>JARGCV010000239.1:830000-1225000 GCA_034064705.1 Bothrops alternatus
TGGTCCGTGGTTTGCACTTTTATGGATCTTCATGCCTCTTTTCCGAAGAACTCTTTGCTAAAAATCAGAAGAACATCAGCTGAAGTTCTCAGTTGGACATGTTACACTTGCATAAGGATGATTCTTGCTGGATCAGGCTATTTTAGTCCCAATTTTAATCCCACATTTTGTGTCTCAGTGGGTCCATTGCAGAAGCCTGTACTGAAGACAATAGTCCCCTTCTGCTGTCATTTTCCACTGAACAATATTTAAAGGGGCATGATGGAGTTTTACAGGTTTAATGTTGTGTGTTTATAATGCTGTAAGCCACCCCCGAGCCAAAGTGTGCGTGAATTGGGCAGCCATATATAAATTTGTTTAATGAATAAAAATAACTGAATAAATAAAGACTTCAGCCTATTCTTCAGAAGGTGGTTAGCAGCCCTTGGTAGTCCAATTCTTCGTGAACGACTGTGAGTGAGATGGGCGGTATTTTAAATTTGACAAATAAATAAAACCAACAGTTCTGCTGCCTTTCTAAAGCCATTCCAATTTCGCTGCAACTGCTGGCATTGCATTTAGTTGTGCGTTGTGCAAAAAAGGAAAATAAAAGTCCCCCCCCCTTTCTTTTAGTCTGGCACCCTCCTGAAATATAATCCGTGCATTTCTCTCCTGCTAGCAAAGCTCCAACCCCTTTCTTGGTACAAGAAAAATAAAAGGCAAGAAGAAGAATAAAAAGATCAACTCCTTCCACCCCAAACTGGAGAAAACAAATTGTTTTCTCTCTATGAAACATAAAAGTTACCAACTCTATTGCATGATGGCTGAAGTTCTCCCTGCATTTTTTCCATCTGACAGAGCATTTGAAGTTTCCCAGAATCCCCCCCCCCGGTTTTTTTCAGACTAAAGATCTTGATTTTATCATCCTAAAGACAGAGGTGAGCGTTACACCACGATTGGGAGGCTGTGATGAGATTTTGGGGCATGCCATCAGTGGCCGTTTATGACTGCCAAGTATAATGGAGAAGCCGGGAAGCGCCTGAGTGTAACTAAAATCCTGCCTACTGGATTTGTTTAGTGTGTGAGAATGATTAGCAATTGCTAGTGATTAGTAATTTTCTCCCACAGATAGGTTTTCTGCATTCCCGTGGAGCTTCACACACACACACACACACACACAGGATTTCGGCACTGTGTTGCAAAGGCAGAAAACACCATGTGGCAGAGAAGGAAATATATATCTGGCAGGCTTCCCACCACCCCTCAATTCTTCTCCTTTAGCGTTATTGTTAAAAACAAGCTGCCTAATCTCCCTAGTGAATAAACAAGGGGGGGAAAAGTATGCGCCATTTTCTGATTTATTTTGTATACATGCAAGATGAATTGTTCCACTGAAATCAAAGTTTGTTGGAGGATCAGGGCTAGATTAAAGGACATTGGAGGTGTGAATGGTGGGGGAGGGGAGGGGTTGGAAACTTCAGTGAACTACACTGCATAGAAACGGAGCTCAGATGCCTCCCGAAGTCAGGAATTCGTAATTTGTAATTCCTAGCACTCACAAAGGGCTTCACAATCGCCCGGAATGGCTTTGTGCATGGGGTTCTGTCTTGCTCTGTCACAATCCTATAAACAGGGGTTGTTTATTTCAAAAACGCTCTGCAGGTGTTCAGGTCAAGATGGCACCGGGGTTGGGGGGGGCAAACCACAAGGAGGAACAAGGTGGCACCATCAAATTCTACACGCAGTCCTCGACTTATGACTGGTTGCTTAGCAACCATTTAAAGTTACGACGGACCTGCCTTGGGGGTACTTATGACCAGCGGTGGGATTCAAATATGTAAACAACTGGTTCTCTGTGTGGATGCCGCTTCCGAAAGTCCATTCTGGGCCTGGGCAACCAAAATTTAGCTACTGGTTCTGCCGAAGTGGTGTGAACCGGCTGAATCCTACCATGGCTTATGACTCAGATTCTGAAATTCTGATGATTCTCTGCCTCCCTATGGTCATGTGACCAAACCTTGAGTGCTAGACAACACGGCTACATTTTAGGGTCATTTGCAACATCTGGGGGTCATCTATGTTTTCCGACAATTTTGCTAAAAAGAGGCACTTCCAGTTTTCAGCAAAATTGTGCCCATAGTGAACCATTGGTCCACTTAACAGCTGCAGTGTTTGCTTAATGACTAACAAATTTGGTTAATGACCCCTCCCAAAAAAGATCGTTTTATGACTGTTACAACTTACAACGGGGATGTGCAGGCTCCATTACTCTCATAAATTGAGGACTATCCATACAAGTGCCTTCATCACCTTTCTCTTTTCTTTGGGCCTTGAGATGAGGAGTATGTGCCTTATTACTGCATTTTTTAAATTTAACTGAGCTGGCCTTTCAGTAGCCTAGCCTTTTCGTAGCAGCTGTGAAGGATTAGTCTATCACACTGAACCTTCAATCTGGTTTAGAAAAACATAAATGCTTTTGCAAAACATGTTATGGCTTTAGAACTGGTTTAGGCCATTTACTTCTGACGATTGTTCTTCCCTTTTCACCAAAGTCTGAGACAGCATTTTCGTAATTTCTCAAGCTGCAAAGATAATCCGTTTTCCCCAGAAGTAAACACTACAGATCCTGGATCCTGATCGAATAAGATCCACCACAAATTCATTGACTTGGAATATGATCTTTTCTCTCTTCGTTCCCAGCCCGTCTCTCTCTCTGCCTTCCCCTCTCTTTCCAACCTCTCAGTCATTACACACGTTTAGACTGGAGAACTGTCAACCTGTGTGGCATTCATTTTTTCTGAATCATCATCTCTCTCCACAATTATCAGAGCATGACTGTTTGGTTTGATGGTAATTATATACTTAGGCCTGCATTAGGCCTCTCTGACTCTCCCAATATTGTTTTTTGTTTGTTTTGACCCTAAAACGATTGAATTGCTTATTAAGACATTCATTGCTAACAGAGGTGAAGACCTTCTGAATGCAACATATTGCCGTATTATTTTTTGAAGTTTGAAGAAAATCCTATAGATATATTGGCATACCTAGCATATTTGACACCCTGGAATGGACCCTTTTTAAACACACTCTCCTCTTTCTTTGCTGAGTGCCAGTTTGGTGTAGTGGTTAAGGCACCAGAGTAATAACTAAGAGACTGTGAGTTTTAGGTCTGCCTTAGCCACAAAGTCAGTTGGGAGACTTTAGGCCAGTCACTTCTCTCAGCCCTAGGAAGGAGGCAATGGCAAACCACTTCTGAAAAAAAACTTGCCAAGAAAGCTTCAGGAGGCATTTTTCAGGAATCAAAGCTGATTTGACGGTATGGGTAGTCCTTGACGTACAACAGTTTAAGGACTGTCCAAAGTTAGGTCACTGAAAAAAAGTCGCTTATGGCCGTTTTTCACACTTACAACCGTTGCAGCATCCCTGTGGTCACGTGATCAAAATTCAGATGCTGGGCAACTGTCTTATATTTTAGATGATTGCAATGTCCTGAGGTCACGTGATCACCTTTTGCAGCCATGTGACCAGCAAAGTCAAGGGGGAAGCCAGATTCACTTAACAACCATGTTACCACCTGAACAACTGCAGTGATTCACTTAACAACTGTGGCAAGAAAGTTTGTAAAATGGAGCAAAATTCACTTAACAACTGTCTTATTTAGCATCAGAAATTTTGGGCTCAGTTGTGGTCGTATGTTGAGGACCACCTGTACTTTTTAGCCACTCTTGACTGCCAAACAGTTGATCAGGTTATGTAGCAGCAGCCCAACTCCATATCTGCCACTAGCCCACTTGTGACTTCAGCAGCTTCCCCATTATTGTTTTTTTTATCCGAAGTGGACTGGCCTGCCTCCCGATACATCAGGGCCACGATGCTGCAGTCTAATTTTTTTGGGGGACTTGGCAGATGAAATGGGCCTCATTCTACAAAGTCCCTGTTGAAGTTCTGGCATCATTAATGGCCTTATTAATAGGACAAATAGCCAGATAACTCAGTGGTAACAATATGTCTGCACACATTCCCGCCATTCTCATTGCCTTAACTTTAATACGTTTAGAGATACTTTTATATTGAAAACAAGAACCTACCTACTTTTTCCTCTTCTTTTTTTTTCTGGGAATTAGACACACTTCCAAACAAACCTGAGCTTTAACCATCCATCATTTTTTAAAAATTAGGTGTCAAAAGAAGTGATAAGCTTTTGTATGGTTTAGGATTTTTGTAAATTTACAAAAATCCTAAACCATACAAAAAAAAAAAATGATGGATGGTTAAAGCTCAGGTTTGTTTGGAAGTGTGTCCAATTCCCAGAAAAACAGGAGAGGAACTGGGATAGTCGTTTACCAGTGTAAGTAGTGAGTTCTTGAAAAATGGACATGCCTATCATAGCTACTAATGAATGATAAGTCTCTCTCTCCATGAAAACTATGTTTCAAGAGGACCCAAGATACTTCAGAAATCTGTTCAACCACTAACTTGTGTTATATTCTGTTGCTTAAAGCAGAGATCCTCAACCTTTTGGGCAGCAGGGACCGGTTCCATGGAGAGAGATTTTTCCACAGACCCAAGAGTGCGTGGTTTTGTGTGTTTCCTGCATCCCACAGATGGGGCTTGGCTTGTTTGTGTGGACCGGTTGCTGGTGTACCACAGCCTGGTACTGGTCCACGGACTGGGGGTTGGGGACCCGTGGCTTAAAGGGAATCCTATTCTTTCCTTCTTTTGTGATCATTTAGGATCCCAGCATCATTTCCCTTCCTCCCATGCCTTTATCCCAACTTTCTCATTTGCCAATTTGGTCCATAAAAACTGCTGGTCCAATTGAAAATCATAAGCAGAGAATGGATGAATGAAGTCCCATAAAGGTGTTGAGATTATGTATGAAAAAAAAAGAAAAGAAAAAGAAGGAAACACAGGCAAGTCACAGATCTACCTAGTTAGAGAATTGTTTGCACACACAAGGTATAAAAACAGATGCAAAGAAAATGGTTCCGTTTCATTTTTTCCCCTAAGGCCTTTAAAAAAAAAAATACAGAGAAAAGATTTTTCCCTTGCAGGAAAGATTCATAAAACATTCAAGTCCAAAATGGAACAATCCAGAGAAAGTTTATCACCCTATAGTTGAGCGATGCATAAGAACATAAGAACATAAGAAAAGCCATGCTGAATCAGGCCAAAGCCCATCGAGTCCAGCATTCTGTGTCACACAGTGGCCCACCAATTGTACATGGGGATCTTGAGCAGAAAGAGAAGGCAAAACCCTCCCTTTCCCTTGACCCCCAACAAATGGTACTCAAGGGAATCCTGCCTGCCTCAACCAACATAGAGGCGGCACATGGACATCCGTTTTAATAACCACCGATACACTTGGCATCCATGAATCTATCTAGCCCTGCCTTGAAGCTGTCAAGGCTGCATAACCAGTCTGGATGCTGATCAACCTTTCCTGAACTTGATATGGAAATGGAGTCCCGTCAGTGCTGAGAACAGCTTTAGTAGCATGCTCTCTAGCTTGGAACATGTTCTCATCTTTGTGATCCAAACACCGCTGATGACGAGAGTCTCTCCAGCATCAGGTTTCTGGAATTGAGAAACATGTTTCTCACCATTACCTGCTTGTTCTCCGTTGTCAGACATTCCTGGGTTGAGTTGAGGGCCCAAGCAACGTGATTAACCAGCTGTGTTTGTTCTTCTTAATCCTACAATTGAGCACCAGGTGGACTGGCATCACCCCTTTGCTGCTTTTTGCTAGGATTTATTCCCCGATGCATTTTGATATTTACCTCCATACATAATACAACAATAACAAACAAAAAAAATTATGCAGCCTGCAGGAGAGAATAGAGCAACTCCATTTATTTGGGGGCATAAAAATAGATATCGGAGGCTGAAGTATATATTACATGCAGATGTGCATTTAAAAAAAAATCCTTGCTAGGATTTTAAGAATCAGGATTCTGATTCTGGAAAGCAGTCTGGGCTTCAGCACAGAGAGAATGATGTCAAGTCAGGAGAGAGAAAAAAATGGAGAATAGATTTTCCCTGACAGTGAGAACAATTAATCAGTGGAACAGCTTACCTCCAGAAGTTGTGAGTGCTCCAACACTGGAGGTTTTTAAGAAGAGACTGGACAGCCATTTGTCTGAAATGGTATAGGGTCTCCTGCTTGAAAAGGGGGTTGATCAGAAGACTTCCAATGTCCCTTCCAACTCTGTTGTTGTTGTTGTTGTTGTTGTTGTTGTTGTTGTTGTTATCAGGATTTTGTGTTAAAATTAATAAGAGAGGTTGGGAAGTGTTTGTCCTTAAGACAGATGTCTTCTCTGCTGAAGATACCTGTGTCTCAGGAGAAGGATAGATCAAGAGCCCATAAGTTTCATGCAAGGGGTTACATGACTTATCAAAGGCCATCCTTAAATGGGTGGGGATCAGAGGTAAGAAGAATGCACTAATGTCCTATATGGTGGCACAGTGGTTAGAATGCAGTATTGCAGGCAAACTCTACCCGCAGCCAGGAGTTCAATTCTGATTGGCTCAAGGTTGACTCAGCCTTCCTTCCATCCCTCCAAAATCCCTAAAATGAGGACCAAGATTATTGGAGGGCCAATATGCTGACTGTAAACCGCTTAAAGAGGGCTGTAAAGCACTGTGAAGTGGTATATAAGTCTAAATGCTATTGCTATCGCTATCCAGTTTAAGGCAGTGGTTCTCAACCTTTTTAATGCTGCGACCCCCAACTGGTCGTAAGTCGAGGACTTCCCAACTGGTCGTAAGTCGAGGACCCCAACCTGTCGTAAGTCGAGGACTTTCCCTGCCCGGGAGAGCCGCGCATGCGTGGTGCCGCCCCCTGCGCCGGCCAAGGCGTAGCTGGCAAGGGGCAGCGACGGCACAGGGCGACCACCGGCTGGGCCACCAGCTGGCCCAGCCCAAGGGAGGTAAGGCACCTGCTGGGCCCCATGCGCGCCAGCAACCCTCCCTGCGCCCGCCGGCCTCCCACCTCCCACCCCTGGCCCTCTTTTACTTACATTTTTAGTAGTTGCTCAGCAGGGAGGGGTGGAAACTTCCGGAGAGCTCGCCTTCGCTGCAGACAACTTGCAGCACCGTTTGCAGACTGGGACTTTTGGCGGGCTCAGCAGGGCAGAGACAGCCTGGACAATTCCTATTGGCTTTTGAAAGCCAATAGAATTAGACTCTATTCAAGAGAGTCTATTCTATTGGCTTTCAAAAGCCAATAGAATAAGAGGGAGTAGCACAGCTAAGGAAAAGGGGGAAAAATGGCGGATTGCATTGTTTGGCGACCCCCGTGAAATGGTCGTTCGACCCCAAATGGGGTCGCGACCCACAGGTTGAGAACCGCTGGTTTAAGGCATCCATTTTGCAAAATTCTGACAAGCAAACTCAATGGGAAAACCAAATCCACTTAACAACCATGTTATAAACTTAACAACCACAGCGATTAGCTTAACGACTGTGGCAAGAGAGGTCATAAAATGGGGCAAAACTCACTTAACAACTCTCTGGCTTAACAATGGAACTTTGGAATTGAATTGTGGTGATACGTCAGAGACTGCCTGTAGAAGGGAAATATCCCTCCACTTCAGCTATAAAATAATGACCATCATTATTGCCACGAAGATATTGGCACATTAAAAAAAAAGAGAGAAAGCGTCATATAAATAAAAGATCAAATTGGCCTTCTTTTCCCCTTATCTCCAGACTGACTGGAACTGCTGTTGTAAGTTGATATAGTCCTGCGCTGTCTTGCTTTATGACCACATCACTTAGCAATGGAGTTCCAGCTCCCAATTTTTGCCATTAACTGAGGACTACCTGTATCCTTCATACAAACTAATCAAAGAGGCCAAGCTGGCAAAACAACCTGAGCAACAAAAGAGAAGTTAGGTTGAAATGATCCAAGGCCAAAGGGAGCTGCTCTTTGTGTTTAACTGACTACAGACAGTTCTCGGTTTACGATCACAACTGAACCCAAACATTCTGTTGTTAAGCAAGATAGTTGTTAAGCAATTTTTGCCCCATTTTACAGTCTTCCTTGCCAAAGTTATTAAGTGAATCGCTGCACTTGCTAAGTCAGTACAGGTAGTCCACGACGTACGACCAAAACTGACCCCAGAATTTATGTTGCTAAGTGAAAAATGTGTTAAGTGAGTTTTGCCCTGTCTTACCACCTTTTCTGCCACAGATGTTAACTGAATCGTGACAGTTGTTAAATGAGTCACACGGTTGTTAAGTCAATCTGGCTTCCCCATTGACTTTGTTTGTCAGAAGGTTGCAAAAAGAGATCACGGGACCACGGGACACTGCAACGGTCGTAAATGCATGCCAATTTTGATCACGTGACCATGGGGAGGCTGCAACAGTTGTAACTGTGAAAAATGGACATCAATAACTTTTTTATAGGGCCGTTGTCACTTTGAATGGGCATTAAATAAACTGTTGTAAATTGAGGGTTAGCTGCGATTGGGCATGTCAGCCAAACTCAGCAAACCTGCATTGGTGACGAAGGAAACAAGAGTTAATTTTGAATTTGATCACAGCAGCAAGACTGTTGGTGGGACAATACTGGAAGAAACCAGAATTACCATCTATTGAAGAATGGACCTTGAAAGTCATAAATCTGGCGGAAATGGCCAAAATATCTGCATACTTGAAGGATCACTCAAATGAAAAATATATGTTGGACTGGAAAAAATGGATAGACTACATACAAGAGAAACATCAGTCAAAGAAAATGTATCTAGCTTATAGTTAAATCGTGATATGCTGAGTGAAGAATGTTTGCAAGTATAAAATGATTGTATTAAGTTGAGTTGCACTCAACCTGATTTTTTCCCTTGTTTCCTCTGTTTACATTTACAAATATATAATTAATAAAAAAAGATTAAAAAAAGAAAAGAAAGTACATCTATTTTTCTGGAAGATATAGATCCTTTTCAAGAATAGATATGATAATGTCGATTGTTTTATTAAAAAAAACTGCAGTGATTTGCTTAACAACCAAAAGATAATAAAATAGATGTGACTCACTTAAAAACCACCTTGCTTAGCAATGGAAACTGCTTCCAATTGTGACTGTAAGTTGAGGACTACCTCTATAGGGTATTCATAATGAATATGGCAATTAAACTGGGTTTCTCCTAAATAGTTACACTTGGAGGAGAATCTGCAGTGAAAAAAAAAAAGAATAGATATGATACAAATTCCAAAGAATTTGGCTACTACAATTTCGAGAGATATTCCCGAAGACTTTTTCAGATCATAATCCTGTGAGTTTTGGTTTATAAAATGAAGACCAATTCTTTTAGACGGAGACTAAATGAAACATTGTTAGAGAAATAAGAAATTGTGGAGAACTGTAAAAAGAAATTGAAATGGTTTTTTTAAAAAAATGATTTAAATAAAGATATTGGTATAAGAAGGGCTTGGGATGCAAAAAAAAAAGAGAGAGAGAGAGAGAGCCTTACTAGCTAATTGCTTTTTCATGTGGATGAAATATTGCTTTGCATGTTGAATAGGGTTCCTCTGCCATTACTTAAACATTTGGTTATGGAAGGAATACGATGCAATCCTTAAAAGATCACCCCCCCCCCTTTATCAAACTAGTTGTTCTAGAAAACTAAGTGCAAAATGCCCCCCAAGAGCAAGAGGTGAGGTTTGGTCAACGTTTTTGGGAAAATGCTAAATGAAACAGGTGCCTGTCCACCTGGTGTCGCTGTTTACTTAAGTATTGGCTAGCTGTTGGTTGCTTGTTTGAACATCTGGAGTGGTTCTCTTAGACTCAGCTAAGAGGGTTAGGCAGAAGATGGAAGGCTATTGATCATGACCTCTGGTGCTTCTGGCAAACTTTGAGGATGATAAAGGAGAAAATTAAGGATGATTTTTTTTCCAACCTTGTTAAACGAACCATATTTTTTGTATGCCGTAATTTTATCTAAAAAACAACAACGACATAATTGCTAACAGGAATTGAGACCTCTTAGTTCATGCATTATTTGTTTCAGACAGTTGCCTGGTGTTCATGCAACTTAAGGCAGTTTGCAATGTAGGACAGAGACAGGGAAAAAAACAACCCAGTTGATCTTTTGTTAAATTCAGCTGAATTCCATCGATCGGCTGGCATCAAGTATTATCCCCAATCTCCAAAAAACAACCCCCTTCTGAGGTTTAAAACAGACAGAAAAATAGAACAACCCCCCCCAAACCCAAAAGACCATCAGCTTTCAAATGCTTGTTTGAAAAGTACTATGGTCACAGCCTTGCAATATATGTCAGGAAATGATAAAAACTCAGAAAGCAAGCTGTTGCAAAAAGTGGGGAAATCACCCTTCCTCCTGCTTCTGAAAGAAGAAGAAGAAGAAAAAAAAAAACCCAAAGTGGTTTGAGCTAAGCAACACCAGGATGAATGTTGTCCATGTTGTTGTGTGAGAATAATATATTCCCAGTCTTCAAAACTCTGCTTGTGGACCCCTTGATGCTCACGGTGCTTGAATGTTTCATTACCCCAGCTAGTGGGTGTGATGTTTACTCCCTGTTTATATACAGTAGCTGTTTTTACAGTTAGGACTTAAATATCTTCTTCATTCTTCATGTTTCATCCACCTCCACATCCATTCCCATTGCATAAGATCAGTTGGTTGCCATGCAAAATGGCTTTTCCAACCATCTTCCTTTTCCCCGCAGTGGTAGTCCTTAACTATCTTTTAGTTTCCTACCCGTCTTTCCATGGCTTGTCCTGTCCTTCTCTCTTATAAACCCCAATCTCTCAAACTTACCCTAAAGATTTTTCTATCCTTCACTTTTTTATGGTACTGACCGCTTGGAAAATAGCAAAATTTTACTTATCTTGTCTTTTCCTTTCTGAGAAAGGTGACCGGCCTACCTGGATTTGAAAGGCATTCTGGAAGGCTAAAAGAGAAAAGATATGGAAGCTGGATCTTTGACCTTTTCCAAGAGAAATAATACTTTAAGCATTTTTAATTGTGAATTGTGTCAGGTCCCTTGGTAGATTAGGGCTGCCTGTTCCACACTGCAAAAATCTAAACAACCACAAGGGGGCAGTAATGGGAAATGCCCTTTATGGCAATGGACCAGGTTACTTGCGGGACCGTCTTCTGCCTCATGAATCCCAGCGACCGGTTAGGGCACATAGGGTTGGCCTCCTACGAGTCCCGCCTATTAGGCGGGGCCTAGGGCAAGGGCCTTCTCCGTCGCTGCCCCAGCCCTCTGGAACCAGCTTCCCACAGAGGTTCGCACTGCTTCCTCCCTCCTAGTTTGCCGGAAATTATTGAAGACTCATTTATGCCGACAGGCTTGGGGCGTATGAACTGTACTCTGCCCCTGGGCCTAGGAATGTGCCTCCATCAGTGGCTGTGTGTTGATTGTGATTGTATGCTGTATGAATGTGTTTTGGATTGAATGAATGTGTTTGGATTGGATGGTTGATTGTCATTGGTAAATTAATTTTATTGTATTATTGTTGTAAGCCGCCCTGGGTCTCAGGAGAAGGGCGGCATAGAAATTTAAATAAAGTTAAAGTTAAATGGGCTTGAAAAGCTTTGATTGAGGGAATACATAATGATAGGTTTCAAGGAGATGGGCTATGAGCGGTGAGCTACAGATGTAGCTACCTACACATACATGGACACTCAGGCAGAGTGACGCCGTTGGACAAGGAAATGAGTGAATACTTGATGAAGCTAAAACTGAACATCCTTAGGGCTGCATGTCTGAAAGGAGATATAATGGTTTCTCTACCCATAATTTCAATAGAGCTATCGCTCACCTTCCTAAGGCAGAGGGCAATTCCAAGCAGAAAAACAACTTGTGGGGAAAGGCAAGATAAAGATAACCCAGGTAAAGGTTAAAGGTTATAGGTAAAGGTTACCTTACTTTTACCTGTAGGTAGTTTGGGAGCCAATTTTGGTGAAGCCAATTTGGTGAAGACATTGGGCCAGACCCTGAGAGACCGCGAGAGCCATTCCCACCTTGGTCACAAAACCATGTGGGTGACCTTGGGACAATCCTTTTTTTTTAGCCCTAGGAAGGAGACAGTGACTTTGAAAAACCTTGCCAAGAAAACTGCAGGAACCTGTCCAAGCAGTCTTTGAGAATCGGACACGACTGAACAGAAGAAAAAAAGAAAAAGGCAATAGACATACGTGCATCCATCCTACTTCGGACACATTATGCTCCAGATCTCTGGAAAAGGATGTAATGCTGGGAAAGACAGAAGGAAGAAGGAGAAGAGGGCAACCAGCAGCAAGATACATGGACTTGGTGACAGCAGTGATGAATGTTGGGAAGTCTGAAAGAAAAGGTTGAGGACAGTTCGTTATGGAGAATACTTATCTATGTGGCTGCTAGAAGTCGAAAACAACCTAATGATATATACCAGTGATGGCAAACCTTTTAGAGACCGAGTGCCCAAACTGCAACCCAAAACCCACTTATGCATCGTCGGGTGCCAGGTGGGCGTGGCTCATTGGGTGGGTGTGGCTGTGGTGGTAACGGCAAACTGGGTGGGACTAAAGTGAAGAATGTATCCCTATTGTTGTATGTTATGTTCTACGATGATCGCTTCTCAAGATTTTGTGTACAATGCTGATTGTTTTAATAAAGGAATTTTTTATTAAAAAAAATTCAATCAATCAATTCCAACTTTTTTTTTCCCGCGAGAAGTTGAAATTGACTGATTGATCGAACCTCTCTTTTTTTGCACACGGCAGCAGAGGACTAAAGCGAAAAGGTTTTATAAAACCCAGCTGAAGGCCTAGGACTGGGGCAACGGCATGCGTGCCCACAGAGAGGGCTCTGTGTGTCACCTGTGGCACGCGTGCCATAGGTTCGCCACCACGGATATATATTGTAATCAATCCATCAACCAACACATCCAGTGATTTTATTTATAGGAATTAGAGGAATGTATATGATATTATTTATGTGAAATTATATCTCACCCAGATCTCAAGACTCCAGGTGATGTCTTTCTCTCTCTCTCATCTGACATTAATCTAATAGAAACAGCAGCCCAAACACCATACAACCAGAACAATACTAAAAATTGTTTGCCGGGTGCCACAGAAACAAAACTTGGGTTGCATTAGAACACAGAATGTAGAATAATAGCGTTGGAAGGGAACTTGGAGATCTTCTAGTCCAGCCCCCCTGCTCAAGCAGGACACCCTACACCATTTCAGACAAATGGTTGTCCAGTTGCTTTTTGAAAGCTTCCTTTCAAAGTTGCCTCAGAGCGTTCACAAGGCAAGCCACTCCACTGGTTGATTGCTCTCATCATTAGGAAATTTCTCCTTAGTTCTAGGTTGCGTCTCTCCTTGGTTAGTTTCCATCCATTGTTTTTTGTCTTGCCTTTTTGGGGCTTTGGGAAATAGTTTGACTCCCCTCATCCTTGTAGGAGCCCTTCAAATATTGGAACACTGGAAAATGTATTATTTATTGTTGGAAAACTTATTTCATGGCTCTGCAGAAAGGAAATAAATCGGGTATCTTCAGGTTGAGAAGAGATCAGTACAGAGAAGGCCACCCATGGTCCATGCCCTTTGATCTTGGGGAGAGTTAGAAGCCTAAGCACTTCTCATCACTTGTACAACTACTCAGACAAAACAACAGATACAACAATGGCACAATAACATTCTACCTGAGATCCAGCCAGCAATCAAGTTGTTGAGAGCTGTAAGTTCCCCTTGTTTGTTCTCATGGAAAACTGCTTCAGGAGCAGTATCTCCGTTTTCTGATTTTATGTTAATTTTGGCCCACTCTAACATAAATTTACAAATGTATTTAAGGAACACAATGTACAAAAATGTGAATGCATTGGTTGGGCAGATTTTCAAAAGATGGCTTTTTACATGCATTTTTCCTGACATGCACTTTTTTTTTGCAAATTCTACCTGAATAAAATGCAGTCTTGGAAGTATTTCTCCTTAAAAAATGCACATTTGATTCACATGCTTCTCCGGGATTATCTCTTAACATTCTGAAAAGTGCTGATTTCAGCATGCAATGTTGTTCTTCTCGGCATCCGATTGGAGAGAAGAAAACGTCTATGTAAACATTCACGGGGCAGGAATTCCTTCCCCAACTCCTGCTTTCTAAAGCTGTTTTGCATATTAGATTTTGGGTGTTCATCGAAATCCAAATTGCCCACGGCAAGGCAAAACACTGGCTACCTAAGCTCATAAGCAGGATTGGAAGGGGAGATGTCAGCCATGGAGAATTGGCAGTCAAGAGGGAGATATTGAACCATCAGTGGAGCAGCTCGCCTCCCAAAGTTGTGGATGCTCCATTGCTGGAGGTTTCCAAGAAAAGAATGGACAACCATTCCAGCCCTAGGGTTTTATGATTCTATAAACTCCCTCCACCAACCTTAGTATAGGTAGTCCTCAACTTACAGAGTTCGTTTAGTGCAGTGGTTCTCAACCTATGGGTCGCGACCCCATTTGGGGTCGAACGACCGTTTCGCGGGGATCGCCGGACACCGCGGGCCGCCATTTTTTGGGGGGGGCGTGTGCGTGCCACGCATGCGCGGATCGGCCCGTCGCAGTTCGGGCCATCACGCGCGCGCCGCGCATGCGCGGATCGGCCCGTCGCGGGCTGCCTTTTTTTTTGGGTGCGCGCGCGCCCTGCATGCCCGGATCAACCCGTCACAGTTCGGGCGTCACGCGCGCGCCACGCATGCGCGGATCGGCCCGTCGCAGGTCACCATTTTGTTTTGTTTTGGGGGGGCGCGATGCGCGGATTGGCCCGGGGCGCGTGCGCGCGCGCGCACCCCGGGATCGCACCACACATGGGTGGAGCAAGTGGGGTCTCAACCTGAAAAAGGTTGAGAACCACTGGTTTAGTGACTGTTCAAAGTTTCTGAAAAAAAGTGACTTATGACCATTTTTCAGTTACGACCCATAAACTTCAGAGGCTTGGCAATTGGTTCATATTTAAGACGGTCGCAGTGTCCTGGGTCATGTGATCACCTTTTGTGACTTTCTGACGGGCAATCCATGGGGAAACCAGATTTACTTAACTAATTTATCAACTGCAGTGATTCACTTAACAACTATGTCGTAAAATAGGGACAAGAGTCACTTAACAAATGAACCACTTAACAACGGAAATTTTGGGCTCCTTGTGGTCATATGTCAAGGACTTTCTGTAGTGGCCCACAGCAATTCGTCTCTTCCCCCTACTGTGATTCCCCCTTATCTTATTGAGGGCTGGAAATCATATCTTCCAAAAATTTGATCGAAGAAAACAAGAAGCTCTTGTTTTACATTAGGAACGAACTTTCTCAAGCTTCGTAGTTTCAGGAATTGACTGTTATGCTTGGCAACTACTGCTGTCAGTGAACATTATGCAGTGCTAAGGTCCTGGGAGTATTATAAGGCATTCATGGATGGCTGGATTAATTGATTGTAGATTATTGTTATTATACTGCTCCATTGCTAAAATGCCACCCAGCTATGCCAAAAGCCTCAAAGAAAACCTGGCAAGAAAGCCATAAAAAACAGCAATAAAAATCCTTCTAAAACAATGATTTTAGAATGGGGTCCAATTACAAGTCTAGAGGGACCACCAAACCCACTGTTTGAGGATCACAGAGGAGAAAGGTCTTCTCGGAGAATTTGGCAAGAGGATAATGCTCAGTCCATAGGAGGATATCTCCTACAAATTAAGGACCAGATTGCTAGGCCCAAAGCAATTTAGGGTTGCTACCGGTACCATTTTACTCTCCAAGAGATCCTGTTGTCTTTCGATTTGATTAGCCGAGTCAGTTTGCATTAATTCTTGTATTCAATTCTTGAACTGACTTGATAAATTGATCAGCTCTGATAAATGCAGAACTTGATCAGAGTAACAGAATAACAGAATTGGAAGGGATCTTGGAGGTCAATCCCCAGGTCAAACAGGAAACCCTGTACCATTTCAGACAAATGGCTGTCTAATCTCTTTTTAAAAATCTCCAGGGTTGGAGCACCCATAACGTCTGGAGGCAAGTTGTTCCATGGATTAATTAATTTCTTCTTAGTTCTAGGTTGGTTCTCTCCATCCATTGCTTCTTCTCCTGTCTTCAGGTGCTTTGGAGAATAGGTTGACCCTCTCTTCTTTGTGGCAATCCCTGAGATATTGGAATGCTGCTATCATGTCCCTCCTCATCCTTTTCTTCATTAAACTAGACATACCCAATTCCAGCAACCATTCTCCATATGTGTTAGCCTCCAGTACCCTAGTCACCTTTGTTGCTCTTTTCTGCACTCTTTCCAGAGTATCAACATCTTTTTTATGATATGGTAACCAAAACTGGATGCAGTATTTTTTCTCTCTGATCAGGTCAGAACATTTCCCATTCTTCTCTGTGTAAACTAAAGGAGAGAACAGGATCTTGAAGGAGTGAACCTAGCCTTGATGGGGTAGGATCGAGTTGGTGATCAAATGGGAAACCATGATGGCCTGGGTGAGCACATGGCCTAGCTATTTCCCAACTCTTGAAATTTATGATCTGCAATGGACCAATGAGATGAAATGCTTTGGTTCTAAAGAAAGAAAGAGCAGGTGGGATTGTATACTGATGAATGTGGATGGTCTTCTTAGTCAGCACTGGAAGGATACCAGGCGAAACTTTCAAAACAGGAATTTCAGGGACAGCGCACGCTGGCTTTGTATCCAGTGTGAAGACGATGGGTGTTAACTTCCCAAGGAGAAATTATCATCAAGGTGCTGGAATAATAGAAGCTAAGACTGGCCCCCTTCCTTCCTCCAAATAATGGCCCACATGAAGGGTCAGTGGAAAGACAACCTACTACCTAGCAACAACCAACACCAAAATGCAATTGGGAAGCTGCTATCGATCGCCATGGCAACCAGTCTTGCCTTTTTAGCCGTTGATGGGAACCTTGTACAAAAGAATGGCACAGCTGATCAGGAAGTGACTGGGGCAGAGTAAAAGGGGTCATACAACAACTCCGAAGCACCATTTATATGAGACTGAAATGATCAGTAATCTAGCCTGGAGATCGGCAGAACGCACGGATGTGGAGCCAACGAGTGATGCAATACAGGTAGTCCTCGAATTACGACCACCATTGAGCCCAAAATTTGTGTCGCAAAGTGAAACATTTGTTAACTGAGTTATTGCCCCATTTTATGACATTGCTTGCTGCGGTTGTTAAGTGAATCACTGCACTTGTTAAGTTAGTAACACGGTTGTTAAGTGAATCTGGCTTCCCCATGGACTTTGCTTGTCAGAAAGTCGCAAAAGCTGATCACATGGCAGCAGGACATTGCAACTGTCATAAATATGAACCAGCTGCAAGTACTTTGCAGAATGAGGCCCATTCCATCTGCCAAGTCCAAAATATTTTGAGACTGCAGCATCGTGGCCCTGATGTATCGGGAGGCAGGCCAGTCCACTTCGGATAAAAAAAAAAACAATAATGGGGAAGCTGCTGAAGTCACAAGTGGGCTAGTAGCAGCTTTGGAGTTGGGCTGCTGCTACATAACCTGATCAACTGTTTGGCAGTCAAGAGTGGCAAAAAAGTACAGGTGGTCCTCAACGTACGACCACAATTGAGCCCAAAATTTCTGATGCTAAATGAGACAGTTGTTAAGTGAATTTTGCTCCATTTTACAATCTTTCTTGCCACAGTTGTTAAGTGAATCACTGCAGTTGTTAAGCTGGTAACACAGTTGTTAAGTGAATCTGGCTTCCCCCTTGACTTTGCTGGTCACATGGTTGCAAAAGGTGATCACGTGACCTCAGGACATTGCAATCATCTTAAATATAAGATAGTTGCCCAGCGTCTGAATTCTGATCACGTGGCCACAGGGATGCTGCAACGGTCATAAGTGTGAAAAATGGCTATACATCACTTTTTTCAGTGCCGTTGTAACTTTTATCGGTCACTAAATGAACTCTTGTAAGTTGAGGACTACCTCTGTATTGCAAAAAGTCCAGAATGCCACTATGGAAACAAGGGTATACACAATATATGTTTTTTGCTGAAAACCAGCACTTACTTTGGGTTTTCAGCAAAATTGTGCCGAAACCCCAGCCAATGGATTCACTTAATGATGATAGTGTTTGTTTTACAACCATGTTCGCTTAACGACCGCTGCAAAAAAGTCATAAAATCAGGTCGGTCGTGTGAGCAGGCTCCATTACAGTCATAATTCAAAGACTACCTATATCAAACCCTCTCATACATGTTCTATCTCCCGGCATGTTTGAAAGGACAGGGAGCTGAGACAAAATATCCCTGTGGGTAGAAGGAAGTATTCTTCTTCAAAGAATATTCGTTACGTCTTTTGAAGAGTCTTCTCCCATCTAGAGATGACTGGATAAACTAATTATCAGGAAAGAGATCAAGCGTGCCTCCTTTTTCCATCTTGGCAGATGTTTCCATCCTATTTCGCTTAATGCCCAGTTTTGTTTAAGTAATAAAAGAATGAACGACTACCAGCAGATGTATTATTCAATATTGAGCCTTCTTTGAAATGTGGCCTCCGTGTTTCGTGAGTTGGTTTTTTTTTTTTTTAAATCCACATGGCATAATTGATAATTGCATGAAAAGCTTTGGGAGGTTGGACAAGATAATAGCCGTTTTGCAAAAACCTAGGAGACACTGCAAACTTTTTTTTTCCCCCAGGATTTTCTTTTTAAATGTATAATTATTATTTTTCCTTCGAGTGTTTCATACTTAACGGTTGTTCCTGGCATACTTTTAAATGGTTGGGTGGACAGTGCGGTTAACGCTGTGCTTCTGGGGGAAGCATTGGGATTCTGCCTCAAATGTAGGATAGGCGGCGAAGCCATCCTGTAAAGAAACAAAAGGAAGCAAGCAATCCTTACCCACCACTTGCCTTATAATGCCGGAACAAAGTATGTTTAAATTGTCGTCATATATCAGAAGACAAATTGGCAATCACAACCTAACTAAAATATGTAGTGTTTGAGCCAATTCCTGTACAGGTACTCCTTGACCACTATGAAGCCCAAAATTTCTGTTGTTATGTGGGACATTTGTTCAGCGAGTTTGGCCCCATTTTACGAACTTCTGTTGTTAAGTGAATCACTGCAGTTGGTAAGTTAGTAACCTGGTTTGTTAAGTGAATCTGGCTTCCCCACTGACTTTGCTTGTCAGAAGTCACAAAAGGGGATCACATGACCCTTGGACGCTGCAACTGTCATAAATACCAGTCAGTTGCCAAGCATCTGAATTTTGATCACGTGACCCATGGGGATGCCGCCACGGTCATAACCATGAAAAACAGACATAACTCACCTTTTTCAGTGCCGTTGTAACTTTGAACAGTCACTAAATGAACTGTAGTAAGTCGAGGACTACCTGTATTGATGTCAGTTATGCTACTATGGGTCCACTTATGATTGTCCCATTTTTTTTTCTTCAAAAGGCAAACTGGGCTTTCTTGATTTTTTTTCATTGAAAATATTTTGCTTCTCATCCAAGAAGCAGCTTCAATTCAGAAAGCAGTAAATTGTGAGTTCTAATCCCACTTTACACATGAAAGTCAGCTGGGTGCCCTTGGGCCAGTCACCAGGAGACTTTGAGTTCTAGTCCCACCTTATGCATGAAAGCCTGCTGGGTGGCCAATCACCTTCTCTTAGCCCACTTCACAGGATTGTTGATGTGGGGGAAATAGGAAGAGTAAGGAGGTATGTTTGCTGCCTTGAGTTATTTAAAAAATAAAGGTGGGATATAAATAAATAATAAAAAATAAGATGGTAGACTCAGTTTGTGTCAACCTGGGTAAATTTGTGCATTTGCTGGTGGGCAGATATATTTTCCTTTAATGCTACTTAAATTTTACATGCAGTGTTATCTATGACATGCTTTTTTATACACAACTTTCCCTAGTTGATGGATCCAATTGGCTTTCAGACGGCGCTTGGGGAATTACCGAGCTCCCTCATTCACAGTCCGGCGGAGTCCCTGGTAGCGGCATGGAATACGGCCGCAAAGGGGGCTATTGACCAGATTGCGCCTTTGCGACCTCTCCGTGGTGCTGGCCCCAGGAGGTCTCCTTGGTTCACTGAGGAGCTCAGGGGGATGAAGTGCCATAAGAGACGTCTAGAGAAGCGATGGAGACAAAGTAAGTCCGGATCTGACCGAACCAGATTGAGCTTATTTATTAAAGCCTATCTGAAGGCGATTACGGCGGCAAGATCTTTGTATCTTTCTGCTTTGATCGCGTCTGCGGAATCTCGTCCGGCCTCCCTGTTTAGGGTGACCCGATCCCTCATTAACCCAAGGGGTCCGGGGTCTCCCTTGCAGGGTAGTGCCGAGGACTTTAATAACTGTTTCACAGACAAAGTGGCTCAGATCCGGGCTGACCTAGACTCCAATTGTATAGCAGAGTCGACTGATAATGATTCAGTTGAGGGGACAGGGGCATGTTCGTGTCCGGTCATCTGGGGAGAGTTTGAGGCTGTTACGCCTGAGGAAGTGGACAGGGCCATTGGATCTGTATGTTCTGCCACCTGTTTGTTGGACCTGTGTCCCTCCTGGCTGGTTTCTGCCAGTAGGGTGGTGACACGTACCTGGATCCAGGAGATTGTCAACGTTTCTTTGAGGGAGGGGTCCTTTCCGGCTCCCTTAAAGGAGGCACTCGTGCACCCCCTCCTCAAGAAGCCTTCTCTGGATCCAGTAATTTTGACCAACTATCGTCCGGTCTCCAACCTTCCCTTTGTGGGGAAGGTTGTCGAGAAGGTGGTGGCGCATCAGCTCCAGCGGTCTCTGGAGGAAGCCGATTATCTGGGCCCTCTGCAGTCGGGGTTCAGGCCCGGCTACAGCACCGAAACTGCTTTGGTCGCTCTGATGGATGATCTCTGGTGAGCCCGGGATAGTGGCCAGTCCTCTGTCCTGGTGCTTCTTGACCTCTCAGTGGCGTTCGATACCATTGACCACGGTATCCTTCTGCGCCGGCTGGAGGGATTGGGAGTGGGGGACACCGTATTGTGGTGGTTCTCCTCCTATCTCACTGGTCGGTCGCAGTCGGTGTTTGTGGAGGGCCAGAGGTCCACCTCTAGGTTATTCCCATGTGGGGTGCTTCAGGGGTCGGTTCTCTCCCCCCTACTTTTTAACATTTACATGAAGCCACTGGGTGAGATCATCCACTGCCATGGAGTGAGATACCATCTGTACGCCGATGATACTCAGCTGTACATTTCCACTCCTGGCCATATCAGTGAAGCGGTTGAGGTGATGTGCCGGTGTCTGGAGGCTGTGAGGGTTTGGATGGGTGTTAACAGATTAAGGCTCAACCCCGATAAGACAGAGTGGCTGTGGGTGATGCCTCCCAAGGACACTTCTATCTGTCCTTCCATTACCCTGAGGGGTGAATCTATAAACCCCTCAGAGAAGGTTCGCAACTTGGGAGTCCTCCTCGATCCACAGCTGACATTGGATCATCATTTGTCGGCAGTGGCGAGGGGGACATTTGCCCAGGTTCGCCTGGTGCACCAGTTGCATCCTTACTTGGATCGGGAGTCTCTCCTTACAGTCACACATGCCCTTGTCACCTCGAGGATCAACTACTGCAATGCTCTCTACATGGGGCTACCCTTGAAGAGTGTTCGGAGACTACAATTAGTGCAAAATGCAGCTGCGTGAGCAGTTGTGGGCCTTCCTCGTTGTGCCCACATTTCATCAACTCTCCGCATGCTGCATTGGTTGCCTATTGGTCTCCGAGCCCAATTCAAGGTGTTGGTTATTACCTATAAAGCCCTTCATGGCATGGGACCAGGATACTTACGGGACCGCCTTCTGCCACATACTTCTCTACGACCGGTGAGAGCGCACAGGGTCGGCCTCCTCCGGGTCCCGTCAGCAAAACAATGTCATCTGGCGGGCCCTAGGGGGAGGGCTTTCTCTGTTGTGGCACCTGCCCTCTGGAACCAACTGCCTCCTGAAGTCCGCGTTTCCCCGACTCTCCCGGCCTTCCGAAAGAATTTAAAAACGTACCCCTGCCGGCAGGCCTGGGGATGATTGTTGATTGTGGTGTGACTGATGAGTATGTATGGGGTTTTATTTTTAATGTTTTTTGTTCGGATTTAGTTGAAATTGTTTTATATATATGTTGTGAGCCGCTCCGAGTCCTCGGAGAGGAGCGGCATACAAATCCGAATAAATAAATAAATAAATAAATAAATAAATAAATAAATAAATAAATAAATAAATAAATAAATAAATAGTAGATACATTTTTCTAAATGGGCTTTGAATGGAGAAGGTATCTGAAGAACCTGAAGGATACTATCAATTCCATATTTGTATATGAGTATGAACAGGTCATATCCCTTATAAAGAGGACCCCAGTAAAATTCTACAATATCTCTATAAAATAGCATTCTTTCAGACCTAAATATCACCTTGGATATTCATAACTACTAGTTTAGAATAAAATTATCACGTAGTACCCTTCATTTTGAGCATTTTTCATGTATTAGCTCAACAAGTCCTACATTAGGGTTTAGTGCTTGAGAATGTGACAGATGAGTTCTCCATGAAGTTAAGTACCCCGGCTTCAAGTATTGAGTAGTTAACAACAGCTAGCTGAACTCCTGACCGACTTTGAGCAGACCTTCCATTCATCTGACCTTGGTTGTGTGAACAGGCTCTTCCAGTGTACTGTCAAGCAGTTCCACTTGTTTTCTCTGAATTTAAATATTAAAAAAATGCAGTGACTTTCATAACAACTCAGCAGAAGAAGTAGGTTTGAAGTGAATATTTCACAATGCAGGTTTATTACAACTATGGTTGCAATCGATGCTTTTATTTCTGAAATTATTTGGGTCCTGCAGTTTGGCTTCCTCACTCCAAATGACCACACACACACACACACACACACACACACACACACACACACACACACGCACGCACGCACACACGCACACACGCACACACACAAATGCAGAGACTTTAAAATAAAACAGAAACACCAATCTGTACATAACACATCGAAAAGTGTCCTCTCATTGTAAAAAATGAATGGGACGTCAGCCATGAAGTAGACCTTCTCTGTGCCCACTTCATAATTCTGGGAATGGGCTGATTGCTGTATTTCATCTCTTGGTGTTCCAGAATGTCTCAAATCCTCATATTTTGAAGTGGATAGTTAAACAGAATACATTAATAGAGTTGGAAGGGACTTTGAAGGTTTTCTAATCCGACCCCCAGCTCAAGCAGAAGACCCTCTATCACTTCAGACAAAAGATTGTCCCAGTCTCTTTTTGAAAGCCTCCAGTATTGGAGCACTCACAATTTCTGGAGGCAAATCGTTCCACTGATGAATTGTTCTGGCTCTCAGGAAATTTCTCTTCAGTTCTAGCTTAGTTTCCATCTGTTATGTCTACTCCTGCCTTCAGGTGCTTTGGAGAATAGGTTGACAGCCTCTTCTTTGTGGCAGCCCTTTAAATATTGGAACAGTGCTGGGCAGCAGAGGTGTCTGCAGGAGAGAGTCAAAAAAGTCAAGATGGCAGTCACCCTCATGTGATTGAAGCCCCACCTCTTTTTCCATGCCACAAATGCTTTGATATCCTGTTGTGATTGGCATCTTGATGTTTAGACCATCTTCCTGCCGGGCAGACATGTTTACTAGGTTTGTCTAAAAATATAGGGTATTTTTATAGATTGTAACATTGTTATTTTATGTTAACTCTTTGGAGCTGATTGCTGTGGGAGGTATAAGCATTGTATTAAATAAATAAATAGAACCCATATTGCAAATAAGATAAATAAAGCAGAGAGATGGCTAATTATTCCCGAATTCTCCCCCCCACCTCTTTGTTCTGTGAAAAACGTGTAATATTTAGAAAATGTTTTCCTATGTTTATGTGATTATTTATTATGCTTGTCTCCTGACTGGATAATGGCCTTGCTCTCCTTCAGGACTTTAAGAAAAGCATTCATAAAGAGAGTTGTCCATCAACCTTCAAGCAAAGCAATAATAATAATAAAAATCAATTATAGTGTCTGAAACCTATTTTCTTCCATCTTAGCAATTCTTTCTAGATTCTCCAAAAGAAAACAAAATATATCCAAACATATTATTACCAATAAATGATTGTTGACGGTGCTATTTATTTTTGTTTTCAAAAAAATATCCACACACATACCATTTTTCACAAAAATAGTATTTTTTGTTACATTAATCTACAGCTTCTCAGACAAGGCACCGTTTGCCATGGTCCATTATGTCCTGCTGAGATAGTGCTTCAGGTTTCTCATTCTTATTTTTTTTAAAAAAAAAACACAGACACAGATTTCAAGGCCTTAGGTTTTTTTTTCTCCCTACCACTCTGTTTCCCCCCCTTTCTTTTCTTTAAATAAGGAAGTGACAGTTTGCCAAACAAATAGAAGTAGAGCCCTGTTGCACCCCTTGCTTTTACTTTGGTTTTAATGTTTTCATAAGCTACTTCATAAATTATAGCCATCTGCACTTGGATGATACAATCACGATGATGAAAACACGAGCAACATGGTACTAAAAAGCTGGCTGCTTTTGAATCAACCTACTTAATCTCACCACTCAATTAATCCATTTTCTGGATCTGCAAAGTATAGGAATCAGAAGCTAATTAAGTGGGTTGGATTCATACCACATATTAGTTGAGGGTTTCCCAACCTTGGCTACTTTTTTTTTTGTAAAAAATTATTTTATTAAAACCATCAACATTAAACATAAGATCATATTAAAAAGCAATCATCATATAACCTGCAATACAACTCTAAGGATCAGTCTTTGTAAACGTCTGGTTTAGTAAACATTCCTCACTCTTCACGTCAAGCCTCAACTATACGCCTGATACATTTTATTTGATTGGTGTTTCTCTTATATATGGTCTATCTACTGTTTCTAGTCTATCACCTATTGTTCATTCGAGCTTTAGAAGTAAATTCGTCTCAGTAGTAGTGCAATCTTTTATGATCCCTAACAAAAGATCCTGAGGTAGAAATTCAGTATCCTGAGGTAGAAATTCAGTACGCTTTTCCAATAGTAAAGCAATCAACATTAGATCTGGGCTCATATTAATAAGCTGTCCTCATAAGACCTGAAAATACAGCTCTTGTATATGGTCTATCTACTATATCTAGTCTATCACATATTGTTCATTCACGCTTCAGAATTAACTTCGTCTCAGTAATAGTGCAATCTTTTATAATCCCTAACAAAAGATCCTGAGGTAGAAATTCAATAACCGGAGTTAGAAATTCAATCCGCTTTTTCAATATTAAAGCAAACAACATTAAGCATAAGATCATATTAAGAGGCAATCATCATATAACATAAAATACAACATTAGGTATTAGTCTTTGTAAACGTCTGGTTTGGTGAACATTCTTCACTCTTCACGTCGAGCTTCAACTGTACGCCAGATACATTTTGTTTGATTGGTGTTTCTCTTGTATATAGTCTATCCACTGTTTCCAGTCTGTCAAATATTGTTCATTTGAGCGATCTTTCAAATATGCCGATATTTTCGCCATTTCCGCCAAATTTATTACTTTCAAAGTCCACTCTTCCATAGGTGGTATTTCTGGATTCTTCCAGTATTGTCCCACCAACAATCTGGCTGCTGTGATCAAGTTCAGAAATAGGCTCGTCTCTGAGGTAGTGCAATCTTTTATGATCCCTAACAAAAAAAACTGAGGTAGAAAGTCAATACGCCTTTTGAATATAGTTTGGAGTGTCCACCATATCTTCCTCCAGAAGGCTTTGATTTTTCTGCATGTCCACCATACGTGAAACCAACCTTGGCTACTTTTAAGACCTTTGGATTTCAACTAATTTCCCAGTTAGTTGTGCTGGCTGGGTCATTCTGGGAGTTGAAGTCCACAGGCCTTAAAGTGATCTAATTTGGAAAGTCCTGCTCTACAGGATGTCAAATTTCTTCTAACAGCTACTTTTCTCTATAGCTGAATATTACATTGGCCAACTATCACAATTATCCTGAATCATTGAAAAAGGGTACAGTTATTCTAGAGACAGATTTATATCACTTTACATCAATGTTTTTCAACCTTGGCAACTTTAAGACACATGGACTTCAACTCCCAAAATTCCCCATTCCCATGCCAGGGAATTCTGGGAGTTGAAGTCTACAGGTCTGAAAGTTGCCAAATTTGGGAAACCCTCCACTGGAGCAATAGGGAAAACAGAGTTTAATACTAATCAAAGTTATCATGCTATAGATATGCAGTCACTAGATCTTTAATTCGTGTAATTCGTATATTTTGTGGATGATATCACAAGGATTCTGCAATACATGATGGCTGGAGGTTTTTAAGAAGAGATTGGATAGCCACTTGTCTGGAATGGTATAGGGCTCCTGCCTGAGCAGAAGGTTGGACTAGATGACCTCTAAGGTCCCTTTCAACTCTGTTATTCTGATTCTAATCTAATAATCAGGAATTCTGCAGGAGAAGACGGAAACTGGATGGATTAAGACATCTGAACATTTTTAGCTATACACTTGATCTCTAGTAAACTATTGTATTTTTCTGTGTATAAGACGCTATTTTTTCCTGCAAACACCCGGTTCAAAAATCAGGTGTGTCTTATACAAGTGCAGCATCTTATACACGGAAAAATAATGGTAACCTCCGCAGCCCAGGGCATGCTATGTGGGTTGCAGGTCTCAAGCCCCTATTATATTTGTCTGGGCTAGTTCACATTGGCTATCATTTCATTTCATTGCCAGTGAAATTTCAAATACAGATAATCCTTAGTTTATGACCACAATTGCATTGCACTCATATCAGAAGCACTTAAGACAGGGGTGTCAAACTCACAATGTCACGTGATGTGTCACGATGTATCACAACTTTTTTTCCATTGCTGGCAATGGGGTGGGTGCGGTTTCATCATGATGCGGGCCGGCAGTTTGACATCCCTGACCTAAGAATTTTCCAGATTGAAAGGATAAGCTGGTGACATCACCATTGCTCAAGGGACCCCCAGTTGGGGGCTCCTTTTATCTCCCCAGTAAGAGTGAAGGATGAGAGCTCACCTTGCTCCATGGTGTGATGATTCCCTCAGACGCTTCCCCATATGCCTCTTCAGAGGAGGAGAAGGAGGAGGATAAGCCAGTCCCAGGCACATTAGGAGGGGAAGTTTGTCAGTGGATCCAAGCAACCATCTGAGAGGAATTTGGCTGAAGCACAGCTGCAACAGGACAGCCCTGAGACTTCAGGTGGGGAAAGCACACAGCTGCAGCTGCTCAGCGATGAGGAAGCGGAACACGTAGGGCAGAGAAAAGGCAGGAGCAGCGAAGGTCAACCGGATTACTTGTAAGGAGAAAGCCTCACCCTTCTTGATGGGCTTCACCAGAAGCTGGCTAGCACAGCAGGCAGATGGAGACGATGCTGGGAACAATGTGTTCATTTCCTAGCTGCAAGTTTCCTGGCTGTTGTGATTCCTGCTTCGCTTTGGATTGACACTGCACCTTGACTTGGATCGTGCCTTGTGAACGCTGGACTTTTCTTGCCTCATGAACCCTCTTGTGTTGTGGATTTAATTTTGCCTGGTGGATTTATGTGGTTTGGGAAACCTTCAAGTGCCTTTGGGACTAATTGGCAATTTCTCTGTGGATTAGCAATGCTCTGTGTTTGGCTGGACTTAATTGGGACAGTTCTGGCTTTTTGATAAAGGGAATTCCTGGGGAATATTAATAAATCCACGGAACCTCTCTCATGTCTGTGTGTGAGTGAGCGGGACAGCACACACATAGCAGCACTTGGATCTCAAATGTGGACTTGCTAACCTCCAACCAACATCCTAATCACATGAGCCACCATGCTTTTTTATGACCACAGTTGAGACTGGAACATTCATTGCTAAGCAAGATAGCCATTAAGTGAGTTGCACCAGATCTTACAATTCTTTTGTGAATCACTACTATTATTAAATGAATCATATACTTGTTAAGCAAAACCAGCTTCCCCCATTGACTTTACATGTTAGAAGTTCCATTGAAAGGTCAAAATGTTGATCCTGTGACCCCAAGATGCTTTAATCATTGTAAATACATGCTGGTTGCCAAGTGCCTGAATTTTGAACATGTGACCAAAGGGTTACTGCAACGGTTGTAAGTGTGAGGATCGGTTGTAAGTCACTTTTTTCAGCAGGGTTGTAACTTTGAATGGTTACTAAATGAATGATCGTAAGTAGAGGACTACCTGTAAGTTGGTTTCTTGACCTCTGTATTAATGAGTCACCCTAGAACAGCGGTTCTCAACTTGTGGGTTGCGGCCCCATTTGGGGTCGAACGACCGTTTCACGGGGGTCGCCAAACACGGCAGTCTGCCATTCCCCCCCTATTTCCCCCCCATTTCCCCCCCATTTCCCCTTGGCCGTCACGCGCGCGCCACACATGCGCAGTTAGGCCCGTCGTGCCACGCATGCGTGGTTTGGGCCGTTGTGCACGCGCTGCGCATGCGCGGTTCGGCCTGTTGCGCCGCGCATGCGTGATTCGGCCCGTTGCGCCGCACATGTGCGGTTTGGCCCGTGGTGCGCGCACCGCGCATGTGCGATTCACCCATCGCGCCGCACATGCACGGTTCGGGCTGTCGCACCATGCATGCGCAGTTTGGGCCATCGTGCGTGCTCTGCGCATGCGCGGTTTGCCCAGTCGTGCTGTACATGCGCAGTTCAGTCCATCGCGTGTGCGCCATGCATGCGCGATTTGGTCCGTCGCGCCGTGCATGCACGGTTTGGGCCACCATGTGCGCACCGCACATGCGTGGTTCGGGCCGTCGCACGCGCGCCGCACATGCGCAATTCGGTCTGTCGTGCCACGCATGCACGGTTTGGGCCGTCGCACGCGCACCACGCATGCGCGATTCAGTCCGTCATGCCGCGCATGTGCGGTTCAGCCCGTTGCGCCGTGCATGCGCGGCGCAGGTCGGGGTCGCACCACGCATGGGCGCTGCAGGTGGAGTCTCGGCCTGAAAAAGGTTGAGAACCGCTGCCCTAGAACCACATTTGCAGTGCCAACCACTAGAGATACATTTTTAATAACAAGAAACACTGGATTGTTCAATATTGTATTGCCTTGCATTGTTTTGTTATCTGTCTATGGCTTTTAATTATAATCTGTACTGGGGAATAAATAACATGTAGGGTGGCAGTCACTTACAGATGCATCACCAAATATATTCATCACCAAAAGAAAGACAGCGCAAATTTGACAAAATGTGCAGCTGCCAATTTATATGTCTAGATATACATTTCAAAACTTAAAAGGCAATTAATGTGGAAAACTATGATAGGATGTCTTCACTCTGCCCCCCTCCCCCCCCCAAGGAGCTAACTGACCTCATTCTGGATAGTCAGCTTCAAGACACCTCTGCTTCCCTTTCTTACAGGTCCTTTGTTTTTAAAGCCAACTGGACAGACTTTCAACAAGGATATCCTTAGACCGAGGGCTATTATCTCCAAAATAGGACACACAGCTGTCCCCAGCAAATTTAAGGATGTCAGAGACCCTAAGGTGCCAGTCAAGTTCTTCTCTCCTATTTAATGACTCAATCCATGTGACATTTCAGCTCCATCAATTTGTGGATAAGTTTTACCCCCAACCAAACTAATTTTCCTTAAAAATTGTTAGGCTCAAAGAATCAGAATCATACATTAAGTTGCAGTTAAGATTTATTGTTCAAACCTATATGCAAGAATCTAGTCAACTAAAGTTCTATGCTAAAGTGGTGCCAGAGAAGGGTCAATGGAATTCCAGAGGGGTTGGACTTGCAACGTTTGTGGGATGGTAATGATTCTAGGCTGATGACTCACTTAACTCTGCCCCCCAGTTCTCTTGCTCTTCTCTGAGAAAAACTTTGGAAAGTCCATCACTTAAAGTGATACATAATACAACATAACTACGTAGAGCAGATGGACTCTTTCCGGGCTGAGTTGTATAAATAAACCACTGGAGTTTTGAACAATTTCTGAGCTCATGCAGAAGAAGACCATATTTGGAATACTGCATCCAGTTTTGGTCACTATGAGATAAAAAAGATGTTGAGACTCTAGAAAGAGTGCAGAGAAGAGCAACAAACATGATTAGGGGATTGGAGGCTAAAACATATGAAGAACAGTTACGGGGACTAGGTATGTCTAATTTAATGAAATGAAGGACTAGAAGTGACATGATAGCAGTCTTCCAATATCTAAGGTGCTGCCACAAAGAAGAGGGGGTCGAGCTATTTTCCAAAGCACCTGAGGGCAGGACAAGAAGCAATGGATGGGAACTAATCGAAGAGAGAACCAATCTAGAACTAAGGAGGAACTTCCTGACAGTGAGAACAATTAACCAATGGAACAGCTTGCCTTCAGTAGTTGTAAGTGCTCCATCACTGGAGGCTTTTAAGAAGAAACTTGACTGCCTAGAATGGGCAGTTGAAGTCTACCCATCTCCGAGTGGCCAAGGTTGAAAAATACAGGCCTAGGCCAGGGATAGGCAACCTTGGCTCTTTTATGACTCGTGGACTTCAACTCCCAGAATTCCTGAGCCAGCCATGCTGAGGGGATAGGTAGAGGTTTCCAAGCTGAGCCATGGTGGCTCAGGAATTCTGGGAGTTGAAGTCCACGAGTCATAAAAGAGCCAAGGTGGCCTACCTCTGGTATAGGGTCTCCTTCCTATTCTATCAGGGGATTGCAGGTGAAAGGGACAAAACAAAAGGGAACTCTGAAGAAGAGTGTAAAAGAGAATTAGGTTGCCAGCTTGTATCTAGACTTTGAAAGAATTTTAACTCTATACTTTTGGTAAACGTTACATAAAATGAACTTTTAAAAAAAACACCACTTGATCTTACTAACCTTTGTAGGCATACTTCACAATTTTTAAGAGTAGGATGGCATAATATTGCTAATTTTGAATCCCATGTCACTGTTATCTAGGCACATATTTGAAACATTTTTGTTAGTGTTGATGTATGACATTTCATGCCAATATTCCATTTCTTAAGGACAATGATTTTTATATTTTCTGTGTTCACTGAACTATTTGATGCTGTCTGAGAAGCAATTACAGTACTAACAGCTTTATATCAATAAATATACAACAAAAGTTTGTGACTCAGAAATGGAAAAAGATTGGTATATAGTACATTTTATTCATTTATTTATCAGTTATTTATCATATATTTATTTATTAAATTTATATTTACTGCCCATCTCATTGCTGAAGCGACTGTCTATATAGTAGCATATGGTATACATCCATATTAACAAACAGAAATAAAAGAGAATGTGCAAATTAGAAAACTATTGCATTAATTCCTCATTTCAATTACTGCAAGTTTTGGTGAAGGTCAAGAGACTTACATGGAGAAAACGCCAAATAAAAATGCTCCAGAAGTTGTAGGTGCTCCATCACTGGAAGTCTTTAAGAAGAGACTCGACAACTATTTGTCTGAAATGATATAGGGTTTCCTGCTTGAGCAGGGGGATTGGTCTAGATGACTTCTAAGATCCCTTCCAACTTTGTTATTCTGAGAAGAAGGAGAAGGAGAAGGAGAAGGAGAAGAAGGAGAAAAAGAAGAAGAAGAAGGAGAAGAAGAAGAAGAAGAAGAAGAAGAAGAAGAAGAAGAAGAAGAAGACAAGGAAGGAGATGATAATGATGATGATGATGATGATGATGATGATTATCTTTTATTCATTAAACATGAACCTCAGTCAACTGAACATTCAAATTGGCTGGCGCTGATGGTTGACATGGGTTGCTGCCAGCATCGTATTATTGTTATTATTACCGGTATTATTGTTGTTGTTGTTGTTGTTGTTGTTGTTACTACTACTACTACTACTACTACTACTACTACTACTACTACTACTACTACTACTATATGCTGATGTGAAAAACAACAAGCATTATTAGAAATCTTACAACTGATCAGTGATACCCCCCAACCTTTGGCCTTTCCAGACCTTTATTTTTTGTCCTAACATGTTTTGAATACCCAGTAAGGAGATCAAGACCTGAATGTTAAACATAATCAATCACAACCATGAAAGGGATGGATATTGTAAGCAGTGACAATACAAAAAGGGTTAATGGATGTGCGTAGCTGTTGGGGATCCTTTCACAAAAGCACTCCTCTGAATCGAAGATGGGACACCCTCGTTTCCTCCCTATTCTTTATTTACAGGTGCTCCCTGAGTTCTAGATGAAATGCAGCGCATTGTTTGTTCAGTACACGTGCATACCGTCTTACGCTTTTGCGTGCATCCCCGTCTTTCCCACCTCTTGGGCTGGAGCTTTATATGCAGCTCATGGAGGAAGGCACCACTCAAAACTTCAAATTAAACCACGCAACTCTGTAATCACTGAGACTGGCATGACATAAAAGGATAATTAATAGTTCATTACATCAGACATTGTTTGTTCAGCTAAATTGATTTCTCTCAGCTGCCCATGTTTTTCTGTTTATTTAAGTGAGAACACCCTGCTGCTGCACCATTTTTTATTTGTGAGCTAGGGAACCCTTCCTCCTGAAAGTTTAAAAAACACAACAAAGGAAAACATGGAAGCAATGTGTACAACACCATTTCCCCCTCTCTCCTCTTTTTGGCCTACCAAAATTCAACAAAAATAATCGGTCGCTTGAGGTAAGTGAAGCAAGCAGGTGTCCAGGTAGCTTTCCCTAGGACTATGTGCTTTTCAAGTTGATTTTAAGCATATCTGGCTGGTTTCTGGGAGGAAATTCTTTTTTTAGCATTTGTTTTTGTGGAGACAAAGAAGCTTTCTTTTTTAAAAAAAAATTGGCCTTCCTTTTTTTTAATTTGGCCTGTTGCCTCTTTGGGGCAAAAATAAAAGAAACCCCATATCTGAAGAAGAAGAAAGTTTTACAGAAAGTTTTACAAAGTGATGGACACCCCCCCTTTCAGCATGGAGAGGCCTCCAGAAAGATTTAATTTATGCATATATCCGTACAAAGACATCTCTCTTTATCTCTCTCTCTCTGTCTGTCTCTCTCTCTCTCTCCCTCTCTTATTATTATTATTTTAAAAATAACTCAAAGCGATAAATATACATTTCCTCCTTTTTCCCCACAATAACAATCCTGCGAGGTGGGTTGGGACAGAGTGACTGGCCCAAAGTCATCCAGCTGGCTTTTATGCCTACAGCGGGACTAGAACTCACAGTCTCCTGGTTTTTTTTTAGCCTGATGACGTAACCACTACACCAAAGTGGCTCTCAGGTTCTCAGATTCTCCATATTAGTGTGAATATAAATGTATTTGGAATTTGCACCTGATTTTGCATAATATTTTAATCATTTGATTCTGGAATGCCACCCTATTTCTTTGACTGGTTTATGCTCTGTCTGGCTTTCAATCACGTGCCATTCTTCTTTTTAAATTGTGTGTTTGATATGAGGAATTATTTTTGGCACATTGAGTTGGGCAGGAGTCAAGCTCCCTAGTCTATTCTGCAAAACGGCTTCGCCATGATCTCTACCAACAAGCATCAACACAACCTCTGAAGTATTCCATGACAGGCTAAGTCCTTTCTAGAGCATAAGGGCGCCATTGTCATTTTTAGAGGAGGAGATACTAAAATAAAAAAGAGTTGTGAGCCGTGACACAAAGTTGGCTTTCTTCTTGGAGTGGCATAGGAAATAGAGTATAAACTTAAACCAAGATCAGATTGGACTAGGAATGAGCTTTGTGCTGGACACCTGCTCTCTGCAAAGAGATCGCAAACTTATTCTGGGAAAGCAAAACCACTTCAAGGGCTGCCTTGAAACATGAAAAGATCCAGAGATTTTGGAGACCTGGCAAAGGTTTGCAAATGTCATGCAGATTACTGTGAATTGCTCTGACATCTGATGTACAAAAAAGGAGAGAAGGAATGGTTATCAGCATGGAATTACTAAGATTGAGAACAAATATTTATTTATTTTATTTATTTTATCGAATTTCTATGCCGCCCCTCTCCTAAGACTCGGGGCGGCTCACAACCACAATACAGCTAAATATCCCAAATTATACCAAGTATAGCGGCTTAGTACAGGACAGCAGCTAGAATCATATCAGAAATAGCTAGGAATTGTCTTGTTAGAGCATTCAGATGACCATAATTAATAGGTTAACAGAATAACACAGTTGAAAGGAACCTTAGAGGTCTTCTATCCCTGCTCAAGCAGGAGACTCTATATCATTTCAGACAAATGGTTGTCTAATCTCTTCTTAAAAACCTCCAGTGATGGAGCACCCACAACGTTTGAAGGCAAGCCATTCCACTGATTAATCGTTCTCACTGTCATGAAATTTCTCCTTAGTTCTAGGTTGGTTCTCTCCTTGATTAGTTTCCATCCGTTGCTTCTTGTCCTGCCTTCAAGGGCTTTGGAGAATAGGTTGAAACCCTATTCCGTTATTCTGTTCGATGTTGCCACCTGATGATTTTGAGGCGAGGCCCCATTTTATGACCTTGACCTTACCACAGTTGTTAAGTGAATCACTGCAATTGTTCAGTTGGTCTCCCAGTTATTAAATGAATCTGGCTTCCCCATTGACATTGCTTGTCAGAAGGTCACAAAAGGGGATCACATGACCCTGGGATACTGCGACTGTCGTAAATATGAGTCAGTTGCCAAACATCTGAATTTTGATCACGTGACCATGGGGATGCTGCAATGGTCTTAAGTGTGAGAAACAGTTATAAGTCACTTTGAATGGTCACTAAGTGAAGTGTTAATAAGTCAAGGATAACCTGTATTGACCTTTTAGTACGGTAGATGTGTACTGTGTCAGTGCTATCACTAACTGTTTACTATTACTCTCAGACAGGGGTGTCAAACTCGCAACGTCACGTGATATGTCCTGACATATTGTGACCTTTTTTTTCATTGCTGGCAATGGGGTGGGCATGGTTTTTTTTTTAAATTTTTTATTAAGTATATATTTGTAAATGTAAACAAAGGAAAAATTCAAGTTAAATGCTACTCAACTTAATACAATCATTTTGAACTTGTAAACATTCTTCACTCGGTACTTCAAGATTTAACTATAAGCAAGATACATTTTCTTTGATTGATGTTTCTCTTGTATGTAGTCTATCCATTTTTTACAGTCCAACATATATTTGACATGATGCATCTGGCCGGCCCATGGGCCGGCAGTTTGACACCCTTGCTCTAAGATCTCATTCTTGACCAGTCCTTACTAACTCTGAATATTATCCAAATTACTCCAGGTGCAGTTCAAGGTTTTGGTTATTGAAGTCCACATATCTTAAAGTCACCAAGGCTGAGAAACACTGGGATATGAACTCCATGAAATTCTTCTAGTTTCTTTGCTCCTGGGTTTGCTAAACCTGAATTTGGGCATTCAGACAAGCAAAAATACCACATCCAACTCCAACTAGAAGAAAAGCTACATCCTTCTTCCCTTCCTCTCCCAGGTATCCAGAATCTCCCTACTTTAAGGATAATACCCTAATCTATAGTGGGGCTGGGAATTACTGAAATATTTAGGCACAATAGAAGAACTTTAATAGGCTCTACCAGGGAACCCAGGTGTTTAGATCAGCTTAAAAATAATAATTCCACCCCTGCTGGATAGCTTCTTTTTCACAAGAAAGCTCGGCTTTTATTCTTCCCCATAAAGGCAACCTCAGACAGGAAATTGCTCACGTGATGGGTCTTTATAAGTAGCGAAGGTTTTAAAACCAGGGGCTGGAGAGGTCATTAGCAGGCAGCCATATAATTAACCTTTGCTGGCCTTGTCCTTTTCACACTTTGTTAACACCTTCCATTATTACCCTCATGAGTCTCCAGGAAAGACATTTATTGACAGTATTAAAAAAACATTGCCACGAATTCCAAGTCGACAGCTATCTATGTGTTAAATAAATCATTCTGATGTTCCCTTCTAGAAAATAAGAAAAAACTAGATTTGTTTGATTGTTTATATCCTTTTTTTTTTAAAGCCAATGCAATTCTAGGATGCATTAACAGAGGGACAGAATCAAGATCACGTGAAGTATTAGTACTGCTTTACAAAGCCTTAGTAAGACCACACCTTTAATAACACATCCAGTTTTGGTCATCACATTATAAAAAAAACTGTTGAGACTTTGGAAAAAATGCAGAGAAGAGAAACAAGGTTGATTAGGGGCTTGGAGACTCAAAGATATGACGAACGAAATTGGGTATGGCTAGTCCAGTGAAAAGAAGGACCAGGGGAGACATGATAGCAGTGTTCCAAGATTTGAAGGGTTGCCACAAAAAAGCACCCAAATGCAATACAAGAAACAATGGATGGAAACTAATCAAAGAGTGATCCAACTTAGATCTAAGGAGAAACTTCCGAACAGAACAATTAACCAGTGGGATAGCTTGCCTTCAGAAGTTGTGGGTGCTTCATGACTGGAGGTTTTTAAGAAGACAGATGGAAAGCCAACTGTTTGAAATAGTATAGGGTCTCCTGTATGAGCAGGGGTTGGACTAGAAGACCTCCAAGATCCCTTCCAACTATTCTATTCTGTTCTGTTCTGTTCTGTTCCTTTCCACTCCACTCCACTCCACTCCACTCCATGTGTATTATAATGTTTTTTTCTTAAGTATTTGAGGGAATGTCTCTCCTTCTCTCTCTATTTGAAAATAGATTTTCTCACTTGTAGGAATTGACAATGTTCAGGCTTCAGGCCTCTCCTTGCTTTGTTCCTCTGAATATGGCAATCATGCATTTTGTCTGAATTGCTGACACATATATATATGTGTCTTAACTCAATGTACTATACAACAGCTGGCAACAATCCGGCAGTTTGACACCCCTGCAGTAGATGTTGATCTTGCTTTCAAAATAGCAACATCCTTTAAAGCACTTTTAAAAATTCCTCTGAGGTTCTGTTTCATCTGTCTCCTTGCAGGGGATCTATTCTGCTTAATATTATAATGAAGGACAGGGCCTTCTTAGCAGTGGCACCTATTTTGTGAAATGCTCTTTCAAAAGAAAAAGTCCATTTGAAGTCTATCTTGCAGTCGGCTTTCTTTCTTTAACATTTTAACTTGTGAATTGATGTGAATTTTTTTCTTAAATAGCTGTGTCCTACCTTATTTCTAAAATTACAACTTAAACTTTACTACCGGTATATTGATAGATTCTGTATCCCCAATAATGGTGAATATAGAGAATAATATCTTATTGGTTACTTTGTTTGCCTTTATGCTCCTCTTTAGCTCTCTCTCTCTTTCTCTCTTTTTTTAAAAAAAAACATTTTTAACTTTTTACTAAACAAGACACACAGATAGTCTTAACCTTACAAGATCACAATTCAAGACTTTTATGGTATGAAATTTTGAGTTTAAAAGACAAAAAATCAGGAGGAACTAGGACTAAGTCATTTTGTGAACAAAAGTTAGGTGGAACACAATCAAACATTCCTTTGAAAACAAGCAAAAGAATAATGCTCATACTCTGAAACTTGGTACATTCATCTAAAACCTATAAGATTCCTAGCTTGGTAGAAATAGCTATCTACTGTTTTCAAGATACTTCATTCTGTAATAAATGGTTTTATCTATGTTGAGTCCAGGCACCTGACTGGTTCCTAGATGGGTGTCTAAATGCAGTTCAAGATGCTGGTGTTTATCTTTAAAGCCTCAGATGACATAAGATCTAGTTACTCAAGGGCTGATCTTCTCCCTAGAACAGTGGTTCTCAACCTTGGGGTCACGACCTGTTTTTTTTATTTTTATTTTTTTTTATTTTTTTAAATTTTTTTTTATTTTTTTGGGTGCGCGCGTGCCGCGCACGCTCATATCCGCCCGTCGCGCCGGAAAAAAAAATTAAAAAAAAAATTAAAAAAAATTAAAAAAAATTTAAAAAAAAACAAAAAAAACAAAAAAAACAACGCATGCGCGCATCCGCCAATCGCGGCCGCCATTTTGTTTTTTTTAAAAAAATTTTTAAAATTTTTTTTAAATAAAAAAAAACACAAAATGGCGGCCTGCGACGGGCGGATGTGCGCATGCGTGGCGCGTGCGACGGGCCGATCCGCACATGCGCAGATCCGCCCGCCGCGGGCCGCCATTTTGTTTTTTTTTTGTTTTTTTGATTTTTTAAAAAAATTTAAAAAAAATTTTTTTTGCGCGCGCACACGTGCGCGCACCCCCGGGTCGGGGTTGCAGCACGCATGGGCGGGGCAAGTGGGGTCTCAACCTCAGAAAGGTTGAGAACCACTGCCCTAGAACGTCTTCCCCATCCCACGTATTCCCATATGGAGGCCATGCTCCAGGTTTCTTGTTTTAAGGGTTGTCATCTTATGGAACCTAGAAAACCTCTATGTTTTGGGATTCCCTTACTCTGCAGAACAATCTTCCCACAGATAGTTGGGGGCGATATGCTGATATTGTAAATTGCCCAGAGAGTGCTGTAACGTACTATGGGGTGGTATATAAGTCTATTGCTATTGGGATCTAGAAGGTATGCCTTCTCTCCTGCAGGGTCTGCCCTCTGGAGTGATGTTCCCTTTGATAGCAATTGTTTCTGGCCCTGATAACCATCCAGGTCAGACAACCCTAAAGACCTGGCGGTTCTTAAGCTAGATAGAGTTGGGGCTAAGGATCTGGTTATCCAGATAGGTCATTGGTTCTTTTTATCTAATATTATTAATTTCTATTTCCTATTTAATTTGGTTTTAATGTACACTGCCCAGAGTCAACTTGGGTTTGGGCGGTGCCTACATTGAATAAATCAAATCAATTAAATTCCTGCCTGTTGCAAACATATGGTCGCAGAGCAGAAAGAAGAAAAGGAAAAACACTCTGAATTTTGTCTCCATTGGGGACAGTTTGAAATCTTAATGAACTAGGGTGTGGTAAGACTCATTAATCTCAAACCAAACCATCCCGCATGTATATGACACTATCTTGAACACTTTTGAGCTTAATAAATATGGACTGGAACCCAATTAAGGCATGGTTTATTCTCAATAAAACCCATTATACAAGTCAATCAAGACTAATTTATGTACCATGGACTTCAGTGGTTGTAAAGAGTGAGACACTTCCAATTCCATAAACATTTTTTTTAAACCAAGTTTGGGAAAATAATAAGATCTCCCAAGAAGTTGCGTTTTATTTTGCAGAACTGCCCTCTCAGGAATATGATGCATAAGGAGACTCTTCATGTTCAAAGCTGAAGAGTTTTTGCCCACATACTTTTGACATACGACAGTGTTTGCCTGAAAAATGGCTGGATGTGTCATTCCTTGTTAATATATGGGAACTGTCAGGCCTTTTCATACACAATAGGACTTTCTTTGGGGATCTGGGAGAGGAGAAGGGAAGTCATAAAGGGCAAAGGAAAGAGCCAAAGGGGAACATTAATTTATGAATGCAAAAACTTACAGTGTAATTTATTTATTTATTTTTTTCCCTTTGAATGGGTGAGACCCAACTAGCCGCAGGCACCCCTAATCCAATGTCCTTGTTGAGTGTGAAGGACTTACAAGGGTGGTCTTTATGCATGAATGAAGTGACATGAGGAACTGATCTGGAATCCGGGTATTCTTCGAGTAAGGCTCTCTTTTTCGGAGTCCTCAAGAGTTTTGAACATTGCCCTCCTGACCTGACCTTCCACCAAACAGACATGGGAATTCCTAATACCACATTTTCTGATGCTGAGGGGCAACTAAACCACGAGAAAAGATGCAAATATATGACTGAGCCATTTCTAACAGCTTTGTGAGAAAATACGATCTATTAAAAGGCCCACCAAGCTTGATCTGCAAACATCTAGATGATATTCACCTGAGGGCAGCGAAGAGATACAGACAATTCTTACTCTTTGCTATCATCTAATAATCATGTGATTATTAGCCCAGTTTTGCTACTCTATTATAAAGGTGTAAGTGTTACTTCTGTGTGTATATATTTCACGTAGGTATCTATACTAGAAGATAAATGGGTTGATGATAACACAACCTTGAGTTAGGTCTGCTACCAGAACTTGCTGAAAAATTTCCAGGAAACTCTTAACAATTATTTTATTTGCCTTTTGTCTTTCCTGGCAGGATGGATCCTGATCTTTGGAACTTAAACATTTGGGGTTCAGACTCTAATATTCCTTTGAGCTTGCTATGTGCCCACATCCAGTACAGCCTCAAATGGTATCCCAGAAATATTGAAAGCCCATATTTTATGACTTGATGGGTGGGCTGGCATACAGGGATGCCTAAGGTCTTTTAAAGCTCATTGTAGAACCAATCCATTCTTTCATTTGCTACATCTGGAATTCAAGTTGCAGTAGGTTTGTCTATGGACATTGTACAGGGGTCTTCAAACTTGGCCCTTTTATGGCTTGTGGACTTCAACTCCCAGCAATGTTGGCTGAGGAATTCTGGGAGTTGAAGTCCACAAGCCATAAAAGGGCCAAGTTTGAAGACCCCTGGCATTGTAGCTCCTTTCCCTAGTTTTAAAAGTCAAGCCATCCTAGGTTTCAAGAGTATTTGTGAATATAACTATAGTGAAAATGATTCTGTTGGTTCAGAAATAAAGTCCCTTTGAAGTCAGTAAGTTTTACTCTCAGCTAAGTAGCCTGCAGATACTGTACAATTATAGGCAGATGCTTTTGCAGGCATTACAAGCTCTTTAAAGCAATCATGTTTATTTATTTATTTTATTTTGTTTTGTTTTAAATAACAGTTGCCTGAGCAGTGTTTCTCAGCCTTGGCATTTTAAGAGGTATGGACTTCAATTTCCAGAATTCTGCAGCCTGGATCTTAAAGTTGCTAAGGTTGAGAAACACTGTGCTAGAGCAACCTACTGTAACAGCCTTTTTCCCCGCCTTTTTTCCCCCTGTGTGCCCTGTGTGCCCTGTGATTTACCTCATGATGCTCCTGTTTCCCTGACTATCTAGTTTGCTGAATATATTGTTGTAAAATATGTATATTTATTTATATAAAACTACAAGTTTGTGTCAGTCTCTCTGACTTCATTTGGACACCTGCTGCGCAATTTCCTGATATATTCTCTTCTCTTGTCACCTTCTTATTCTTCCCAAAGCATCCAGCAATCGTTTGGCCTCTACCAAGGGTTCTCAGTTATTGAACATGGGAGCCCCCCAAAAACCCCATCCTGTACCTTCCACTCCAGTCCTTTTTTCACCAATATCCTTTTCCATATACTGTTTTCTCAGGCTCCTTGCCTGCTGAGACAAAGAGACAATTCAGGCTGCCTTGATGCTCATGTATATTGGGAACCAAAGCCACCAAAGCAGCAGATACCATCACAACACGGTTCACTTGTGACCTTTCACAGCCAATGAATCCGAGGGATATTTTTTTTCCCTTTACTGTGGATTGAATTTAAAACGATTTCCCAGGAGTGAAAGGTCATCATAGGGAATCAGGCTATCCAGCTAAAGAGAACTCTTTAGCATCACAATGGATCTGGTTATAGGTTACCTACTTTGGAAAGTCTAGTTGAGAAGTTGTGGGAATTGTAAAGTGGGGGGAAGGTAGAGGGAGGAGGAAAGAACAGATCCTTCATCACCCCCAGAAAAAGCCCTGTAATAGCTCTAAGAAAAAACAAAGGGAAATATTTTCATTAAGTCTTTTCTGAAATCTGCCCTTCTTTGCCAGTCATTGTTAAGTGGACGGAGTTGCGTGTCTGTTACACGGTTTGCCAGAAAGAAACATGTCCCTCTTGTGGTGTAGGTGTTCAATGGGAGTTATGCTTACATCAAAGCTGGAATATTCTATTTACCAACTTTCTAGAAGGAGCTTTGATCTCCAGATAATGAGACTGAATGTGCCAGGGCTAGAAAGAAAGGAAATTCATTGGTCTGATTGTGTGAAACTGTATCCCCCAAAGTAGCAAATTGTACTCAGGAGAGATTAATTTAATTGGCAGATAAAAGTTCATATACACCATAGGAGCTGTGGTACGATCTACAGGTAACCCCCAACTTACAAGAGTTCATTTAGTGACCATTTGAAGTTACCAACGGCGCTGAAAAAAGTGGCTTGTGACTGTTTTCACACTTAAGACCATTGCAGCATCTCCGTGGTCATATGATAAAAATTTGAACACTTGGCAACTGATTCATATTTATGACTGTTGCAGCGTCCTGAAGTTGTGCGATCAGCTTTTGCCACCTTCTGACCAGCAAAGTCAATGAGGAAGCCAGATTCACTTAACAACTATGTTACTAACTCAACAGCTGCAATGATGCACTTAACAACTGTGGCAAGAAAGGTCAGGCAAGGGGGCAAAAGTCACTGAACTGTCTCGCTTAGCAACGGAAATTTTAGGCTCAGTTGTGTTTGTAAGCCAAGCACCACCTGTATATATCTAGGATATCTCACCTGACTTTGTTTGTCAGTAGGTCACAAAACCCTGGGACATCACAAACGTCATAAATATGAGCCAGTTGCCAAGCATTTGATTTTTGATTACATGACCGTGGGAAACTTGCAAAGGTTGTTAAGTGTGAAAAATGGTCAAGAGTCACTTTTTTTCAGTGCCTTTGTAACTTTGAGTGGTCACTAATCGAACTGATTGTAAGTCAGGGACTACCTGTAAGGTAACATGTTGTGTCAGTATGTAATAATGTTTGTGTGCTTCTGTTCTCTCTAAGGTTGCATCTGTATGGGTTAATATGTAATTGTGCCCTGGGTCTGCTGCATACTTTCTGCTGTGGGTCACGTAGTTAGGACTGAGGTGGGGCTTAGAAGGGAGAAGTCAATAACACCAACAAAGAAAAGTAAAAATATATGAAGAAATGGTTTCCCACCTTCATCACACAATTTTAGTAAATTTCTGCCACCTCTTAAATCGCAACAAATGATCTCTTCTTCCTGTATCACAGTGGTTCTCAACCTTTTTCAGGTTGTGACCCCACTTGAGCCGCCCATGCGCGGCGCGACCCTGACCTGCGCATGCGCGGTGCGCGTGCGACGAAAAACAAAACAAAACAAAACAAAAAAAACCAAAATGGCGGACTGCAACGGGCCGATCCGCGCATGCGCGGCGCGCACACGGCGGGCCGATCCACGCATGTACGGCGCGCACGCGACGGGCCGATCCGCACATGTGTGGCGCGAACACGACGGGCTGATCTGTGCATGTGCGTCGCGCGCGACAAAAAAAACAAAATGGCGGACCGCGACGGGCCGATCCGTGCATGCGTGGCGCGCGCGCGACGGCCCAAACCGCGCATGCATGGTGTGCGCGCGATTAAAAAAAACAAAAAAACAAAATGGCGGACCGCGACAGGCTGATCCGCGCATGCGCGGTGCGTACGCGATGGCCTGAACTGCGCATGCGCAGCACGCGCGCGACAAAAAAAACAAAAAACAAAAACAAAATGGCAGACCGCAATGGGCCGATCCGCGCATGCGTGGCGTGCGCGCGACGAAAATAAATAAATAAATAAAAAATGGCGGATTGCGGTGTCCGGCGACCCCCGCGAAACGGTCGTTCGATCCCAAATGGGGTCGCGACCCATAGGTTGAGAACCGCTGCTGTATCACATCTCTTATCTACAGATGGTCTTCACTTAATGACTTATCACTTAGCGACCAGCCAAAGTTACAACAACAACACCCCACCAAATGTTTGGTGGCATCTGGATTTGTTGGTATGGAACTGTCACTATTATCTGTCCTTCAAGCTGCTGCTGATATTGAGGAACACTCAAGATTGGGGGAGGTTGCTTTATAAAACAGTGTGCTAATTTTTCCAGGGCAGTAGCCAAACTATAGTTTTAGGGCAAAACGTTACCAGCCTGATTAAAATCAGTTCTTAACCTTGCGCATATCTCTTTGCTGGGCAGGATTATACCAGTAGAAAGATAACCATGTAAGGAGAAAATGGGATAAAGTTTGTGGTGTCTTGTTAACAAGTCAAACCTGAGCAAAAACCTGCAGCTTCTACAATTCAGAAGTTATTTCTTTATTGAAAGCAGCAATTTTCACATTTTCTTCAAGAACCTAGTCTGAAAGTTGACCCTTTCTTATCCCAGTTTCTGCTTATGACCTCAAGAACCAGGAGAGCGTTATATTATATCTTGGCTCACACAGTCGATTTTGTAGCCATTGGAGGGCTTCAGATGACAGAGAAGGGTGACTAGACTTCCAAAGGAGAAGACAACCAGGGGACAATGATTGACAAGTTAGAGGTGATTATTGCTCACTTTCTAAGAAATACCTATATATTTCTATAGCTGTAAATTTCTATCTCTCTCTCTCATTCTCTCTCAAATGTACACAATTCATATTTTATTCTCTCCTTTAATCACCACTGTTCTGTGCTGACTATTCCCTGTGGGATTACCGTACTAATTCAAACTATGGACTCACTTGGTGGATTCTTCCCAGCAATATTGTCTTTAAAGATCCTTCTCTTCATCTACGAAGCACAGTGTGGTGCTACATCAAAGTACACTTTCAACTAACAAACTCCATTTTTCATAGAACACTTAAAGTGATCTTTAGTCTTCTACCATTTTATGTGGTTTTATCTTTTTTTTTTTTTGCTCCTGGTTTAACCAAGATTTACCATCCTCATCCCCATGGGAGAGAAAATTTAACAAGTTCCAACAAATGAATAGATTTTTTTTCAATGCCAATGTATTTTTAGGATATAAAGAGGTAATATTTGTGATGGAAACTTTTATTTCATCGCACGAGAAGAGGTCTTCAAGTAGATCAATAGATGGTGCTTCAAGAACTAGTCAGGGCTGTAACCTTGGTAACAAAGGTTCTTGAATAAGGAAGGTTTCCTTAGCAACAGCAATTCATGTGTTCCCACAGGTGTCTGTTCTAAGGAACAGGATGTGGGGAGGCATTAAATATCCACAATACATTGATTATTATGGTCACAATTTACTGCTGTGTGTGTGGGGGGGTCACCTTTTTCCCCTGAAGATCTTTCACTTCTTCATCCAAGAAGCTTCTTCAGTTCTGCTTCTTGGATGACAAGCAAAACATTTTGAAGGGGAAAAAAACCAAGAAAGTCCAGTTGGTTTTTGAAAAGCACCTTTGGGAGAACCATGACCTGGATGATTGAGCATTGCCTTAGTCAGTAGGCAAGAGAATGAGGGCAAGCAAGTTGTCTCTAGAATATGTTATGTTTGAAAATAAAACTGGCCAAATTTGCTAAAACTATCTGCTTTTGTTCTTGCAAAAGTAGATGTGATAAGAAAATGGCCTATTTCTACTAAAAACCACTATTATATTATGCACTAGATATAATGGGTAGTGGAGATAAATATCTGCACAATGAATGTGGCATAGGGAAAATTATGACTTCTTACATTCCAAGAGGACAAAGTGGTACTAAGCATGAATTATTAAATGGGATTAAAGAAATAAAAATAATATTTTGTGCGTTTGTGACAGAGCAAAGTTTGTAATAGGTCTGATCTTGTGGAATGCAATTGATGAATACATACAGAGTACAGTTTTAATTATGAATGAAAAGGCTAAAAAGTAAGAATTGGGGTCATCTAGTTAATTGCTGAGGAAATATTACAAAGAAGGAACCCATAGGTTGGTAATAGTTCTGGGTTACAGTCTAGTGATTGTTGACAATAGAAAAACCAGATTTGAGTTTTTGGAAAAATTGTGCAGCATTATGAATAAATGTATTCCAGAAGGGAAAATGTCTGTTCTAAATACATGATTTAAGTATAAATCTAATCATATTACATGTGCCAAATGAATAAATACAAATATAAAAGCATTCATTTGATTATTTATGATCTAAGAAAACGAAGTAGAGTATACAAGGATGGTGAGAAGTATTGAATGTGGGAAAGATCATTTTTGATACTGTCAAGAGGGAAGCTTGGGGGAAAATAGACATAATTCAAAAAGAAAAAAGTAAATAACAGAATAACAGAGTTGGAAGGGATCTTGGAGGTCTTCTAATCCACCCCCTCCCGGTCAAGCATACCATTCCAGACAAGTGACTGTCCAGTCTCTTCTTAAAAGCCTCCAGTGAGGGAGCACCCACAACTTCTGAAGGCAAGCCATTCCACTGGTTAATTGTTCTCCCTGTTAGGAAATTTCTCCTTAGTTCTAGGTTGCTTCTCTCCTTGATTAGTTTCTACCTGTTGTTTTTTGTCTTGCCTTCTGGTGCTTTGGAAAATATGTTGACTCCCTCTTCTTAGTGCAGCGGTTCTCAACCTTTTTCAGGCCGCGACCCTGATCTGCACCGCGCATGCGTGGCGCGACGGCCCGCATCGCGCATGCGTGGCGCGAAGGCCTGCATTGTGCGGTGCTGCCCCCTGTGCCGGCTGAGGCATAGGCCTCCGCCCATTTGGGGCGGCGGCAGGCAGGCCCAGGTGCTCCTGGGCAGCTGCGGCGGCGACGGTGAAGGGCGACTACGGGCTGGGCCACCAGCTGGCCCAGCCCAAGGGAGGTAAGCCACCCGCCGGGCCCCACACGCACCAAAAACCCTCCCTGCGCCCGCTGGCCTCCCACCTCCCACCTCTGGCCCTCTTTTACTTACAGTTTTAGTAGTTCTCAGCAGGGAGGGGTGGAAACTTCTGGAGAGCTCGCTTTCGCTGCAGACAACTTGCAGCACTGTTTGCAGACTGGGACTTTTGGCAGGCTCAGCAGGGCGGAGACAGCCTGGACAATTCCTATTGGCTTTCAAAAGCCAATAGAATAAGAGGGAGTAGCACAGCTAAGGAAAAGGGGAAAAAATGGCGGACTGCGTTGTTTGGCGACCCCCGTGAAATGGTCATTCGACCCCAAATGGGGTCGCGACCCACAGGTTGAGAACCACTGTCTTAGTGGCAGCCCCTGAAATATTGGAACACTGCTATCATGTCACGCCCTCGTCCTTCTTTTCATTAGACTAGACATATCCAAATCCTGCAAAGTGGATGCTCCAACACTGGAGGTTTATAAGAAGAAATTGGACAACCGTTTGTCTGAAATGGTGTAAGGTTTCCTGCTTGAGCAGGGGGTTGGACTAAAAAAACCTCCAAGGTCCCTTTCAACTCTTTTATTCTGCTATTCTGTGGTGTTGTTTTAATTTAATAACCATAGTTCCTTTCCTTTTTAAAACTCCCACTTATCCTGTATTTTATTTGGTGTCCTATTTCTTTGATTTCTTGTTCCACTTTGCATAAAGTTGCTTACTCAAAATGGAATTACTCAATGGGCGAATAGGTATGTAGGAAGGGATGCTTCCGGCATAGGCTTATTTCAAATTATTTGAGCTTCAATGAATCTTTTTACATCTCTCTATTTGCTTTCCTGGAAACAAAATGTGGACTGCAATTTCCAAAGGGTTTTTGGAGTGCCAAAATAACATGACTAACCAGAGAGTTATATTGGAAATGTGTAGTTTTGAATTTCCCTTTAAATAGCTCTTCAGATTATTCATTGTTTAGGCGACAGGAATCTTGAGCTTTAAACAGCACAGACCGACCATAAACTCATGACTGAGAATTTAGCTTTTTCACCTGGAAATAGAAAATGATGGAAATACCATCAGCACAAACAGATATGGTGTTATTTTAGCCTGTCTTTCCATAAGTAACAGTGATGTAAATCCAGAGTAGCGTTTATATTTTTAGGAAGGAATTATTGTCTATTATGCTGATAATAATAATTAGGTTTTTTAAAAAAAAGGATGTATAAAAGTGGAAATAGTAGTTACAGTAGCTATTTCCTTTTCCCCCACTTTCTTTCATTCAAGATCAGGTTGGATTCAAATGATAACGTAAGTATCTCCATCTTTGTCAACAAACTGAATGAAATCTATTTCAATAGAATGGTTAATGAGATGGTAGATAGAAACAGGAAGGATATTTTCCTTTTAATAAGTAATGAGGAAGGGATATTTTAGTCTGGTCTTTGAGAAGAATAAATCTAAAGCAAAGATTGTGATTCAGTGGCTGAAATTTATCCCAGATTTTGTTTGCAGCAGGTCTTGGATCATTTAAGGGGCAAGCCTTAATATTCGGGAGAAGCTGTAGTACCAATGTTGGTGTGCTGAACATGTAAATAAGGCTTGTTTTGGATTCCCTGGAGGAGAAGCTTTCCTTTTTTAAATTTTTTTAAAAAGTAATGTTAATTCTGTTTTGAGGTCTCCTACCTATCTTACAAAATCAGTTTTAATCATTAGAGGGAAATGCTGAGCCCCAGAAAGGAACTTGGATAGGTTCCCTAAGCAGAAGACTAGCCATCATTCATGGCACGTTCAAATTGCAGGGCAAGCAAAAGGAGTTTGTCTTCAGCATGCCAGGCTGCTAACACACTATTTCTGTTGTGCATTTGTGTGTCTCTGAATTTTCTTTCCAGGTTATTTTGACTCAATGTGCAGCCGACCTTTGGTTGAAGTCATTTGGCAGTTGAAATTCTGTACCCATTTTACCACATTGGCCTGAACGATCATATCAAGAATTTTAAAAGTTATGAAATGTAGCGCAGTACTTAGGTGATTTTTTAAATGTGAAATACTGTTTATTTGGAGAGTTCTGTAAACCTGCTTTTACTGAAAATATGAGATAGAATAAAATGAAACATGTTGTTGCAGTTGCTGGTCAGTCGCTAAGTCTTGCCAGACCTTCTGCAATCCCATGGAAAAATAGCATGCCAGGTTCCTTCACCCCCCCACTGTCTCCTAGTCCAGGGCTTTTCAACCAGTGCTATGGGTACCACCTGTAGTACATTGGCACCTGGCAGGTGGTACGCGGCCATCCTAGAAAAGTGGTAGCGAGGGAGGGGAATGAGCTGAACCGGTGGCAGCACCGCACAAGCCTGAGCGAGAGATGGCTGGAGCTGCAGGGCTGTCAGGGCTCAGCGGAAGCGTCGGGATCAGCGCCAGGATCCAGCTGGAGCTCGGCGCTGATCCTGGCACTTCTGCTGAGCCCAGAAGAAGCGCCGATGAGCTGGAATGTTTCAGCATCTCCAGGGTCTTGTGATTTACAATTCAGATGCTTGGCAACTGATTCATATTTATGACGGTCACAGTGTCCCAGGGTCATGTGAAGTGACCAAAACCTGCTGCAACCACCCAGCAGATGGGGGGAATAAAAACCAAACACTCCCCCCACCCCACCCCCGCTGCCAATCCTTAACAGAAATGCTCACAACAATGAAAACCTGGACAGGAGGAAGAGTGCCACTGGGTGGACAGGCAGGTGCCTTGCTTGGCTATGGCTTGAGGATACTTTTTTCAGTGCCATTGTAACTTCGAAGAATCACTAAGCGAACTGTTGTAAGTCGAGGACTACCTGTGCTTTATCACTTTTTTCCTTTTTGGGGGGGGTCATCAAATTTTTGGCATCTTTCTAGGTACTCGGATGTTGCCATACCCTAAATGTGGTACAATGGGTGAAAAGGTTGAAAAGCCCTGTCCTAGAGTTTGCCCAAACTCATGATCATTCTGTTGATGGCACTATCTAACCATCTCATCCTCTGCCGTCCCTTTCTCCTTTTGCCTTCCATCTTTCCCAGCATCAGGGTCTTTTCCAATGTGTCCTCTCCTCTCATTTGGTGGGTCAAAGAATTTGATCTTCAGCTCTAGTATCTGTCCCTCCAAAGAATAGTCAGGGTTGATTTCTCTTAAGATTGACTGATTTGATCTCCTTGCAGTCCAACAGACTCTCAAGAGTCTTCTCCAACACCACAATTTGAAAGCGTCAACTCTTTGATGTTCAGCTTTCCTTATGGTCCAACTCTCATAGTCGTACATTACTAATGGGAAAAGCCACAGCATTGGCTATATGGATCTTTGTCAGCAAGGTGATATCTCTGCTTTTATTATGCCGTCTAGGTTTGCCATAACTCTCTTCCCAAGGATCCCACATATGGACAAATATTATAACAACAGAATGCTAATGTACATAATGCTAATCTTTTTATAAATATTTAAAAAGAGCTGCATGGGTTGTTGGTCCTTGCTAACATGATAGCATCAAGAAAGAGGACCTAATTTTAACATCAATGTTTTAAAGTTACATTTATTAGATTAAAGTCCCATTCATGTATCATTATCTCGTATAATGAAGGGATCTGCCTATCCTGGAGCTTCTATGACCTATAATGTCAGGATGGTACATTCTGAGAAGGGTAATAAATCAGATTAAATACAATCCAATGGAGAAGGAAATAGCTACTTACTTCCCTATGAACCCAAATCCATAGGGACTTTTCCATCCAGGACATGGTCAATATGATAAGACAAGATAAACCTACCAGCATGGAAAATAGAATAACAGAGTTGGAAAGGTCCCATGGATGAAAATATTACAGGGCAAATCAACTCAAGAAGCACGGGAAACTCTGATAATATATAATTAATTAAATAATATCAAATATCAAATATTAAATAATATAATAACCCATGGATAACCCGATAAGAAATTTTCCAGTAAGCCAGAATTTTTGAAATTGTGTTCTAAAGAACCCTTGATTTGAGGGGTGGTGGTGGTTTCCGTTTTTCTTTGTTTTAAGATAAAAAAGAATAAGAGAAGAACATCGTTTTCTCTGTTCCTCAAAGCTGTTTTTCATCCGAGACACAAATGAAAGTATGTCGAAATACTTCATTCTGTCTATTGATTATATAAAGCTGTTTGGAAGATGTATACTCTGAACCTTTGTTTTTGGTCTTTTTTTTTTTTTTTAAACAGAAAGGACAAAAGAAAGTAATTGTTGAAATGCTGCTTGACTTCTTCAGGACTCTAAAACTAATTACAAAGATGCATGGTGATGTTTCAAGCATCTCCTCTCAGGATGACCGCAATGCTCGATGCAGCTTACTTGAAAATCTTAAACATCTAAATTAAAGAGCATTCTTTTCCCACAAGTGAAGTGGGAGACGTTCCCTTTCTATTTCACCCACCAATACCAGAAAATCTCCATTTGGATGGGAGGAAAAGACCTTGTCAAGTTTTATTTTGAAAGGATAAAAAAAAATGAAATGTTTATTTAACAAGTGTTCAGGAAATTATTATTGTTTCATTTTTATTTCAATAAAAATATTCTTTAAGATAAAAAAAATCTACTGCAACTAGACTTTTTTTTATGTGTGAAGTTTTGTTCTTGCGATTGGTGGGAGAATTCAGTCAATTCTTTAGCCACAGACTTTTCCCAGTTCCTCTTTTGATTACATAAATGACTCTGAACCACATAGTTTTATGTTAGTTGTCCAGAGGAACAAGGTTCATATGAGTTAAAACTTCATCCCACATCTGGATTGCGGGGTTCAGAAACCCTGCAACTGTTTTGGCTTCCACTTAAGGCCTCCTTTTTAGGGTGCACATTTATTACTCAACATCAAGAAAGTGTCTACATAATAGGAGACTGGCTCTTGCATCTATTTAGCGGATGCAGCTGCACAGCCTTCAAAGCCCAATTAGTTATGCCACTTCATATTTTGGCATTGGTATACATATATATTTTTAAAAAGCTTCTTAGTCCATCTTCTTTGAAATAGGCTGTGCACTCAAGCCCTGCTCAATATGTTTTCGAGACAAGTACCTGACAAGTACGCTGTAGGAAAAAAAAAAAAAAAGACGTTGTGTCCAGGTTTTGCAAAGTTACTTGTTTGGCTTTAAAACAAAGGCTTGTAGCTCAGCCACCTAATTAAAAAAAAAAAAAAACCCAACCCACAACCTCCACGTTTGGATTAATTAAAAATCCTCTTAGATTTCTCCCAGCCCGAGTTTTTCTTTCTTTCTTTTTTTCTTTCTTTCTTTAATTGAGCTCCTATTTAGTCGGCGAGTAGAGATGCCAGCAAAAGTTTCTGCATCTTCAAATGGATTTTGTTCTTCTTCTTTTTTTTTTTTTTTTTAAAAAGTGTGCTTGATTGTTGGGAGTCCCTCATTGCTATTCTCCCAACGTTGGGTTGAGTTTAGGCTGATTGGCAGGACTTAGAAGCATGAAATGGGGAGGGGAAAAGCGTCCCCTTTCTTTTCTTTCATGATGCTTCCCCTTTGCCAACCCTTTTTGCCCGTTTGCTTGGAAAGTTGGCCGAGATTAGATCCAACTTCGTCTTTTGCCTCTGAATTAAAAATAGGAGGGGGAGGTGTCCTCTCATCCCCTACTTGATGGACCTATGTTGAGTTCTTGAGTCCGGGTCTCCTTGAGACAAGGGTTCTCCTCTTCCTTTGGATGAGCTTCTTTTACAGATTTCTTTTTTTTTGTTAAAGCACAACTTGGAGTGGGAAGGACGGGGTGGCCTGTTCAGGTCTGGCTTGTGAGTCTCCAGGAAAACGGAGGCAGGAATTACAAACAATAGCTTGTTTAGGTCTGGAGGCAACACCCCCCCCCGCCTGCTTGCTAGCAGGTGCAGAGAGTCCAAACAGCTGTTTTACTGCTCTTGAGTTTGAGCTTTATCATTTTTCGCTTCCAACCGGAGAGCCCTCCATTTAATCCTCTCTGGCAATTCACACTGTAATTGCCAGGCTGGCTAGAGGGAGGGCTGATTTTATTAGTGGTATTCCGTCCCCTCTCCTAGCATAAATAATGAGATCTTCTGCAAATAAGGGACAAGGCCTTTTAATTAGGTTTCAAGACTTTGAGGGGGATATGTGTGAGGGTGTAGAATTGGGTGGTGCAAAGGTTTTGTTGTTCGTACAAGGTTTCTTCAATGGGGTTTGCGCCAGTGTTCCTGGAAATTTTTAGACTATTATTATCAGGGCTGAGGTTTTGTTTTTTTTTTCCCTTCCCCTTCTATTAAATCATGTCCAATTCTTGGAGTCTATCTGGAGCTTTCTTGGCAAGGTTTTTCAGATGTGGATTGCCACTGCCTCCTTCCTAGGGCTGAGAGAAAGTGACTGGCCCAAGGTCACCCAACTGGCTTTGTGCCTAAGGTGGGACTAGAACTCACTGTCTCCTGGTTGGTTAAGGTCTTAACCACCATATCAAACTGGCTCCCTTTATCATATTAGTTAGTTTTTCTCAGTTCCATCCCACAAGGGTGCTCAGTTCAAGCCTTGATGACCTCTGGGGTCTCAATACACCATCATGCAAATTGCACAATTCAAGAGAATTCCACAATGACATGATGACACAGGTACCATTATCTTTCTAACCAGGGATGCCTATACTTATAATCCATCTATATCCCTAGATCAAATATTGCAATCTTGTTTCTTAGAGGTGAAGGAAGTTAGCCCAGAGAAGGAAATATTAAAAAGGCAGAAAAATATATTTTTCCTCAAAAGGATTTTTTTTAAACCAAACCTGGCCCCAAATCTATCTCTCTGCCCCAAGCAAGAGCTAGCCCCATACAAATGCAGATATAGAACCATCAGAAAGCTGAAGCCAGGGCACTCAAGAAGACAAAGAGTAGATCTGCATGCCCCACCCAAACTCTAGGAGTCATAAGCCCCATCACCTGGGAAGCAGGATATGATAATAGGATTAAACTGTAGATATCAAGGCCTAGAAAAACACTCAGAAATAGCATCAAGGTTCATGCCACAGGAACAGGAAACTATTCCAAAAGGCTAGAGGGGGGTATAAAAACCTACTGCCCATATGCTCAAGCTCTCTTTCCTCTCTGCTCCTTGCAAGGACCATCTTTCTGCTTCTTCAATAAACTGTAACCTTCTTCCCAAAGCAGTCGCCATTTTGCTTATTTATCCCGGCTTGGATGAACCAGGATGAAGACTTACTTCTGACAGAGGTGTATTAACATCCCCTATCCAGGGTGTGAAGGAGCAGCACTAAGTGGTAAGGTTGTCCTGCATACCCAAGGAAAGCTGACCTAATTATATTTCTTATTTCCTGTTTGGAAAAAGCAAAGGAAGTTGGGCTGTTTAGAAATAGGAAATATAAACAAACAAATAAAAAGTATGGCAAATTTGAATTCATGTTGTCACCAAACCAAGCTTTCACTCAGTTGCTAAGACACATGGTAGCCCTCACAATTGAATGTAAAAGCAAACCATCGTAGCACTGTACAGCTTTGGAAGTGCTAACATTACATTGTATTTCTCACAACCCCAAATATACACCTGGAATGATGATACTGTGATGCATGTTATCTTCCTACTCCTTCTTTCTCTAATTCTTCCGTGTGTGTGTGTGTGTGTTTGTGTGTGCACGTGCGCAGTGAACTAAATGAAACAGTAAAGCAGTGTATCATCTCATGCACACTTTCCTACTGTAAGTAAAGAACTTAATGCAATACAGTGTTTTCTGCAGTGTGATCAAAAAAGACAAAATAATAATAATAATAATAATAATAATAATAATAATAATAATAATAATAATAATAATAATAATGTTGGAAGGGACCTTGGAGGTCATCAAGTTCAACCCCTGCTCAGGCAGGTAACCCTATACCATTTCGGACAAATGGCTGTCCAGTTTCTTCTTAAAAACTTCCAGTATTGGAGCCTTCACCGTTTCTGGAGGCAGGTTGTTCCACTGGTTAAGGCTGTTATGGTGTAATGGAAACTCTGTCTCATTTTCATGTGTGCTACATGTGTGATGCACATAAAAAGCTGGGTCTATGGAGATTCTCAATCATCCAAGTCATAGTTGCCTCAGAGATGCTTTTTTTCAAAAGACAACTGGACTTTCTTGGTTTTTTTCTTTGAAAATATCTTGCTTCTCATCCAAGAAGCTTTTTCAGTTCTCAACTAAACTTGCATGAGAAGTGAAATATTTTCGAAGAAAAAACCCAAGAAAGTCCAGTTGTCTTTTGCAAAAAAACATCTCCATTTCCAAGAAAGTCTAGTTGCCTTTTGGAAAAAAAACCTTTGGAGTAAAAAAAAAACCAAACAGGTGGAGTTTTGACCAGGCTGTCATGATTGCCATCTTTGACCCTTGAGGTGTGCAAAACAAAACCTGGTCACAATATCATCTTGTTATGAATATTTATTGAGAAATACATTCCATGGTGTTCAAAGATAAGTGAGAATAAAGAGAAATACTGTAGTGGTGGTGATGCTCATGGTGGCAGAAAATATACTAGTTGGTTTGTTTATGGAGCCTTTCTCCTTCAGTGGATTTTATTTTTCAAAACAGTTTGTAAAAAGTTCTATTTTAAGGGCATGCTTGACAAAATTCCTAAACTAGTTGCTGGAAAAAAGAGGACATTACTGTTTCCCTTTCTCTCTTTAAATAGAATCAATCATTTGTTCAAAAACCTCTTATAATACTCAGTGCTATTTAAAACTTTTCATTTTCTATTCAACAGAATCCCAAAAGCAATTATCCACAAAGTGAATAAAGCACTTTTGTCTTCATTGAATCAGATCTGATTTTTATATTTTTGGTGAAAATCAACATTTCCCAGACTGATAAATAAGTTGAAAAGCGACATTCCTGTGGGTGCTGCTGTTAAAACAGTTCATCCCAGAGACCTCACTCTTAATAATTCACATCTAAACTCTGGATAGATACAGATCAAAGTTGGGTTTCATAAGCCCAGGTCAATGTCAAGTGGCTCTGATTAAGGAATAAATCAGATGGAGACCAACACTTTAATGACAATGGTGAAGGCTTTAATTCATACTACACAGAAGAAGGCATGCAGGAGAAGAGTAGGCAGAACTGGGGGCGATAGTTAAATGTGTCATCAGCTTAGAGTCCTTATGTTGCCACAAACAATTCAAGTCCAATCCTCTTGAATTCTGTTGACCCTTAGCTGGCACCAATTTAGTCTTGAACTTTGGGAAAATCGGTATATTTGGATAGACAATAGAAACAAAAATTGGAAATATACATTAAGGTTATTGTGCAAATTCGGTTATTGTGGGTTAGATTGAATGCACATAGTGTATATATTGTATAGAATGTAGATCCATAGTATATAAAAATGACGTAGTCTGCTGAATATGTACTGTATAAAGGAAAATGTTAATAAATAAATAAATGAAAAAAAATGCAAAAAAATAAAAAAAAATCTTAACTGCAACAATATATGGTTCTGATTCTTTGTGCCTGAGAAGGCACTGGTAAACCACTCCTGTATTTTAATTTTTAGAGGAAATTGTAGAATTCTTCTGTGCTGCAACTTAGCCTATGGTTCTGACCCTACAAACCACTCTTGTATTTTCACCATGAAAATAATTGATCAGTCAGGGAATAAATGGCATTGCTCAAGCTGCCAGACAGTTTCTTAATGACATCAGTGACATTGCTCTAGTCTATAGTGATCTATGGAGTATATGTTTTCAGATGTTTTATGCTAGGGTCATAGAATCTAGCAGAGAATCCACTGTGCAATTCGTAGGTATCTTTCTCTAATGTGATATATGCCATAATCTGTTAGCAATGCTTCTCTGGACTCTATGAACAGATAGTCCTTGAATTACAACCAGTCACTTAACAACCATTTGAACTATGACTGCTATCCCATCACCCCTAGTCTTTCTTTTCATTTAACTAGACATACCCAATTCCTGCAATAAAGTATAAAGGATTCACCCTTCCAGCTTTATTCTATTCTCACTCAGGAATGAGAATCTTATGTTTGAGAAACCAGGCAGGCTTTGTGAAATTCCAAGGGGCGCAAAATGGTAGCCATATGTAGCATAGCGCAGTTGTGTGACCATGGTTTATGATGTTTTTTGCTGGAAATTGGCAAATTGGCAACCAGTTTCCAGCAAACCCCCCCCCAACAGCTTAATAACCTCTGCAAAAAAAGTCTGCTTAACGACTGGTGCAACTTAACACCTGTAAATCTGGGCTCAATTATAGCCATAGGTCCAGGACTACTGTAGAACGAACCAGAGAAATTCACAGGCCAAATTTGACATCAGGTCTCAAGAATAGGACAAAATAGTATCAGAGCTTTCTAGCTTCCCAGAAGAATCTATAGAAGACCTCAAAGTGATGGATACAGAAAAAAAAATAAGTCTTTAACTCTGCCATTGAATGCAGGTTGCTGAACTGGCATAGATTTCTTCTTCTCCTTGTGCCATATCCGTTATTGGACGTTGGCAATCATGTTGGCGATCCTGTTTTTATCAGCAGCCGCACGAAAAAGTGCTGCTGAGTTTTGTCCAAACCAGTCCCTTAGATTTTGAAGCCACAATGTTCTTCTTCTGCCTGGACCTTGTTTGCCTTCAATCTTTCCCTGGAGGATTAAATGGAGTATGCCGTATTTTTCTGGGTGTCGCATCACATGTCCGAAATATTCTAATTTTCGTTTTTTAATTGTTTTGATGATTTCCCTTGGCTTTCCCAGGCGGCTTATCACCTCCTCATTTCTGATCTTGTCAACCCAGCTTATAAGTAACAGCCGCTCCTGTAAATCCACATTTCAAATGCTTCTAGTCTCTTCAGGTGGCCTTATGTCAGAGACCAACTCTCTACTCCACAGAGCAGGATGGAAAAAATATAGCATCTGACAAGCCTGATTTTCAGTCTTAGGCTTATGTCGTGACTGCAGAAGACCTTTTGCATTTTGAAGAATGCTGTTCGAACTTTCTCTATCCTTGCCTTTACTTCAGTGGTCATGTCCCAGCTTTCATGTAGATTAGAATTGAGGTCTTCTGAAGGTCTCAACTCCAAAACAATGAGGTTTTGATCCATGATTGTTTAACAGATAAGATGCTGTTTAACCTATATCTGTATAAACTGTATCTACCCCCCACCTCCCCCCAATTAAATCCTGCATCAGTCTAGCTCACTGTTTTTTAACCTTGGCTGTATGAAGATGTGTGGACTTCAACTCTCAAAATTTCCCAGATAGTTAAGAGGGCTGGGGAATTTTGGCAGTTGAAGTCCATGTATCTTCAAGTTGTCAAGGTTGAGAAACATTGGAAGTCACTCCATGGATCTGAAAAAATTAGTTACTACAGACGAAATCTTAAGCCTTTTAATAAAAGTTGGAAAAACTGCTACCAGATTTCTCCTGGTTTTGGGAGAATCATTGGTTGAAACTGAAACATTAAAGCTAGTAAACCTGGATTTGATGGGAAGACGTATCTGGTTCAAAAGTGTTACGGCTTCTGCAAAATATCTTCGGTCTTAACTCCAGTGAAGTTTGTTTGTGAAATGGATTATCAGGGCAACTAATGGAAAGCAGGATGTCATACCTCTTTTGTGTTAAATGATCTCGAGTTGTGAGGATCCCAAGTTCAGGAACACATGTGCAAATGGCCAAATAATTGATGTACTTAAAGCCACTCTTCTTTCTAAACAGAAGAATTGCTGTATTCACTCCCAGTGAATAGTTGAGGCCCAGGCAAAACTTGTGAATTCTGAAAATGCTATGTTTCTGATGAGGATTGGAAGCCTTAGATTGCAGTTCTATGTTTGTTTATTCACAATTCAGCAGGACCTATTCCTGGGTAAGTGTGTAGGGCTACAGTCTAAATATGTGAAATAATTAATGTTTGAAGTGATTGCTCAATGGGATCAGTTTTATTCCATGTCCTGCCAATTTGCTTATTTATTCTCTCCCTTAACTAGGTTTATTTTGTTTCTGGTAGTTATTTCTAAAATGATTTTAATACAAATGTCAGAATTAAAGCTTTGTATCTGCTATAATGCATCATGAATATAAAGCATATTAAGAAAGGATAAGGTTTATTACAGTTTAGACTGGAAAAAGTAAAGAGAAAACTCTACGATTCAATCTAACATCATTCTTGACTTGTGACCAATGGCCACTATGCAGACAATAACAGTAGTAAAGATTTTACACGGTCTAGAACACAACACACCAGACCTCATTGTAGATGAAGAAAAGCCAATTTTTGTGAATTCTTCCCTTTACACCAAATGACAGGAGTCTGGCTCAGAAGGAATTGGAGAAGATTGTAAAATATCAGGATTTAAGAATTGAAATATTGAGATAATGAATAATCTGGCAGTATTTTTTTGCCATAATTATTATAGCATTAGAAGTGTCAAAAGGTGGAGTTATTTGATCTCACAACTTATAGTTCAGAAAAAAACATAATTAGTTATATATATAATGATGGCATTTGAACAACTGTTTTGCTTTGGGATATGTTGCCTGTAAAAAGAGGTGAAGGTCCAATCACATGGTTGTAGTCACCATCTTGACTTTTTTGACTTCCCTGCTGACTCCACTGCTGGAGAGGCCATACCATCCCTCGGATTAATTGCTGACAGACTAAGTCTTGTGTCAGACATGAAAGACCAGGTCTATGCATGAAGGTCCAATTTATTTATTGCTAAAAGCCTATGCACAGGAATCTTCTCAACTAAACCCACTTAGATAAGGATGAACAGCAGTGGAGGGAGGAGGTTGCGCTTATTTCTTTTGTGGCCACATAGGGTTTCTAGGCTGATACCTCTTTTCACTCCACCCTCAGGTTCTGCCACTCCTCCTCCTACATCTTGGTAGTCAACACAATGCACATTTCTGGTACATAATATGGCCTTGGGGAAGAGCTCAGTCTGCCATGCAGAATTTTTATTAGTCGGATCAGATTTTTCTGTACCACGCATGAAAAAAACAACAACATCAAAATTCAAGTTTCCCCGGAAAGACATTATTGGAGGAGGAGAGAGCTGATATGGCAAGTGGGTTTGGACTTTGACCCTAGCTTTTTACTTGGTGTTTTTCTATATAAAGGATTTTTTTTTAAAAAAGACTCTTCAAAAGAACTTTGAGACATTGTTTAACTTAAAGAATCTTTTATTCGAGAAACAAAGTATCGGCACTACATAGTTAAAGCCAAAAACTGAATTCCCCTCCCCTGAGCACAAAGTAACAAAGCACAATTCCCTCCTCCAATTAACTGTCATAAATCACATTCTCAAATTAACTTGAAGCTTGGGCTTTCTCCCCAGCTCTCCAGCCCACCAAATTTTTTATCAATTCTGGGTGCAATAACCTTGGATTCCCACAGCTGAGTTATTATTGTTATGACTAACTGGACTCTCATCCACATTCCCCCTCCCAGCATCAACTAACTCTACAAGCAATAGAGAAAAATGGCTGCATTTCCATCTGTTGTCAAAGCAAGAACATCCGATGTTAGCAGCGTTGACAAAAATGCTGTTTCTGCAGCTAGGCTACATTTGTCTTCCCAGCCCCCAAATTCTGTGAAACTAGCTCAGCTTTCTATATTACCTTATCTCCATCAATTGCTGAATTTCAACCAGCCCTAGCCTAGTATTTTTTAATACATTGATTTAGCTGGTCTTGAAAAACATTTTCTCTTCTGTGGAGTCCTTGGTGCTCTCTGAGCTTGATGGGGTTTTTTTCTGCAGACGTTTCATTACCAAATTAGGTAATATCATCAGGGCTGGCATTTTTTCTTCTCTTTGAATAAACATTTCAATTAATATTTCATTGTTTTTAAAATAAGCAAGACTGCCTATCTGAAAAACAGACAACATAATCTGAACATTAGTTTTGTCCATTGATACGTTATCAACATGCTTGTGGAACACCACTTATGAGCTTGCCTATGTTAGATCAGGAGTCTCCAAACTTGGCAACTTTAAGACTTGTGGGCTTCAACTCCCAGAATCCCTCAGCCAACATGGCCAACCTTTGTAAAATTTTAAAATCCTGCTATGAAGAAAAATTTGGCATAAATTATTCTAAAGCCAAATTCATCACTACACTGAGCAAATCAAGCCCTTTAAATACGTAGGACAGGGGTAGGCAACCTTGGCTCTTTTATGACTCGTGGACTTCTGGGAATTGAAGTCCATGAGTCATAAAAGAGCCAAGGTACTGCTTCAAAGAAACAAATAAAAGAAATTACAGAAGGCTTCCAATACCATAACCCAATTTACTAGCCTCAGTAGCAATAACGTTGTCCCTTCTAAAGTTAAATAGTTCAGGTCTAAGATGTAGAGCTTTCTGCTTGGAACTCAATTTCAAACTTACAAATGCAAAAAGAGCATTGGAAGCAACTCTAAATTCTTTTTTAGAATTTTGCTGCGTGGTGTACTCTTTTCTCTGATTAGCAATAGCAACAGCACTTAAACTTATATATCGCATCATACTGCTTGACGGCTCCCTCTAAGCGGTTTACAGAGTCAGCATATTGCCCCACAACTATCTTGGTCTTCATTTTACTGACCTCGGAAGGATGGAAGGCTGAATCAACCTTAAGCCTGTCAGGATCGAACTCCTGGCAGTGGGCAGTGAGTTAGCCTGCAATGCTTCTAACCACTTTGCTATCAGAACTATTCAAAATGAAACTTGCTTGGTGTGTCAACAAAGATTTCTGGGAGCTCACCAAATTATTGGCTAAATTTAGCTTTTTGGGATGGTTCTTTGGCCCAGTTGATAAGCTTACTTTTTCTGGAAAGAAAAGCATATTCAAAATATCATGACCCATCAGCCCAATTTTTGATGATGTCAAGGATTGAGAGAGAGCTATCTTAGTTATTAAATAGAAAGTCCATGACCTGGCCAGCCGCTAAACCCCTTATCTCTATAGTGATAGTTTCTGTAGTAGACCTTCCTCTTTAATTAATTTCATTTCTGTCCAGCATTTTCATTAATCAGTCTCAGTGCCTTGCCATCAATGGTCTTTGAGAACTGTTTTAACAATACACCATTGCAAAAATGATCTGTGACCTTGCCCAGATAGAAAAAGACAGTTTCACATTTCTATTGCACTGTCCTTTATAGCATACAAGGTGCTTTGAATTAATTGTGACCCTATTAATTTCCTGCTTGGGCTGATCTGATGAGAATAATAGTTTAGTTTTATTAACCGACAAGTCTATAAAAACATCCAGAAGAGTAAACAAATTTTATTTGAGTAGAATTGCCTCAAGTGAACATTTCAGTTAACATTGAAAATGACTTATGGCTGTTTTATCTGTGTCCAGATTATAATTCTGGGGACAATGTTCAATTTATTGAGGGAGGCAACTATAATCTTATTATGAAGTGTTCTGATGATGTTACCTAGTTTTCTTGCCTGCAAAAAAACCACCAATCTCCACCAAACCAAACCACCAGAGAGGAACAAGGACCCCACACTTCAACCCTGAGCTACAAATATTTTGTTCTATTGGTATCAGTGGAGACTTCTGGATGAATGAGTTGGAAGGGTCGAGCTCCCACTTTGGATTATAGGTAGTCAAGAACAGGTGTATCATTCTCATGTCCAGGTGAAGTCTTGATTTTAGTAGTAGACTTATTTTATGCACTTTGACCACTCAGTGATTGCATTATTGTTGCCCTAGCATGCGATGTAGCAAATCACAACGTCTAAAAGTCAATCCAACACATGAACACATCCACCTTTGCCACTCAAGCAAAGAAAATTTCAGGATATTCTGACAGGTAGCAATTTATGAAAGCTGTAATGTCAGCTATCACTCCATCTTTAGTTCCTACACCAGTGGAGCAGATCATGGTCTGGGGGAATATTTTGGATGAGTGCCCTTCCTGGCCACCAAGTTTGGCCGAAGCACCTGTTCCTCCCTGGGGAGAGTCCTTGACAAGCCGACACTTCTGACAAACAGATAAGCCAGGGGGTAGGCAAAAGAGACCGGACAAGTTCAGAAATCCCAAGAGACATTTTGTCAGCCACATCAAAAATCACCAGCTGAAATGAAACTATTTTATTCTTCTATTTTGTGGGCAAATGGTTGGGGAACACCAGGTCTTAAAAAACAAGCTCAACTTATAGACCGATATTTTGGATGTTGTATTTGTTATTATTATTCAGATTTATGGTAGCCGTTCTACACCAAAAAATTCCTTCCTTCCTTCCTTCCTTCCTTCCTTCCTTCCTTCCTTCCTTCCTTCCTTCCTTCCTTCCTTCCTTCCTTCCTTCCTTCCTTCCTTCCTTCCTTCCTTCCTTCCTCCCTCCCTCCCTCCCTCCCTCCTTTCCTTCCTCTCTCCCTCCCTCCCTTCCCTCTCCATCTCTCCCTCCCTCCCTCCCTCTCTTTCTTTCTCTTTTTCTTTCTTTCTTTCTTTCTTTCTTTCTTTCTTTCTTTCTTTCTTTCTTTCTTTCTTTCTTTCTTTCTTTCTTTCTTTCTTTCTTTCTTTCTCTTTCTTTCTTTCTTTCTTTCTTTCTTTCTTTCTTTCTTTCTTTCTTTCTTTCTTTCTTTCTTTCTTTCTTGCTTTCTCTTTCTTTCTTTCTTTTCTTTCTTCTCTCTCTTTCCTTCCTTCCTTCCCTCTCCATCCCTCCCTCCCTCCCTTCTCCTTCCCTCTTCCCTCTCCCTCTCCCTCCCCTCTCCCCTCCCCTTATGATTTATGGCTGTTTTATCTGTGTCCAGATTATAATTCTGGGGACAATGTTCAATTTATTGAGGGAGGCTACTTTAATCTTATTATGACCTCAATACAGCAGTTTCCCCAGCTTCCATTTAATTTAGTTTTCAACTCGGAATACATTCATTATTTCATGCTTTGTCCTTTTCAGTCTTCTCCCTTCCCTTCCCCTACTCTCCTTCCTTCCTTCCTTCCTTCCTTCCTTCCTTCCTTCCTTCCTTCCTTCCTTCCTTCCTTCCTTCCTTCCTTCCTTCCTTCCTTCCTTCCTCTCATGAAACAAAAATAACTCTAAGTGAAGGTTTCATCCATGGCCAGATGGAAATAAAACAACAGCTGAGAAATAGAACTGTTTTGTGATGTGAACCTAGAGCTTTTCAATCCTTGTCTTGTTCTGCAACATAAAGTCTGAGTTAGAAATGCCACATAGAGTAGGAGAATGTTCAAGTGACACTTTCCAGTGCTGTTCCTTCAAAGGGAAGTGATATGAAAGAATAAGGGATTTGTCAAGTCCTTAAGAGCAGAGCAGGATTAAGGAAGCAAGAGTCATACAAAGTTCTTTTAATTAGGTTTCATTTTGAGAAGTGAGGGGTTGGGATTCAGAATGGGCAACTAAATAGGTAACTCTCCCACCCCACCCTAATTTATGAATGAATGTATTAAAGTGGGATGAATTGTTGGACCTTGGTTTTTTCTACTTTGCAAAACTGAAAGACTAGCCACCCTGTTTCAAGGTAATCCTGACTTTGAAACATCAATTTCTTTTTCTTTGTGATGTTTTGAGATACACTCTTTTCTTTTCAGCCTCAAAGAGTATGTGGTCTTCACCAAACAATCATGGCGTTTGCTTTACAATCTCTATATTCATTTAATGATCACCAGTTTCACTTAATGACCGTTGTAAAAAAATTATAAAATCCATGTGCCTAACCTGTTTTATGACCATTCTGACTTACAGTCATAATGGTTAAGCTCTGTTATGGTCCTAATTTGAGAACTACTTGTAGGTTACATGAATTCAGCAATAGTGCTATTGTCAATAGCACTATTAGTAACCAGCTAACTTCAATTGTTCTCCACAAAAGCTTAGCATAGCCACATCTGGTTAATATTTGGATACAACTAGAAAATTACAGTACTGTGAACACAATGAGAAAGTTGGCAAAAATGAAAGCAATGGAAACATCTACATCTTGCCACAAAATATTGTACAGCAAGAGCTGAGTTCAACTCGAGGGATCTTTATTTTCATTCAGTTTCATCAACAAACCTGTAAGATTGTTGTTCAGTTTCAAAGTCATGTCCAATTGGTCATGACCCCATAGACCATAGCACATCATGCCCTCCTGTCCTCCACTGTCTCCTGGAGTTTGCCCAAATTTTATTGCATCAATGACACTATTAACTAAATTATTTTAGTTGAACTTAGCTTCCATGTTGCCCACCCTTCCCAAAACAAAATTTCACAAGAAAATGAATTTCTTGTACAGGTAGTCCTCAACTTATGATCAGAATTGAGCCCAAAATTTCTGTTGTTAAGTGAGTTTTGGCCCATTACACAGTCTTTTTTTGCCGTAGTTGTTAAGGAAATCACTACGTTGTTAAGTTAGTAACACAGTTGTTAAGTAAATCTGGCTTCGCCATTGTCAGAGGGTTGAGAAAAGTGATCACGTGATCATGGGGAAGGCTGCAACGGTCATAAGTGTGAAAAACGGTCATGTCACTTTTTTCCAGTGTCCATGTAATTTCAAACGGTCACTAAGCAAATAGGTTTTAAGCCGAGAACTATCTGTTAGAGATAATGGCTTGTTTCCTTTTTACTACCGTAAAAGTTCAAGCCACCCAGTGGTGTACAATGAAATTCCAGATTGGGTGTGCATGAAGTCAGCATTGTTTAGTCTGAACGAGACGTAAAAAAGGGGGGGAGGCAAAAACAGCCCCTGCAATACTGTAAGATTTTGGAGAACCCCAAGTACTCCACGCCACATCAGCAAAACTTATCACCCATGCATATAAATAAAAACAAAGAAGTTTCTGTGCAGAATTAGCCCACTGTGCCCCATTTTAAAACGAACAAGAGGAAACATCCAAAACCCAAGGTTTACCTTAATTTACCTGGACTTGATTTAACTGTCAGATAATCATCTGCTAAAAACTGGTGCTTATAAAACAGGGGGGGGTGGATGTTTTCCCCAAATCACTGGACTTGGTTTGGTTGGATGGGGGAGTTTTTTGGGTGGCGGCGGTGTCATTTTTAATGCTTCTTAATGCTTTACTTTTCAAAGCTTTCTTTTGCATGTCTGCAAGTGTTTTCAGCTTCAAAATCACGGGCAAGTTAGTTAGTTCCTGCTGACAAAAAATGGGAACAAGAAAGTTCAAAACTTTTGGGGTATCGGCTCCTGATTTTTAGAGGGGCTGGTGAATGGGGAGGGGGTGGGGAAAGCAGAGCAACAGAGAACTTCCCTTACAAAGAAGTCTTCAAATTGGGATTTTTTTTTTCATTCTCCCAATTCTCCTTCCGCATCTTCACCTCTAAGCTCTTTCGGGGCAGAAGGAAAGTGGTGACAGAGGAGGGGGGGAGAATGTGAGAGGGCCCCCAAATGCTGACCTTAATTAATGGAAGATTCACTAGAGCCAAAGAAAGAGACCCCCTTCTCAAGCTTTCGGCCTCCCTGCTTCTCCCCTGGGTGTAATGAGGGAGCCGGAGCTGCATTATTGGCAGCTCAGGCGAAGGGTCACCATTGAGAATCGGGCCCCATGCTGCGAAGAGCGAGCCATGCTCTTGGACACCTGGTCATTAACATTGCTAATTAGTAGCCATTAATCAGGGCCCTTGGGCTTCTCCCCCTCCTCCTTTCTGTTGTGTGCACCCACCGGCTCAGCCAAGAACAAGGAACAACAGAAGTATTTCATTACCTCTCCGAGAGGTGGAATAAAAGCCTTTCCCATCAACTCAAGTTGAGATGAGTGAAGGAAAACGTTCAACAACAACACTCTAAGATGAGCTGGGATGGCGGGGGGGGGGGGGGGGGAAGGGACGAGGATTGGAGGGGGGTGGAGAGGTTTCCGAGCTGTCCTGGAGGAGAAAACCAGTCACCTATAATTAATGACATCTTCCGTGACCCAATTCTAATCACCGTGTGAGCTTTCCACTAACAACTGAAGGGCTCTGTTGGAGAAAGGGCTCTATTTTATCTGTTTGGACATGAAATTAGACAGGAGCCAAAGTACCCCTGTTGTTTACAACATCCCCATTGAGTGCAACAGGTTTCTTGGTAATCTCTCTCTCTCTCTCTCTTTCTCTCTCTTTCTCTCTCTCTCCCCCCCTCTCTCTTTCTCTCTCTCTCCCTCTCTCTCTCTCTCTCTCTCTCCAGAGACAAGAAGAAGCAACTGGGCCATCAAGAATTTCGGGTTTTTTTTGACACTACACACTACAAAATAATTTATGAAAGGGAAGCGCTTTTTACAGCTTTTGACTATCTTACCTCACAGCCTTTTGTCCAAATCTCCATAAATAACTGTTATAGTCTCTAATACAAGATTGTGTGTGTTTATGCATGAGTATTGCTTTCACTGACGTGTGGAACATTTAGAGAAGAGAAGGAAACAGACAAAGCCGGAACATGCAAGAGAGTGTTATGCATTTTATTGTACAAACATACTGAGATACACTTAAGAAATTAATCTTGGTGTCACTGATCAAATTTAGCTCGGTCACCCAAAGATCTCTGCAAAATGGCTTGGATGGATATATTTATAAATGTGAAACAATTTCTGCAATGGGAAGTGTAGACATCTGTCTCTTGATATAAGGAGTTATTTTCTCATGCTATTTTTCATAAAACTAAAAGAGTCCCGATACAGGGGGAGGAGTATGCGCTATAAGTCCTCGACGTAGAACCACAATTAAGCCCAACATTTCCGTTGCTAAGTGAGTCAGTTGTTAAGGGTCTTTTGTCCCATTTCACAACCTGTCTTGCCACAGCTATTAAGTGAATCACTGCAGTTGTTAGATTAGTAACACAGTTAGATTAGTAATACAGTGAATCTGGCTTCCCCATTGACTTTGTTTGTCAGAAGGTCACAAAAGGGGATCACACGACCCTAGATTACTGCGACTGTCATAAATATGAGTCAGTTGTTGGGCCCACATTTTGATCACATGATCCATGGGGAAGCCAGATTCACTTAACAATGGTGTTACTAACTTAACAACTGCATGTTATTCACTTAATAACTGTGGCAAGAAAGGATGTAAAATGGGACAAATTTTCATTAACTGTTTTGCTTAACACTGGAAATTTTTTTAAATTGAGGATAGCTGTATATATATTACAATTGGAAGGACTGCCTCTCCTGGTTATATCAACCCATCCCACTAGATCCAGCAGAGGACACATGATATGGGAAACTATCAGTTGTGAACAAGATCAATAAATCTCTCTCTTTCTGTATAGATATATGTGTGGTTGTCCACAAGACAGGGCCAACAAAGTCAAGAATACTGCTATAGCCTCAGGATTTTGTGTGCATTTAACTGCCACCTTAACTTCGTTTTGTTTTTTTTTACTTCTCATTAATACGGCCTCATGTCATTTTGTTCCTCATCTTAGAAGATAATGAAACCATGCATATAATTGTATTCAGGATCTCCTACAGCACAGTACGGGTTTATACAGCAATGTCGGGATTCCCACCATGCACAAATAATCAGTTAAAGACCTACCACCTGTATGAAGAGATGCAATAAGACGAACACATGAACTATGTGTTGTCCTCCCCTCCCCCAAACATCATTGTTCTAGTTACTCTCCAAATCGAAAGAGAAATGTCAAAATGAGATCTATTCTTCATGCTGTTCTTTTCTCAGCCGCCATACAGTCTCTTACAAAGGCCTGGGAGGATAAACTTTTCTTTGCCCTGAAGCTGGAAGAATATGAAAGTCGGTGCCAGGTGGGTTTCTCTCCAGGGAGGCCATTCCATTGTCTCATCCTAGTACAAGTAATCCCTCATCATCCCTCAGCAGAACCTCTGAAGATGACCTTAGGGTATGGGTAGATACACATGGGAAGAGAAATTTCTTCAGACGCTCTGCTCTGGTCGTAGGCTGTGAAGAGTTTTCTGAGTCAATGCCAGTGCTTTGAGGTGGCACCAGGAATGAACAACACCCTGTCATGGCATGGATGAAAAGGCTCTTTGATCTATAAGGGGAAGATAATGAGAACAGGAATAGAAAGGTTGTGTAGATTAGTGTATATGTCCTCACTTCCCTTCCTGTAGATCTTGCAGGCGTGTGTGCTCCTTCTTCTATTGTCGCTTTGGGTCTCTCATCAGTTGCATAATCCCAGGTTCAGCTTCCAAAACTTTGACTTGTAGATCAGAGCAAGAAACAATACCGGTAGTCTTCAACTTGCAACAGTTTATTTAGTGATCGTTCAAAGTTACAACGACATTGAGAAAAAGTGACCTATGACTGTTTTTCACACTTTACAATCGTTGTAGCACGTGGCCACTTGATCCACATTCAGATGCTTGGCAACTGACTTGTATGTCTGATGGTTGCAGCGTCCCAGGTCATGTGATCACTGTTTGTGACCTTCTGACAAGCGAAGTCAACGGGAAAGCCAGATTCACTTAACAGCCATCTTACTAACTTAACAACTGCAGTATTTCACTTAAGAACTCTGACAAGAAAGGAGCAAAGTTCACTTAACAACTATCTCGCTTAGCAATGGAAATGTGGGGCTCAGTTGTGGCGGTAAGTTGACGAATACCTCTATGACAAATCTATTGTCGTGGCAGCTGTCTATCAAAGAAAACTGACAGATCTGAAATGCGAGAATGCAAAGGCAAAAAACCCCATTGATCTGAGCTTGATACTTGGTGACCATAGGAATAGAACCATGTGCTTTTTTCAGCAACAGTGTGAAAGTAGTTTGCCGTTGCATTTTTTTTGGGGGGGCGGGGGTACACAGCCTGATATTTCTGATGGTCTCCTTTTTTTAAGTGCTAGTCAGGCTGCTTAGCTTCCAAGCTGGCCCCTACTGACTGTGACCCAGATTTGAAAAGAAAACAGTGCCAAGCGGATAGGTGGTATGTGTCATAGGCTCATATCACCTGATGGAGTCCTATCTCCATCCATGGAAGTAAAAAAAGGAATGAATTCAGTACAGGTTTCATAAAGGTGTAAAAATATGCTTTTACATATTATATGTTTTGGATGCGTCATATGTTTTAGGGGACTGGAGGCTAAAACATACAAAGAATGGCTGCAGGACCTGGGTATGTGTTGTCCAAGAGACAGACTAGGGGTGACATGATAGCAGTGTTCCAATATCTAAAGGGTTGTCACAAAGAAGAGGGAGTCAACCTATTCTCAAAGCACCTGAAGACAGGACAAGAAACTAATCAAGGAGAGAAGCAGCCTAGAATTAAGGAGAGATTTCCTGACAGTGAGAACAATTAACTAGTGGATCAGCTTGCTTTCAGAAGGAGGTTTTTAAGAAGAAACTGGACAAACATTTGTCTGAAATGGTATGGGGTCTCCTGCCTGAGCAGGGGGTTGGCCTAGAAGACATCCAAGGTCCATTCCAACTCTGTTATTCTGTTAAATCACCGTAGTTCTGATTCAGATTGCTGGTCTAATATAATGAGTTGATTGGTTTATGAAGAGTCTATTAGAGGCATCAAACTGAATCAATTCAAACCATTGATTTAATAAAATTATATGTATACATGGGTTAAAGTCAATCAAATGGCTGAACCATTGCAGTTTCATTCAAGACACTGAATTAATTTGTCAATTTCATTTTAGGGGATGATTAGAAATCCTGTGGAATTTAAAATAATTATCGGTGCAATACTTCTATCCTACCAATAAAGTGGCTGTAAATGTGGTCTGGTTGCTAAGCACCCGAAGTGCACTCACATAAATGTGGGGAGGGCAGGGCCATCGGAACTTTGAATCTTGATCATAAGTAACCCCCAAGTAGAAGTTTGTTAAGAGTCTGTTAAGCCACTTGTCCTAGGCTGAGGCCTACTTGTACATAGGGAATTTATTGTAAACTGGAGGGAGTCCTTCAGGATTTAATCATTTCTAAATGAAAATAATAACCACAACAACAGCAATAAGGGAGTTAAGATTATATTTTGGCTTTGGGGCCTTCCGAAAGGCCTTGAAGACATGGCTTTGCCAACTAGCCTGTGGCTCTAATGGGTGTGTAGCACACTGCGGGTGTTTAATGCAGTAGATTAGGGCTCTCTCTTTGACAACTTTAAGATTTATGAACTTCAATTCCCAGAATTCCCTAGCTGGCATAGCCGGCTGAGGAATTCTGGGAATTGAAGTCCACAAGACCCCTGGCTAGAGAACATTCCAGCTCCTTTCTGCACACTATGTCCCACCCCCCTCTCTATCCTGCTTATATTTTAATTGGATTGTTAAATTTAAGATCTTTATGGTTTTAATGCTTTATTCTGTGTTTTATTCAATGTCTGTAAGCTGCCTAGAGTCTCCTTCGGTGAGATGGGCTGCACACAAGTTTGATAAATAGATAAAATATCCTTATTTTTGTCACTAAATCAGAAATATTTAAGGTTGATTTAACATTTACTTTTTAACATTCCCCCTTGTGGAAATATATATTTGCCTAATATTTAATGAATTAATTTAACTTGAATTAACATTTAAAAATGGCTCTTGTTGCAGAAGCCATTCTTCATTCTTCTCATTGTAAAATATCTGGCTAATATATGCTTTTAGTCAGGTTGATTTGCAGAATATTAATGGATGGTTACTACTCTTGCAGAATAGGAAACATAGCGATATATAACAACTATTATTAGGTTCATAACCCTTCACTAACGCTAATGGCCATTTTGTCCGAACATATGGAAACATAAAAACACAGGCTTTAAAAAGCACTCAAAACCTGGTTGACTATAAACCCATTATAAAAATAAAAGGTATATAAAAACGTGTCAAAGACATCAACAGATATGGCATTACAGAATAACAATATCTCATAGCCTTCTGATTTCGTCTCTTTCTCGGCAAAATTGCTTGAACAGTCTTAATAGTATACAAGGTTGATTCATTCCCATTTTCCCATCTGTTTGCAAATTCAGCAAAAAAAGAAAATTAGCATGAAATCATATACATTTTTTTTCTTTTTTGTACACTTTTCTCCTGACATCTCTCTGTAATAGCAGTTGGGTGGCTTTGGGGTTTGAATATACATATTATCTTGCAATTTCCCCCTTAATAATTCTTTCTTTTCTGTATTTTTTTTTTTAAAGAGCAGAATTCTGAGCACTGGAGGTGCATGCACATTATAGGCAGTCCTCGACTTATGACTCTAAATTTCCATTGATAAGCAAGGCAATTGTTAAATGAGTTGTGTCCCATTTTATGACCTTTTCGTCACGGTTGTTAAGTGAATCACCACCGTTAAGTGAATGTGCCTTCCCCCATTGACTTTGCTTATCAGAAGCTTCACAGTAAGGTTGCAAACGACAATCCCAGGGGCCTGGGAGTTGTAGGTACATCGCACCCTTTGTAAATACATGCCAGTTGCCAAGCATCTGAAGGGGGATCACATGACTGTGGGGATGCTGCAACGGTCATAGTGAGAACTAGTCATAAGTCAGCTGCTTATGACCATTTGTAATTTTGAATGATTGTCGTCATAAGTGTGAAGGTTGGTTCTCCGAGCTTGTGGATTGGTTTCTGAACCTTTCCTTACCAAGCTAGGTAACATTGTCAGTGGAGTTTAGGGGGATGTCTGTGTGAGTGCGCTTCTGTTTATAAGGGCTTCAGGTGTGGGTGTGTGAAGTGAGAGTCTTGTGATGGATCAGGTGTGAGTCATCAGTGAGAGGCTGGTGATGGGTCTTGTGATGGGGAGGTTACTGCAGGTCAGGGTCATTGGGAGGTGAACTGCTGCTGGAGGGGGGAGGGGGGGCTTGTGTGGGTTGGTTGTAAGTTGTTGTAAGTGGAGGACTACCTGTAATTTAAGGCATTTAAAACCAAATTGCAGCACTGCTTGTCAAAGCTGAAGAACCAGAACTGGCATTTGGTTAGTACCATTTTATAATGCCCTGGTAAGGCCACACTTGGAATACTGCATCCAGTTGGTTGCCATGATACAAAAAAGATGTTGAGACTCTAGAAAGAATGCAGAGAAGAGCAAGAAAGGTGATTAGGGGACTGGAGGCTAAAATATATGAATAACAGTTGCAGGAATTGGGTATGTCCAGTTTAACAAAGAGAAGGACGAGGGGTGACATGATAGCAGTGTTCCAATATCTCAGGGGCTGCCACAGAGAAGAGGGTCAAGCTATTCTCCAAAGAACCTGAAGGCAGGACAAGTAGCAACGGATGGAAACTAATCAAGGAGGGATCCAATGTAGAACTAAGGAGAAATTTCCGGACATTGAGAACAATTAACCAGTGGATATTGTGGGTGCTCCATCACTGGAAGTTTTTAAGAAGAGATTGAACAATCATTTGTCCAGAATGGTATAGGGTCTCCTACTTGAGCAGGGGGCTGAACTAGAAGACCTCCAAGGTCCCTTCCAGCTCTATTCTATTTAATCCAGAGTCTCAGCATCTTTTTTATATATACCGCTTTACAATGCCTTAGTAAGCCCACACTTGGAATACTGTATTCAATTCCGGTCAACACAATATAAAAAAGATGTTGAGACTCTGGAAAGAGTAGAGAGAAGAGCAACAAAAATATTTAGCTGACTGGAGGCTAAAACCTACAAAAACGGTTATAGGAATTGGGTATGTCTAGTCTAATGAAAAGAAAGACCAGGGAAGACATGAAAACAGTGTTCCGATATTTGAGGGGCTACCACAAAGAAGAGGGAGTCAAGCTATTCTCCAAAGCACCAAAAGGCAAGGCGAGAAACAATGGATGGAAACTAACCAAGGAGAGAAGCAACCTAGAACTAAGGAGAAATTTCCTAACGGTGAGAGCAATCAACCAACTGAACAACTTGCCTTCAGAGGTTGTGGGTGCTCCATTACTGGAGGCTTTGAAAAAGAGACTGGACAATCATTTACCTGAAATGATATAGAATCACCTGATCAAAGGCGGTTTGGAGCAGAAGGCTTCCAAGTCCCATTTGGCGGGACCTAGGGTTAGGGCCTTCTCTGTTGCTGCCCCAGCCCTCTGGAATCAACTTCCCTCAGAGGTTCGTACTGCTCCCTCCCTCCTAGCTTTCCGAAAACTTTTAAAAACACATCTATGCAGACAGGCTTGGGGCGTGTGAGCTGCGCTCTGCCCCTGGGCCTTTGATTGGGACTGTATGTTGTATGAGTGGGTATAGTTTTATAGTTTTTTATATTGTATACTACTATTTTAACTGATTTATATTTTGTACTTGTATTATTTGCTGTGAGCCGCCCTGAGTCTGAGGAGAAGGGCGGCATATAAGTCAAAATAATAAATAAATAAATAAAATAAAGGTCCTTTCCAACTCTATGATTTTATGTTCTATTTTGGGGCAGCACAGAGTTAATTCCTGGACACCACCTTTACTGTAGCTCTAAAGTGAGCCCATCTCGAGAGCCCTTCAAACTCCCGTCGCACGCCACGCACAAAGAGCCGTGAGTCAAATCTTGGCTCCTGGTGGGAAAAACCCCACCCGAAACCTCCCACCTCGCAAAGGGCTTGTATGGGCTGAAGATTTCCGTCTTTTGAAAAGCTGCCCAAAATCACCCAGTGTTGACTTTAACAATTGGTACAGTTGCCTGCACTCTGGCATTTCTGCTCAGAAAAGACGCTGTCTTCTTCACTTCACTTTTCGACTTCACTTTTCATTCACCCCCCACCCCCTCGCCTGATGATTTTATCCACCTTTGACAACAAAAGGCCTGGATATATTTCCTCACTACCACCCAACCCCTAGCCTGTCCCTTTCTTCCTGATTGTTTTTGGAAAGAACACCTGGAATCAACATCTACTTGCCAAGATTTGCGGTGTACACCCACAAGCTTCTTCTTCTTCTTCTTCTTCGTCTTCTTTCTTTAAGAGCCAGCATTTGAGTAGAAAACTGCATTTCCTTGAGGTTAGTTTTTTAACGAATGCAGTTGTGAAAGAACTCCATTCAAGGCACGATGCCTAACTTGTAAAACGATGTTCCCGGGGTTTGCAAGACACCCTTTCTAGCCAAGATCTCCCACGCTAATCCACTAATGGGAAAATGCAGCCCTGAGACAAAGATTTGACACACACAGAGACAGAGGCAGCGTGCCAGGCAGCCAAATTTCCATCCTGAAGATCATGCCAAGGCTAGCTAGGATGCAAAGATTTTGGTGCTGTCCACTGTCACACTTTATGCTCAAGTAAAGGGAAGTCCTTGATGTACAATCATTTGTTTAGCCACAGTTCAAAGTTACAACAGCACTGAAAAAAGTGACTTACAATTGGTCCTCACACTCACAACCATTGCAAAACAGGTAGTCCTTGAGATATGACCACAACTGAGCCCCAAATTTTTGTTGCTAAGTGGAACAGTCGTTAAGTGAACTCTGCCCCATTTTACGACCTTTCTTGCCACAATCAGTGGAACAAATTGTCTCCAGAAGTTATGTGTGCTGTAACACTGTAAGTTTTAAGAAGAGATTGGACAACCATTTGTCTGAAATGGTATAGGGTTTCCTGCCTGAGCAGAGGGTTGGACGGGAAGACCTCCAATTCTTTTCTTCTCTTCTCTTCTCTTCTCTTCTCTTCTCTTCTCTTCTCTTCTCTTCTCTTCTCTTCTCTTCTCTTCTCTTCTCTTCTCTTCTCTTCTCTTCTCTTCTCTTCTCTTCTCTTCTCTTCTCTTCTCTTCTCTTCTCTTCTCCTCTCCTCTCCTCTCCTCTCCTCTCCTCTCCTCTCCTCTCCTCTCTCCTTGCAGGATGACTTTGAGTCTAGGAGAAAGCTATCCCAACATGGGCTGGCTGGGGAATTCTGGGAATTGAAGTCCACAAGTCTTAAAGGGGCCAAGTTTAAGGACCCCTGGGCTATATGATTCACTTAACTACAATGATTCTCCGAACAACCATGGCAAAAATTGAGTGTGATTCACTTAACAACCACCTTGCTTAGCAACCAAAATTCTGGTCTCCATTGTGGTCATAAGGTTTTACTATATGCAGGATCCAATCTAGGTTGGTCACCAGGACCAGAGGTTTAGTCTTCTGAGCCTTTGGACTCATGCTGCAGCCCATCCTCAGGGAACTTCTCTCTACCAGAGTGTGTGCTTTGGGTTATTTGATTCGTAGTATTTATGTGGTGCTTGTTGATTGGGGTATTGATGGCCAGCTATTAAATTGTTTGCTGTTGTTTCCAAGTCCTCAGCTCCTAAGTATCTGAAAAGCTGGTGGTTAATCAGCACTCCTGTTAACGTATAAGGGGGCCATTTCCCAGGCTTCAATAATTTCTCTGGCTATCTTTGTACCTGCTCAGCCAACAATCTTAGTAACTGCAAAATTGAATGTATGTCCTTGTTCATTGCAACGGGAGGCTATCAATGAGTTCGGGTCTGCTTGTCTGTCAGCTTGAAATCTGGTGGTTAGCTTCCTCCTCGTCTGTCTTATATAGTCAGAGGGGCAATCCATGCAGGGGATCCGGTAGATTACATTAAAAGTATCTCCCACCTCCAAGCAATCTTTGCAGTGCATGACTTGCCCATACACTACCTGTATGATCAAAAAACTCAAGCTAATAGTCAAGTGTGATTGAAGGACATCTGTCCTTTTAGGAGCATTTCAGGTAGAATTTTGACTACTGTATCATGGCCATCATCTTGATTATTTTTTACCATACCCTGTAGACACTCCTGATAAAAGGCCCACAGGTTCTATATACTTTGAGGCTGTCTTGAACATTGTTGAAATCCAGATGGAAATATTACATTAGCATCAGAACAACCAAAGACATTTTAAGCCTTGATCACTTTATTTTCAAAATTTCCCTGGCTACTCAGGAACAGAGATGTGGCCTTTTTCACTCCCACCCAGTGGTCAGCATCAGACGATATTCTAGATATGTAGCTGCATCCAACGTATTTGTGTTATTTAAAAGCAGGTCTGGGAAGCGGTGGGGAAGAATCAGGATTCAGATTGTCAGGTGGAGAAAAAGTGATCTGAATTAAAATGGTTTCATCCCCAAATTGCTGTTCCCCCCTCCTCAGAAATGGTACTGTAATAGCTCCCTTTTACATGGAAAATTGGGAGAGACGCAAATCAGGATCACAATCTCCAAGCTTCACTGTATCTCGTGGCTTCGGCTTAAAGAGGTAATAGCAAAATAAGGTATCTTTTATGCCAGGGGTCCATTCCTCTGGTTGAGGAATTCTGGGAGTTGGAGTCCACAAGTCTTAAAATTGCCAAGTTTTGAGACCCCTATTCTATGAATACCCAATAATGCTATGCAGAACCTACCTTACTCCCTTTGTGTCTCGTGGGCCTTTTTTCCCTTGCTAAAGAGAAAAGAGAGGAAGAGCTATACCAGCGGTTCTCAACCTGTGGGTCGTGACCCCATTTGGGGTCGAACAACCATTTCACGGGGGTCGCCAAACAACGCAGTCCACCATTTTCCCCCCCTTTTCCCCTCGGCCAGCGCAGGGGGCAGCACCGCGCATGTACGGGGTAGCACCGCGCATGCGTGATGCAGGCCATCGCGCTGCGCATGCGCGGTGCAGGTTAGGGTCGCGGCCTGAAAAAGGTTGAGAACCGCTGAGCTATACTTTTTGCTTGTGGAAGAAATGCGGAGGCAATCCACATCTTGCGAGATGGAAAAAGTAGGGTTTTATTTATTTGTTTCCATTCCGCCTTTATTCCTTTTATAAATATCTCAAGACAGCGAACATATTCAACATGCCTTCCTCTCTCTATGTTTCCCCACAACAATTCTGTTAGGTGGGTTGGGCGAAGAGAGAGTGAGTGGCCCCAAATTACTCAGCTGGCTTTCATGGCTAAGGTGGGACTTGAATTCTCAGTTTCCTGGTTTCTAACCTGGTGCCTTAATCACTGGACCAAACTGGCTTTCGTGGTTTTTCCCACGAACTTATCACTTCTGCCTTCTCACATTTCCAAATATGCTACCTTGGACGATGGAGCGTCCATGTTCTATTAATTCCTGCGCCTGTCGCATTCAAAGCCCTCCCCCAAAAAACATCAGATGGTACAAATCTAGATGCCTTTGGCTGAACTCAAAACAACTAAATGGGGCTAAAAGGAGAGTAACTGAAGGCTGGCTTGGGAAGTCAGAGGAGGATCCCAAAAGAATACTATGGCAAAATGTATTGCTGTTGGATACCTCCATGTACTCTAGAAGTCAGTCCCTTGACTTGAGGGCCTCCTTACCTTTTACCTGACCTCCACTGTACACAGAAATGTTACCTGAACTAAGAAGTGGCTGGTTGTGTTTGTGTGACTTGTGGTAATTGGAGCTGAACATGCTAACAGACAGACAAAACACTGGCTGTTGTTCACACCAGATGCAAGGTCCCCTGTGGCCTTCAACCTTGCCTGGTAGCACATGATCCCAGTCAACTCTAGCCTGGACCTAGGGGAAAACTATCCTTCCCAAGTGTCTCTCTCTCTCTGCTTCTTACCCCCACCTGCCACTTGTCCTCTCCTCTTACCTCCATAACATATGGAAATGTGAGCAAGGTTAGCTTGCCATGTTGACACCGCTTCTAACACTCGTCCCCATTAATGTTTGATATGGCTCCCAAGGAGTTGAAATAGATGTCAAGCAGCAGATCCGTTGCATATTTGTCAAGCATCATAGTTACTTAGGAAGGAAGAAAAAAAGAAAAGAGAATTCTATTTGCCGACTGGATTAGCTACCTTGTGCATAGGCAAATGTCTCTTATGTGCCTATTGTTTCTGTTGGCTTTTATCTTTAAGGCCCTTATTTGCATATGAAATATAAACCACTAGCCCACCCACTTCTTTAGAAAGACTTTCCTTTTACTGATGACTCCTCCAAAGTATGATTCAAACCTCCCCTTTTCTTAAATCTTTCACCTAGTTTCTTAAATATACTTAGGACAGGCCTGTAAAACTGGAGATCATGCAAGCCAGATGCAGTTTAAGAGGATATACTGTGTAGTATGTCATTCCCACCGAAAAGAGGGACTAGGGGGCAACATGATAGCAGTGTTCCAATGTCTAAGGGGCTGCCCCAAAGAAGAGGGAGTCAACCTATTATCCAAAGCACCTGAAGGCAGGACAAGAAGCAACAGATGGAAACCAACCAAGAAGAGAACCAACCTAGAACTAAGAAGAAATTCCCTGATAGTTAGAACAATTAATCAGTGGGACAAATTGCCTCCAGATGTTGTGAACGCTGGATGTTTTTAAGAAGAGAGCGGAAAACCATTTGTGTGAAATGGTATAGGTTTCCTGCTTGAGCAGGAGGTTGGACTAGACGACTTCCAAGGTTTCTTCCAACTGTTATTCTGGTTGTTTAAATGGGCTGTGAGAGCAGCCTTGGCAAACAGGAGGAAGAAAAGTTTCAGCCAGGTAAACAGTCGGGTAAGAGATATTTCACCCCACAGCAGGAATGGAAGGGGAGAAAGCATTTCAGAAGGGATCCTTCCAAGTTCTTTGGAAAATAGGCAGAGATTTTAAAGGCATCCTATGGTAACAGAAAGTTTGACCTAACTTTGATCAACGTGTGGGTTGGGGAATGGCTGGTTATAAGTCAAGAAGTAGATATATTTGACATTTACTGCCTTCTAATGGCCTTCTGGATTTTTTCAACCGAAATATTGGAGTCCTAAACTTGGTTGAGAATGGAGGAAAACCATGGCTTTATACTAAAGTATGAAATTAACTCTATAAAATTTAAATTAAGAGGAGCTTCTTTTCATGGCTTCTGGATGTGGCAGAGTTTGTTCAGAGGAAACCTAGAACGCTGAAGTTCCACACCCATCTCTTCATCTCCTCTCTTCACCCCAGTTTGTTCTGAAGGTTGTGAAGGCTCCGTTCCGCTGCCAACATGAGACAATTTTTCATTAATTGCTGCAGTAATTGTCAGCAGTCAATATTGCACTTCCCCAGATTGGTTTGATGAACCCGGCAGATAATTGACGCCTTGCACTGAATGGGTTGTGCTTCATAATATTTGAATGGCTCCCCCGAGTTAATTATAAGTATTTTAAATAAATCTTACCAGGCTTTAATAGCAGCAAAGGGAGGGAAGGTGAGAAATGCAGTTAGGCAGGGAGAAGGAGGAAGATGTCTCTCTGCTTCTCCTCCGAAGACGACCATGTTAGAAACTGGGTCAGTTCAAGGTGCCCAATCCTGATTCACATTCCAGTTTTCTGCCAGAGGGAAAATATACCTCCCCTCCTCCTCCTCCTCCTCCTCCTCCTCCTCCTCCTCCTCCTCCTCCTCCTCCCCCTTCCTTCTCCTCCTTCTCTTGTTCCTCCTTCTCCTCCTCTCCATCTGTCTGTCTGTCTATCTCTTGTTCCTCTTCCTCCTCTCCATCTCTCTCTCTCTCTCTCTCTCTGTAACTATCTCTCTCTCTCTCTCTGCCTGTCTCTCTGCCTGTCTCTCTGCCTGTCTCTCTGCCTGTCTCTCTGCCTGCCTGTCTGTCTGTCTGTCTGTCTGTCTGTCTGTCTGTCTCTCTCTCTCTCTCTCTCTCTCTCTCTCTCTCTATCTATCTATCTATCTATCTATCTATCTATCTATCTATCATCTCTCTCTGTCTGTCTGTCTGTCTCTCTGTAACTGTCTGTCTGTCTATCTATCTATCTATCTGTCTGTCTGTCTGTCTCTCTAACTCTCTCTCTCTCTCTCTCTGTCTCCCTGTAACTGTCTGTCTATCTGTCTATCTATCATCTATCTATATCTATTTATATCTGTGTCTGTCTGTCTATCTCTTTATAACTGTCTATCTGTCTATCTCTGTCTGTCTGTCTGTCTGTCTGTCTCTCTGTCTGTATCTATCTAGCTGTCTGTCTGTCTGTCTGTCTGTCTGTCTCTATCTATCTATCTATCTATCTATCTATCTATCTATCTATCTATCTATCTATCTATCATGTGTCTGTCTCTCTCTCTGTCTCTATCTCTGTCTGTCTGTCTCTCTGTCTGTATCTATCTAGCTGTCTGTCTGTCTGTCTGTCTGTCTGTCTCTATCTATCTATCTATCTATCTATCTATCTATCTATCTATCTATCTATCTATCTATCTATCATGTGTCTGTCTCTCTCTCTGTCTCTATCTCTGTCTGTCTGTCTCTCTGTCTGTATCTATCTAGCTGTCTGTCTGTCTGTCTGTCTGTCTGTATCTATCTATCTATCTATCTATCTATCTATCTATCTATCTATCTATCTATCTATCTATCTATCTATCTATCATGTGTCTGTCTCTCTCTCTGTCTCTCTCTCTGTCTACTTGGGATGATATGTTTTCATGGTTTGATAAGCACAGCAGCCCATGTGCTTCGTCCCTCTGTTCTTCTCTCTCTCTTCCCCTTTTCTCTCCCCCCCGCCCAAGTTTTCATCTGACCGAGCTCAACTTGGATATAGTTGGTCTCATTATGTCCTTAAGGGAGTTCAAATTTCGTGATAGACCAGCAGGAGAACCAGGTAAAGCAAGGAGAATTAGCCCGCAAGCCTAATAAATGACTGAGAAAAATGGTATCTGTCACATAGTTCTGGTTCCCACACACTCTGGTTACATCATTACCTAGTCTGTAAACCCCGGGACCAATTAAAGGAGTGAGCGGCGGTCATGTGATCAAAACATGAAAATGCACGTGAAACCTTAGCTGATAGATGTGATTTCAGAAAGGGGCCCGCAGACAGTTGACTCCTCATCTGCGGAGGTGCAATTTTCGTCTTCCATTTCATCTTTGCTTTCAGACTAAGTACTTAGCTACCAGACTGATGGCTTGAGCAAGGCTGGTTGATGGGTCCCTCCCTCCCCCTCTTTGACACTGTGCAGGTGCACGGAACAAAGTTATTTCCTGCATCACAAGATTTAGTAACTGATTTTCCCACCCCACCCTTTGTAATCTTCCAGTTCTCCTGCCTCTAAAGACGGCTGCCTTACACCTTCCTCCTCTCTGAATAAAAGATCTAGGAAATCTCATTAACAGAGGGATAGAATTGAGGGACAGAATCAAGATCACGTAAAGTGTTAATACCATCTTATAATACCTTGGTAAGGCCACACTTGGAATACTGCATCCAGTTTTGGTCGCAACAATATAAAAAGGATGCTGAGACTCTAGAAAGAGTGCAAAGAAGAGCAACAAAGATGATCAGGGGACTGGAGGCTAAAACATATAAGAAACGGTTGCTGCAATTGGGTATGTCTAGTTTAATGAAGAGAAGGACGAGGGGGGACATGATAGCAGTGTTCCAATATCTCAGGGGCTGCCCCAAAGAAGAGGGAGTCAAGCTATTCTCCAAAGCACCTGAAGGCAGGACAAGAAGCAATGGATGGAAACTAATCAAGGAGAGAAGCAACCTAGAACTAAGGAGAAATTTCCTGACAGAACAATCAATCAGTGGAACAACCTGCCTCCAGAAGTTGTGGGTGCTCCAACACTGGAGGTTTTTAAGAGGAGATTGGACAACCATTTGTCTGAAACAGTTGAGCAGGGGGTTGGAGTAGAAGACCACTAAGGTCCCTTTCAATTCTGTTATTCATTTTGTTTTAGCACTGCAATGTCCCTCTGGATGAATAGGTTGGGCTTCCATAAAAAAGAAAAATGCGGCAAAATGGTAGCATTATCCCATAGCTAAGATTTCAGGGCAATTTTCATATTTTGAAATAAGGGGGAGTAATGATTACGGCCATTGGCAGGCATTTTGTACAGAGCAAAAGGTATAAAAATAAGCTTAGTTGGCTCAATTAGTTTTCCAAACTGTGATGTTCTCCAAAAGGTATTTGGAGAACAGTGTCCCACTTTCACAAGCTGAGGATTCCCAATATATATATTTGAAATAAGGGACTCGTGACCATTTTTTCACAGTTACAACTTTTATTATTATTATTATTATTATTATTATTATTATTATTATTATTATTATTATTATTATTATTATTATTATTATTTATTTATTTAATTTCTATGCCGCCCTATTCCGGAGAACTCAGGGCAGCTCACAACATGATAGAAATCATAATAAAATACATAAATATAAATATATAAATATAAAAACCCTGAAGTTAAAAAAAGAAAAACCAATCATTCCACAAACATACACACAAACATACACTGGCTAGGGGCAAGGTGTTAGCTGCCCCAGGCCTGCCGGCAAAGGTATGTTTTGAGCAGTTTACGAAAGGCGGAGAGGATGGGGGTGACACGGATCTCCGGGGGGAGTTGATTCCAGAGGGCTGGGGCCGCAACAGAGAAGGCTCTTCCCCTAGGCCCTGCCAGGCGACACTGTCTGGCTGACGGGACCTGGAGAAGGCCGACTCTGTGGGCCCTAACCAGCCGCTGGGATTCATGGGGCAGCAGGATCCCTGTGTTCATGTGTTCAAAATTCAGATGCCTGGCAATTGGTTCATACTTATGACCGTTGCTGTGTCCCAGGGGTCATGTGATCCCCTTTTGTGACCTTCTGATAAGGAAAGACAATGAGGAAGACCGATTCGCTTAACAACTGGGTCACTAACTTATCAACTGCAGTGATTCACTTAACAACGGAAGCAAGAAAATGGGGCAAAACTCACTTAACAAATGTCCCACTTAACAGCAGAAATTTGGGGCTCAATTGTGGTCGTAAATCAAGGACTACCTGTACAGGTAATCCTCGACTTATGAACATAATTGAACAGAGATTTCTACTGCTAAGTAAGATATGTGTTAAGTGAATTTTGCCCCATTTTATGACTTTCTTGCCACAGTTGCTAAGGGATTCAGTACAATTATTAAGTTAGCCACATAGTTGATAAGTGAATCTGGGCTTCCCCATTAACTTCGCTTGTCACAAGGTCAAAAGAGGTGATCACGTGACCCCAGGACGCTGCCAGGCATCTGAATTTTGATCACATGGCCATGGGGACGCTGCAATGGTCATAAGTGTGAAAAATGGTCATAAGCGAGTTTTTTTCAGGGCCATTGTAACTTCAAATAGTCACTAAATGAACTGTTGTAAGTCGAGTCAAGGCCATGGTTTAAAACCCAGTTGCAACGTATGGCTGTGAAAGTTGGACCATAAGAAAGGCTGAGCGCCAAAGAATGGAGGCCTTTGAACTACGGTGCTGGAGAAGACTCCTGCGAGTCCCCTGGACTGCAAGGCGATCAAACCGATCAGTCCTATTGGAGATCAACCCCGACTGCTCTTTAGAAGGCCAGATCCTGCACTTGAAACTCAAGCACTTTGGCCACCTAATGAGAAGGAAGGACTCACTGGAGAAGAGCCTAATGCTGGGAAAGATGGAGGGCAAGAGAAGAAGGGGACGACAGAGAATGAGGTGGCTGGATGGAGTCACGGAAGCAGGAGGCGGGAGCTTCAATGGACTCCAGAAGATGGTAGAGGACAGGAAGGCCTGGAGGAACGTTGTCCATGAGGTCGCGATGGGTCGGACATGACTTCGCAGCTAACAACAACAACAAGTCGAGAACTACCTGCGTGCAGTTTTGGTATTGCATCAGGTCTGTCCTGATGCAGCTGCTTTATATGCAATGAACCTGCGTTTCTTCTGGTCCACGTAAAGCTTACCAAGCTCCTGCTTATCTGCGATTCGGTCTATTTAGCCAGAGACATGCTAGTAGCACTGCTCACTGTTTCCACTATTAGGGCACTATTAGGACACCGATGATTCACTTAACAACAGTGTGGGGGCGTCATAAAATGGAGCAAAACTCACTTAACAAATGTCTTACTTAGCAACATAAATTTGGGGTTCAATTGTGGACTACCTGTATTGCAGGCTAATCCTGCCCACTGCCAGGAGTTCAATCCTGACCGGCTCCATCCTTCCGAGGTCGATAAAATGAGGACCCAGATTGTTGGGGGCAACATGCTGACGTTGTAAGCCGCCCAGGGAGTGCTGTAAAGCACTGTGAAGCGGTATATAAGTCTAAGTGCTATTGCTATTGCTATTGGTAAGGAAAGGTCTTCAAGAAAACCAAGTTCAGAGGGCACCAAGGACCCCACAGCTCAGCCCTGAGCTATAAAACGCTCTCTTCTATCAGGAGAAATATTCTCTTAAATATGTAGTGTTCCTCATCCATGATAAGGCTTGTGAAGCTGCCATTATTGATTTAAATCATTTATATAGCAGCCTTTCCTTCAGCCAACTCTGGGCAGCTCCCAATGAAGAAGTTAAAGACATATAAAATTATTTTAAAAACCATAAAGCCTGACCAATTAAAACATAAGCCATTAAACCTGGTGCCAGTCGTGTTAATGTAGCATCATCTAATCTTCTCCCAGTAAGAAAACCCAGATCTTTAAAGCTATGTAGAAGACTAGGAGGGTAGATGCCTGCCGAATTTAAGAGGGCAGAGTGCTCCATGGGGCAGGGGCTGCTATGGAAAAAGCAGGCTTCCTAGCTCCCATAAGATGGCAATATTTAAGGGACTAGGAGCATGCCTACACTGTCCGTCTTGGAGTGGGTAGATGTCCTTAAGAAAAAACAGTCTTGTAGGTAGCCTGACCTTGCGCCATCTAAGATATTAAAGGTGATGACTAGCACCTTGAATTGCATCTGGAAAGAAACTGGAAGCCATAAAATGGCAATATTTAAGGGAAGGGACTAGGAGCATGCCTACACTGTCTGTCTTGGTGGGGTGGGTAGATGTCCTTAAGAAAAAAAACGGTGATGACCAGCACCTTGAATTGCATCTGGAAAGAAACTGCAACATCGGTGTTACATGGGCAAACCTGTGTGCGCTGCTGCATTCAGGACCACTTTATGTTTCTGGGTGGTCTTCAAGGGCAGTCCAATGTAGAGCCATTGCAGCAATCCAAACACAATGGATTAATGCAGGAGTGTCCAACCTTGGCAATTTGTGGATGTCAACTCCCAGAATTGCTCAGACTTAAAGTGACCAAGATGGAAAAACATTGCTCTAATCCAGAGGTGTCCAACCTTGGCCACTTTAACACCTGTGGACTTCAACTCCCAGAATTCCCCAGCCATGGACACCCCTTGATTAATCCAAAGCTTCCCATGTCACCAGAGTTTATACGGAAGAGGCCTTGATGACTTGCAACTTCTTACGTCTGCCATTTTTACATCCCTTCTTTGTTTGCAATGGCTGCTAGTGAGTGGTGGGATTCAGATATGTGAACAACCAGTTTTCACGCATGCAGTGGCAAAATACTGTGTTGCGGCAATGTCCACCAGAAAAAAATTGGTTACAGATTTATAGTCGTCAACTTGTGCCAATTTTTTGGAGATATCTCTAATTATGTTTGGAACATTATATTTACTCACATATTAATCGGCTATCCATTCACGTAAATTAGGGAGTGACCCTAACATTTTGAGAACATGTATTTTCTTAACAGGGATGTTATTATTTACTATTAATGTTAGTACTATTTTTATTATTATTATTATTTAATATAGTGTAAAAAGTGATGGCTATTGCTGGTCTACGACCGTAATAAAGTTTATTATTATGAACAACCAGTTCTCTGGGCGGATGCCGCTTCTGGAAGTCCATCCTGGGCCTGGGCAACAGAAAAGTAGCTACTGGTTCTGTCGAACTGGTGCGAACCAGCTGAATCCCACCACTGCTGCTAGTTCAAAAAAGAGTTGCAAGTCGAATTAGACTTCCCATGTTTTTCATCTGCACAGTCGGCACAGAGACTCACCTCTGTTCCCCCACCCTCCCCAGGCAGCCCGAGCTTTATATGAACACACAGAGGCAACTAGGCCTCTTGCATGAGAAAGTCAGACATGAATGTTCTTGTTCCAATATTCCTACATTTATCATCTGTCCGTGAGCCTTGCTGGTTTCAGCTTTTGCTGCTGCTTGTAGAGAGAACAAAGAAGTCTTTTCCTTGAGCTGTTGATAACTCCCAGCAATAAAAGCAGATTTAAAACAAGCTCAGGGTATGTGTCTCTGCTGATGAAGGACAATTACATCTTCTCCTATAGCCGAAGGCGTCAGATAATTGAGAGAACATAGAACAGGCTGCAGGGCAGACTGAAGGTCACTACTACCGTACTTACTTGCTTATCACTTTGCCTGGAATCTGGTTTGCAGGCCATTCAAAAGCTGCAGTGAGGCAGCCACGCCCACCCAATGGGCCACACCCACCCAATGAGCCATGCCTGCCCGGCACCCGACGATACGCAAGTGGGTTTTGGGTTGCAGTTTGGGCACTCGGTCTCTAAGAGGTTTGCCCTCACTGTTCTAGCCTGTCCCTTGGGATGTTAAGACATTCATTATGGGGGAGGGGGGCAGATGCATCCTGATCCAAATTGATATGCACACAAATGCTAGCTCGACACTGCCAAATGTTGCAGGACACAATGACTTCTCTTTGTGTGTGTGGTTTGTGTCTCCTTGTGTGTGTATTTTATGTGCAGGTTTTTTAAGTGTAATAAAATTCTTAAAAGAGTTTAAATTTTTTTTTTTAAAAAGCTGCAGTTAGGGTGCTAATGCACTCCTGGGCATTGCCACCTGAGCCAAACTAGGTTGGCCCTTGCACAAATCTGCTTATGCATATGCAGGGCTTTTTTTGTCATAGAACACCCAGAACAGAGTTTTTGGATGAAACCTTGTAGGGTAGGCAAGGCGGGTTGTATGACATTTGTGAGTTCCGGCACCTTCCCCCCCCCCAAAAAAGCACTGTGCATATGTATCCATTGGTTTTCTTGTGTATGCTTCATTCAGTTGGTGACCATTCCCAGTGGTGCTGGGATAAGGAGATTGATTGATTGATTGATTGAATTTATATGCAGCCCATCTTGCTATCAAGTAACTTTGGGTGGCTTACAACATTGTAAAAACAACAATATAAAGCCAAGCACTTGGCTTGTCTCTCTCCAGTGGTCCTGAATCAAGGCTAGTGACTTGACTTCAACAGATTAGAACATAGAATAATAGTGTTAGAAGGGAACTTGAAGGTCTTCTAGTCCAACCCCCTGTTCTAGCAAGAAACCTTATGCCAATCTGGACAAACAGATATTCAGTCTCTTTTTGAAAACCTCCAGTGATGGAGTACCCGCAACTCCAGGAGGCAAGTCATTCCACTGATTGATTGTTCTCACCGACAGGAAATGTCTTCTTAATTTTTGATTGGAATTCTCTTTAATGATCTCCTGTTACTTCAACTTGCCCTCAGCTGCTTTGGAGAATAGATCAACCCCCCCTCTCTTTTCTGTGACCACCCTCAAGTATTGGAAAACTGCTAACATGTCACCCCCTAGTCCTTCTCTTTGTTAGATTAGAAATAGTTCCCTCATTTCTTCAGCATAAGATTTAGCCTCCAGTCCCCTGATCATCTTTGTTGCTCTTCTCTGTACTCTTTCTAGAGTCTCAACATCTTTTTTGTATGGTGGGGACCAGATTAGTGAATTGCATCCCCTAGTTCTACTTAAGGCGAGACCTGGCTTTAAAACAGTAACTGTGAGAGAGACCTTGGAGTCCTAGTAGACGATCACTTGACCATGAGCCAGCATTGTGCAGCAGCAGCCAAGAAAGCTAATAAAACCCTGGGTTGTATAAACAGAGGCATAGAATCAAGATCACATAAAGTACTAGTATCACTTTACAAAGCCCTAGTAAGACCACACCTGGAAAACTGCAGCCAATTTTGGTCACCATATCACAAAAAAGATGTTGAGAGTTTGGAAAAAATTCAGAGAAGAGCAACTAAGATGATCAAAGGCCTGGAGACTAAAATATATGAAGAACGACTGCAGGACTTGGGTTTGGCTAGTCTAAAGAAAAGAAGAAATAGGGGAGACATGATAGCTGTGTTCCAGTATCTGAGGGGTTGCCACAAAGAAGAGGCGGGTCACATTATTCTCTAAAGCACCAGAGGGCAGGACAAGAAACAATGGTTGGAAACTGACGAAAGAGGGAAGCAACCTGGAATTAAGAAGAAAGTTCCTGACAATGAGGACAATCAACCAGTGGAACAGCTTACCCCCAGAAATCATGGGCGCTCCATCACTGGAAATTTTTAAGAAGAGGCTAGACCAGGGATCTTCAAACTTGGCCCTTTTATGACTAGTGGACTTCAACTCCCAGAATTCGTCAGCCAGCATGCCTGGCTGAGGAATTCTGGGAGTTGAAGTCCACCAGTCATAAAAGGACCAAGTTTGAAGACCCTTGGACTAGACAATCACCTATCTGAGATGGTATAGGTTCTCCTGCTTGAGCAGGGGGCTGGACTAGAAGACCTCAAGGTCCCTTCCAGCTCTATTCTATTCAGATAGTATTGAAGGCATTAGGGAAGGCACCCTTGGCTTGCGAGGGTGGCTGGTTCTCTCCCCAGCCAAAATCTGGGACAAGAATGAGAGCCACTGACCTTCTCAACACAGATGGTACTCAGCTACTGCAAGTGATTAGAGGCTTCTGTTCATTGATTGCCTCACGAGAGGAAAATTATGAATGGGCAGGAATGGAAAATTCTGTGGTCCATACCTATGAATTGTGGGGGTGGCCGTGGGAGTCCCTCCACCCCCCCTCCCAGGCTGAGCCACCGACTGAACACTCAGCAACTTTAGATGGTGAATTCCCCCATTCAGTGGGTCTTTGTTCATTAATTTTGGCTGATGGCTGTTGGGAGGGAAGAGCTGAATCAGAACCTCTTTGTTTTCTGATTATTTGGTGGAACGAGCGATTTCATTCCTGTGCAGGGATGAGCAACCCGCGGTCTGGCCGGACAGCTGCCAATGGGGAAAGCGAACTCACATGGCTTGCTTGACAAGTGCCTCATTATTCATTCATGGTCCAGATCCTCTCCGTACATGCGGTTACTAATATTAGGTTTCGGCAGCATAATAAGGAGCAGCAGCAGATGCCACCATTTGGGGAAAGGGAATATGAATGCCTTGCGTTATTGCGGATAATTAAAATGAGGCAGAGGCAAAGAAAATTACTTTTGGAGTATTAATTGGGATTCAAACATTATGTAAGGCTCCTCTGATGGGTTGCGGTCTTTTGGTCCTGAGGCAAGGCAAAATTTATATGATCTTTACAGGTAGCATCCCCTGCACAGATTGCCCCTATTATTATGTAGGACAGATGGGGTGGAAGCTAATCACCAGACTGCAAGAACACAAGTGAGTGGTCAGACGAGGACACCCAAATTCATTGGTAGCCTCACATTGCAATGAATAAAGATGTACATTCAATTTTCCAGCTACTAAGATTGTTGGTCGAGCAGGTACAAGGATAACCAGGGAAATGATTGAAGCCTGGGAAATGAACCCCTTGTTACTCAATCTCCAGCCATCAAAACACCAATCAATCATTTTATTTATTTATTTTTATTTATTTTATTTGGACTTATATGCCGCTCCTCTCCGAAGACTCGGAGTGGCTTACAACATATATAAAACAATATTCACAATCTAAGTCCAAATTAAAAAAGAACATTAAAAATAAAAACCAACACACATTCATCATTCACACAACAATCACAATCATCCCCAGGCCTGCCGGCAAAGATAGGTTTTAAGATTCTTTTGGAAGGCCGGGAGGGTGGGAGAAGCGCGGACTTCAGGGGGCAGTGTGTTCCAGAGGGTGGGCGCCACAACAGAGAAAGCCCTCCCCCTAGGGCCCGCCAGACGACATTGTTTCGCTGACGGGACCCGGAGGAGGCCGACCCTGTGTGCTCTCACCGGTCGTAGGGAAGTGGCAGAAGACGGTCCCATAAGTATCCTGGTCCAATGCCATGAAGGGCTTTATAGGTAATAACCAACACTTTGAATTGCGCTCGGAGACCGATAGGCAACCAATGCAGCAGGCGGAGAGTTGGCGAAATGTGGGCACAACGTGGAAGGCCCACAATTGCTCGCGCAGCTGCATTTTGCACTAATTGTAGTCTCCGAACACTCTTCAAGGGTAGCCCCATGTAGAGAGCGTTGCAGTAGTCGATCCTCGAGGTGACAGGGGCATGTGTGACTGTGAGTAGAGACTCCCGATCCAAATAAGGGCGCAACTGGTGCACCAGGCGAACCTGGGCAAATGCCCCCCTCGCCACAGCCGACAAATGATGTTCCAATGTCAGCCGTGGGTCGAGGAGGACTCCCAAGTTGCACACCTTCTCCGAGGGGTTAATGAATTTACCCCCCAGGGTAATGGAAAGACAGATTATTTCTTTTTTTTTTTTTTTTTTTTTTAATAATAAAAATTCTTTTATTAAAACAATTAACATTGAACATAAAAACATATTGTGCAGCAATCATCATGACACCTGGTATACAATACTAAGTATTAGTCTTTGATAACGTCTGGGTTAGTAAGCCTTTTTCCCCCCACTCCTCGTGTCTAGCCTCAACTATACTCCTGTTACATTTTATTTTGATTGGTGTTTCCCCTATCCGTTTCAATATTAATGTGCTCAACATTAAACATAAGATCCTATTGCTAAGCAATCTTCCTAGAACCTAGCATACAACATTAGGTATTAATCTTTGTAAACATCTGTTTTAGTAAACGTTCTTCCCTCCTCCCTTACATCTTCAAGTATACTCCGAATACATTTTGTTTGATTGGTGTTTCTCTTATATATGGTCTATCTACTGTTTCTAGTCTATCGCATATTGTGCGTTTGCGCTTCTGAATTGACTTCATCCCATTACTAGTGCAATCTTTTATAGTCCCTAACCAGAGATCCTGAGGTGAAAGTTTCATATCCTGAGGTAGAGATTCAGTCTACTTTAACAATATTAAAGCAAACAGCATTAGTCATAAGGTTATGTTAAGAGGCATTAGTTATAGAACATATACATTCAACATTGGGGGTTAGTTTTTGTAAACATTTGATTTGTTAACCCTTCTTCCCTCCTCCCATCGAGCCCTAGCTAAACGCCAGCTGCATTCTGTTTGATTGGTGTCTCTCTTGGATATAGTCTATCCACTGTTTCCAGTCCGTCACAAATTGTTCATTGGAGCGATTTTTCAAATATGCTGATATTTTTGCCATTTCCGCCAGATTTGTTACTTTCACAGTCCATTCTTCAATAGGCGGTATTTCCGGATTCTTCCAGTACTGTCCCACCAATAATCTTGCTGCTGTAATTAAGTTCAAAAATAAATTTGTCTCTGAGGTAGTGATATCCTTTGTGATCCCTAACAGAAAAGCCTGAGGTAGAAATTCTATACGCTTTTTGAAAATAGTTTGGAGTGTCCACCATATCTTCCTCCAGAATGCTTTGATTTTTCTGCATGCCCACCATATGTGAAAGTAAGTAGCCTCCCCGTCTCCGCACCTCCAGCATTTGGGCTGGGTGCCCGGGTAGATGAGTGATATTTTTTTCGGGTCTAGATGCCATCTATAGAACATCTTGTAGAAGTTTTCCCTTAAGTGTTGCGATTTCGTGAATTCTACATTCCTCACCCAGATTTTCTCCCACGTGTCCATGGCGATAGGGTGTCCGAAGTCTTGTGCCCACCTTATCATACAGTTCTTGACTAGCTCGGTTTCAGAGTCCATTTCTATCAGAATGCTGTATACTCGTTTGATGTGCATAATCCCCTGTTCTCTAATCTGTTTAATTAGGTTCTCGTCGGTCTGGGAGAAGCCCTTCTTCTTGTCTTTACGCCACCTTGACTGTAGTTGTATATATGATAGCCAGTTACTTCCTATTCCTCTGTTTGCTAGCGTTGCTTGAGATTTCAAGAGGAACCCGTTTTCTTCTCCCAGTACAAGTTCACTGTAGGGCACTGTTTCTTGCCCTTGGGATGTGATCATATCCCCTGTTGCGTGTCCAGGGATCGTCCAGATGGGGATCTTGTCGTGTAGGAGGTGCTTATATTTCTTCCAGACCCATAACAGTGGGATTCGTAGTGGGTTCTCCTTGAAGTTCCTATCTGCCTTTTTGTCGTATACTAGGTATGCGTGCCAGCCGAATCGTAGACCATGCCCCTCAACATTCAGAACTCTATCATTTGTCATGTTGATCCAGTCACTAACCGCCACCAACGTTGCTGCATAGTAATATAGCTTTAGATTAGGCATCTTGAGTCCCCCTCTCTCCCTTGCGTCTTGGATGATTTTTAGTTTCACCCTCGGTCTCTTGTCGTCCCATATAAATCTGTTGATGCCTTTCTGCCAATTGTCTAAGTCCGCCTCCTTCTTGAGTATGGGTAGCATTTGAAAGAGAAATAAAAATCTGGGTAGTACATTCATCTTTACTGTCGCTATCCTGCCGAGCAGGGATAGACGTAGCGATTTCCACCTTTCCAGGTCTGCTTGTATCTTATTCCACAGGACCTCGTAGTTATTCTTGTATAATTTCGCATTTGTTGATTCTATCTCCACTCCCAAGTATTTGACTTTCTTGACTATTTCACAACCCGTTATTCTTTCCAGGTTCCGTTTTGCTTTGTTGTCTAGGTTTTTGACTAGCATCTTTGTTTTTGATATATTTACTTTGAAGCCTGACACCCTACCATAGTCCTCCATTATCTCCATCAATTTCCTTGCTGATTGTGGTGGTTGCGACATTGTCACCAGCAGGTCGTCCGCAAAGGCACATAGTTTGTATTCTTGCTGTTTAATCTGTATGCCCTGTACATCCTTTGCCGCTCTTATTCTGTTCAGTAAAATTTCCAGTGTTAGGACAAATAGCAGGGGGGACAGCGGGCAGCCCTGTCTCGTGCCTCTCTCTATATTAAATGAGTCCGTTAAGTCTCCATTGACAATGATCTGGCCTGTTTGTTTCTGGTAAATTGCCGTTATGGAGTTGAAGAACTGTGCTCCCATTTTCATCTTCAGGAGCAAGTTCGTCAGGAACGGCCAATTCAGTCTGTCGAAGGCTTTTTCTGCATCCACAAACATTAGAGCGGCGGGTATCTGGTTGTGCCTTTGCAGGTACTCTATTATGTTCAACAGCTGCCTCAAGTTGGTTTTCATCTGGCGTCCTTGTATAAAACCCCTTTGGTCATAAATATGACTCATAGAAGAGCCCAAAGCACATATTCCAGGAGAGAGAAGTTCCGTGAAGATGGGCTCCAGCACAAGTCTGAAAGCTTGGAAGAGCAAACCTCTGGTCCCAGTGACCCAGATTGGATCTTGTACAGGTAATCCTTGACTTACAATCATCCATTTAGCAACCATTCAAAGTTACAGTGGCACTGAAGAAAGTGACTTGTAACTGGGCCTCATACTTACAACTATCACAGCATCCCCATGGTTACATGACCCACATTCAGGTGTTTGGCAATCAGCAGGTTTTTACAATGGTTGCAGCATCCCAGGATCACGTGATCATCATTTGTGACTTTCCCAGCTGGATTCCGACCAGCAAAGCCAATGGGGGAAAGCCGGATTTGCTTAATAGTACACTTAACAACTGCAGCGATTCACTTAACAACCATTGCAAAAAAAGAGTCATAAAATCAGGCATGATTCAACAACCACCTTGCTTAGCAACCGGAATTCTAGTCCCAATTGTGATTGTAAGTCAAGAACTGCCTGCATGTATGGGCTTCCTTTGAATTGGTGTAGACAAGCAGCTCCAAAGCTGATAGAGTGATACCTCGGTACTCAACTTTCAATCAGAATAGAGCTGGAAGGGACCTTGGAGGTCTTCTAGTCGAACCCTCTGCTCAAGCAGGAGAACCTATACCATTTCAGATAAGTTTCTGTCCAGTCTAACAGGAGTATAGTTGAGGCTAGACGCGAGGAGTGGGGAAAAAGGCTTACTAACTCAGACGTTTTCAAAGACTAATACTTAGTATTGTATACCAGGTGTCATGATGATTGCTGCATAATAGGTTTTTATGCTCAATGTTGATTGTTTTAATAAAATAATTTTTATAATAATAATAAAAAAAGTTTCTGTCCAGTCTTTTCTTAAGAACCTCCAATGTTGGAGCACCCGCAATGTCTGGTGGCAAGCTGTTCCACTGGTTAATTATCCTCACTGTTAGGAAGTTTCTCCTTAATTCTCAGGTTGCTTCTCTCCTTGATTAGTTTCCATCCATTGTTTCTTGTTTGCCTTCTGGAGCTTTGGAAAATAAGTTGAAACTCATCGAATTTGGTACTCAATCCATTTTGATGCAAAAATTTTGTCCTGGTACTCATTGTTTGTTTGGTACTCAACACCCAAGCTAAAACTTGTTGGTGTAGGCTGCCTTGTAACTCATTACGTTATTCCTTATGGGAAAAATGTGCTTGGTACTCATTGTTTTTGGTACTCATTGCACTTCCCGGAATCAATTAACGATGAGTACCAAGGTACCACTGCAGTTGGATGGGTGAGCCAGATCCAGATGTTCTGGGACTATGACTCCCAGAATTCACAGCCAGCACCCTGGAAGGGAATCAGCTGAGCAAAGGCAGATACTGGTCTTAATCTTTCAAGTTAGATAGTGCCAATTGCAGGCAGGACCTGAAGAATGCTTTGTTAACTCTTTGTTAAACTTTGGTTTTGTTAAAAACCAAAAAAGAGCTTGCTTGCTTTGTTGTGTTGCTACTTAAAAAGAAATATCAGCACCCTATTGTTCATGTCTGAGACAGGAAGCCATGCAATGGGTTGACTTTATTTCCTGCAACCAATTAGGTTTTTCTATAATTGTTTTAGAGGAACATATGCATTAGCTCCTAGTACAGATCTGGTCCTTTTTCATTTGTAGAAAGAATGTTATGTGCAGGAACACAGTGAAATGTGGACTCTGGGTTGTCCCAACATTGTGACTGCAGTCAGTGGCCTTATGTTCCTACCCTAGAATTATAATTGTCAATCAACCCTCTCTGTCTTCTAGTCTTCCAAGCCTGGAGTGGCTGGTCTGCCTCTCAGGCAATTTTTGGTGAGACGCCAACATAGACCGAATCAATTCAGTACATGCTTGCCCCTTTTCAAGAGAGCAACGTGCAACAGAAAGTGCAGGCTTTCTCCAAACGTTCTGAAAACTCAAGGTGGCTTTCGGATGAGTAAAATTGTATAGTTTGATCTGTCGGTTTTGGCTGCACGGTTTTGTGTTTCTATACAAACGCTCTGATCATCCAATTATATTGAATCCGAACGGAGCACAATCTAGTCTGCAATTAAGAAAAGTTTCCCTCATTAACTCAGGCCATAGTCTGGACTCACACACAGACCACCCAAGAGGAGACTTTGGTGGTCACTGTCTGTTGTGAGTGTCTCTGGCCAGGCTGGTTACTTCTCAGATGATGACACAGCACCGGCAGGCCCTTCTGGGTGTTTTCCCCTCCCGGCAGCTGAGCCAGATAACGAGGAGCTTGGTATGCATGCTGAGTCAGAGGAGGATGACTCAGATGTGGAACAGGAAGCTAATTGGATTGATCCAAGATACCGACGGGCTGATAGGCGAAGGGGTCAGTTGGGTGGAAGACGGACGTGACGTGTGGGAGGCTATATTAGCAGGGGAACGGAAGCCTCAGCCTTAGTCACGAGCAACGTTTGCCCAAGGAGTGACCTGGGGGAGTTCGCAGTGAGTTGTAACTGAGTTTCCTAGTGTGTCTGTTTAAATTGTTGAATAAAGCAGTTTGCCTTGAACTGCCTTCCTGTGAACTGTGCTAATTGACCAAGTCTTAACGACCTCGTTAAGTGTATTCCTGGGAGCTGAGAGGGGCTAGACAGAACACTGTCCATTTCAGCTTCAGCCTTCAGAAGGACAAAGCTGATGTTGTGATGGCCACTCAATGCCACAGCAAGTCGTAGTTTTACAATAATGCATAAATAAGCAACCAGGTTTGGAATGGAAGGTGTCATGCCACTCATTTCTATCACACCACAGAAAGTCCTCGACTTAGTAGCACCATTCACTGAGTGACTGAAATTACAACGACACTGGAAAACGTGACTTATGTCTGTTTGTCACACTTATGGCCAGGGTCACGTGATTTACATTCGGATGCTTGGCGATAGGATCATATTTGCAAGGGCTACAGGTTCCCGGGGTCATGTGATCCCCTTTGCAACTTCCTGACAAGCAAAGTCAATGGAGAAGCCAGATTCACTTAACAACCATGTTACTAACTTAACATCTGCAATGATTCACTTAACAATGGTGGTAAGAAAGGTCATAAAATGGGGGCAAAATTCACTCAACAACTGTCTCGCTTAGCAACAGAAATTTGGTTGTATGTCAAGGACTATCTGTATTTCAACTTTAGCCTCTAGTGTGGTGAAGTAAGTTTCTGCTGGAAGAACGAAGGGTCTAATCTAGCTTTCTGCCCCACAGCATGGCCAATCATGGGACATTTACAAACCTGGTTTGGAAGGTAGCCACCCACATCCACTGAAGATCCCCAGCAGTTGGTTCTAAACTGCTTTTGATTCAGAAAGGAGCCTTCAAACAGGACCAATAGCCATTGACAGCTTGATTCTCCGTGGATTTGTCCAGTTCTCTTTGAAAACCATCTAAATTAGTAGCCCTCAGCCAGTGGTGGGATTCAGCCGGTTTGCACCACTTTGGCAGAACTGGTAGCTAATTTTTTGTTGCCCAGGCCCAGAATGGACTTCCGGAAGCGGCATCCACACAGAGAACCGGTATTTCATGTGTTTGAATCCCACCACTGCCACCAGCCCATCTGATGGTAGCAAATTTCACTAGGAGTTGTATAAAGAAACTGAACTTTGAAATGATTCCCCCAAGTACCCTGTATTTTGCAAGTTGCTGGGGAAACTGATGAAAGTTACTTCACGTTGGGTGTAGAAGATGTCAACTGCTTCCCTTCAGATATCAGTACTTCCGTTTCAGCAATCTGAATGCCTTCCAACTCTGTTATTCTATATATGCCTAATCTGCAGGGATATTATATACAAATTCCCAGAGTACAAGGACTATTTAATTGTGCATTTCCTTGGCAGATCTCCTAACCAAATTGAACACATTTAACAGTACTGATTTTTCAGAAGATAATGCTGCTACCTCTTTGCTAAATTGCTTTAACTGGAGATAACTCCTTGCATTAAGTAATTTTTTTTCAAAAGGTCCCACTGGTGTAAAAAGAAAGCAGCCATCTCCCCCCTCCCCCCCACCAGATGATTACAATTTTTCCTGGAATTTTTCAGAGAACTTCATTGACTCTTGAATAAGTCCTGGCAATTTTCTTAGCATGATTTCAAAAGTGGCTTCCATTGCACCTTGCCTAGGGCTGAGAGGGAGAGACTGGCGCAAGGTCACCCAGTGGCTTGGTGCTAAGACAGAACTCGCAGTGTTCCAGTCCTCTCCTCCCCTCCCCTCCCCTCTCCTTTTCTCCCTCCTCCCTCCTTCTCCTCTCCTCCCCTCCCCTCCCCTCCCCTTCCCTCCTCTCCTCTCCTCTCCTCTCCTCCCCTCCCCTCCCCTCTCTTCTCTCCTCTCCCCTGTTCCCCTCTCCTCTCTTCTCTCCTCTCTTCTCTCCTCTCCTCCCTCCTCCCTCCTTCTCCTTAAGAACATAAAAACATAAGAAGAGCCATGCTGAATCAGGACAAAGCCCATCGAGTCCAGCATTCTGTGTCACACAGTGGCCCACCAATTGTACATGGGGATCTTGAGCAGAAAGAGAAGGCAAAACCCTCCCTTTCCCTTGACCCCCAACAAATGGTACTCAAGGGAATCCTGCCTGCCTCAACCAACATAGAGGCGGCACATGGACATCCGTTTTAATAACCACTTCTCCTTCTCCTTCTCCTTCTCCTCCCCTCCCCTCCCCTCCTCTCCCCTCCTCTCCTCCTCTCCTCTCCTCCCCTCCCCTCCTTTCCTCTCCTCGCTCCTCCCTCCTTCTCCTCTCCTCCCCTTCCCTCCCCTCCCCTCCTCTGCTCCCCTCTCCTCCTCCCCTCCTCTCCCCCTCTCCCCCCTCCTCCCTCCTTCTCCTCTCCTCCCCTCCCCCTCCCCTCCCCTCTCCTCTTCTCCCTCCTCCCTCCCTCCTTCCCATCTCCATGTTACTAACTTAACAACTGCAGGGATTCACTGAATAGCTGTGGTAAGAGAGGACACAAAACGTGCCAAAATTCAATTAACAATTGTCTCACTTAGTAACAGAGATTTTGGGCTCAGTTGTGGTCGCAAGCCGAGGACTATCTGTAGTAAGATAATCTTCACAGGCCCTCTAAGAGCCTGCTCTGTCGCATGGCTACATGGGCTCTGAAATGTTTTTCTCCAGTCAGACTCATCTGGGACAATCTTCATTATCTTTCCATTGCCAGACAAATGCGTTCCAGGTTTTCAAATTGTTAATAGGCTGATAACTTCAAGACCGCCATAGAGCATTTTAATTAATTTTCTTTCCCCCCCTCTCGCATTCTCTGCGGTGTATTTTTAGCCTCTCCTTTGTCTTAACAAGATTCCGATGATGATTGTCTAGTGTGTGTAAGCCACCCAGGGAAAACTTTCTTTGAAGGGAAAAACCTATTACCTTTTTTTTTTTGAACAAACAGCCAGAAACATAACTAATGATGTTACATGAGACAGAATTAAATGCAATTCAGGTTTTGTCTTCCTCTTGCCTCTTTTTGGAGTGTGGGTACCAAACCATCCCTGGAACACAACTTTAAAAACAACAACAACAACAACAAAAAGGGTACGCCAGCTCTACACTCTGAAGTTTTCTGCAGATGGACAAGGGACCTTTGGAATAAAAACAAGAACTCCCACTGGAGAGGAATACTAGAAAAAAGAAGAAAGAAATCAAGATGGCAGTCACATCTTGTTTCTTTTCCTTTAAGGTCCATCATGGATTCAAAGTAATTGCAGAATGTCTATGGAGGTTCTCAGTTGTCCAGGTCATGAGAAGTGAAGGGTCTTTTAGCAAAACAAGAAAGTCCAGTTTGAAAGAAAGCAGCTTTGGGACAAATTAATTGCAGCCAAAAGGTTTAGGTTATTTGAGGAACTGTCTCGCCTACTCTACTCATGCCAGCAGAAGAGGCATTTCACGGACCCTATCAGTCAGGGAATTCCAGCTGGTGGGGTCCAGGAGAAGGGCCTTCTCTGCCATGGCCCCGGCCCAGGGAACATCTTCCCCCCTGAGGTGAGATTGGATCCCACCATCCTCACCTTCCTCAAGAGCCTGAAGACCTTTAAGCTTGGTGCCTTAATGGGGGAGCATCACACTGAAGGTGGCTGATTAGTCGACTAATAACAACTTCCCTCTCCCACATATTCTGCTCCTTTCCTCCCCATCTTTTGTGTGTGTGTACACACACACACACACACACACACACAAACACACACACATACAGGTAATCCTCAATTTACAACCACAATTGAGGCCAAAATTTCTGTTGCTAAATGAAACATTTGTCAAGTGAATATTGCCCCATTTTATGACCTTTCTTGCTACAGTTGTTAAGTGAATCACTGCAGTTGGTAAGCTAGTAACTTGGTTGTTAAGTGAACCTGGCTTCCCCATTGACTTTGCTTGTCAGAAGGTCACAAAAAGTGATCACATGACCCCGGGACACAGCAACGGTCATAAGTATGAACCAGTTGCCAAGCATCTGAATTTTGATCACATGACCATATGGATGCTGCAACAGTCGTAAGTGTGGAAAACAGTCTTAAGTCACTTTTTTCACTGCTGTTGTAATTTTGAACGGTCACTAAATGAACTGTTGTAAGTCGAGGACTACCTGGATTTATGATTTTATACAGGACTACAGTACCTGTATTTTATATAAGCTGCCCCTTGCATTGAGATGGGCAGCAAACAAATTTAATAAATAGATAAAAAATAATAAAAAGGGGAGGTGTCAACACTGCTAACATCGGATGTTCTTGCTTTGACAACAGATGAAAATGCAGCCACTTTCTCTTTTCCCTTTTTCTTATTCTTAGAATTAGTTGGTGCAGGGAGGGGGATTTGGGATGCGAGCTCCGGTTAGCCATAACAATAACTCTGTGGGAACCCAAGGACAAACTGGGCCCAGAGCTGATAACATTTAGGTGGGCTGGAGAGCTGGGGAGAAAGCCCGCACTTCAAGCTAATTGGGGAATGTGCTTTATGACTGTTTATTGGGGGTGGGAATTGTACGTTGTTACTTTGTATCCAGGGGAGGGAAATTTAGTTTTTGGTTTCAGCTACGTAGTGCCGATACTGTGTTTCCCAAATAAAAGATTCTTTCAAGAAAACAATGCCTCAAAGTTCTTTTGAAGGGATTCCTCTGTCAGAACCATGACATCTATCTCCTCAAATCTCTCTACCAACTTCTCCACTGATTGATTATGGATTGCGGACAGGTACTGCCACTCACCAGAGTCCTCAGCGGTAGTTCGTGGATGCCATATTGAGTTTCTTGACCCTCCTCCAGCCACTCCTAACTAGATGAGCCATTTCAGCAAACCAGTTCCTGGAATTCAGTAGCTGTTACTGAACATATAATATATAAAAAACATTATAAGAACTTGACCACCTTTAATTACCGTTTTGTAATTTCGGTTCTTTTGGAATGAATCTACTTACTGTGAATCCCTCCATACAGCATAGTTCACACAACACAACTTGGTTCCTGAATTAATCCATTCTCTGGGTTCACATAATATAGCAATTGGTGAATTAATCAACCTGACCAACTTGCTATGCCAAAATAACCTGTTGTCTGAATGCAGCCACTAGATATGTATTTGTTCCTGTGAAGCATGTTGTGTAAAGACAGCCATCACGTTCATTCGATAACTTGGTTGCGTGTTGCATTCATGTCATCTATACATCATATGAAGCATTCTTTTGGCATTTCTATATATTTATAAATAAAAAATGCATTTGTAAGTCTGTAAATGTAGCCAGTTGTGGTGTTTTAAACAAACAGCCTTTGGACAACCTTGAATGGAAGAACACAGGACGGGAGAACACCAAAACTAGATGATGATTACATCCAGTAATGGCTAAATGGTCATCAGTTCTGAATTCTGATGTCTGTAGTGATTCAAACAAATACATAAGGTGGAATATGATTTTTGCATGCTCTTCCTTGCTCCATTGGATGTGATTGACAGCTCTTACATCAATTTACTTGCTAATCAGATAGCAGTTTTCTCCCATAGCCCTGGTCTCTTCGTGCAGTTCACCCTAATTGTGAAGCCATCTGACCTTTGACCTCATAAGGTCAGAGTCTCAAACTTCTTCCAAGATATTTTTTTAAAGAGTGTGTAGAGTACAAATCCTGTTTCTAAATGCAAGTGATATGGATATACCACACAAATAGTGTACACACATATAAATGTATCTTGGCTTTGGCCTGGCTTGGTTGCGGTGTCTGCTTTCAAATAAATAGTATATATATATATATATATATATATATATATATATATATATATATATATATATATATATATATATATATATATATATATATATATATATATATATATATATATATATATATATATATATATATATATATATATATATATATATATATATATATATATATATATATATATATATATATATATATATATATATATATATATATATATATATATATATATATATATATATATATATATATATATATATATATATATATATATATATATATATATATATTTGTAAAGTCAGTGATCATTCTGTGGGCTACACAGTACAAGCATTTATTTTGTTATCTGTCTAGCCAAAAATACAATTGGCACAGAAGACTTGACAGAGACAATTTGGTCTAGTGGTTAAGGCCCTAGGCTAGAAAGTTGGATACTGTGAGTTTTAGTCCTGCCTTAGCCATGAAAGGCAATTGAATGACTTTGGGCTAGTCACTTTTTGTCAGCCCACCCCACCCCAGAGGGTTGCTGCTGTGAGGGAAAATAGGAGAAGGAAGTTGTGTTGGATATATTCACTGCCTTGAGTTATTTAATATATACATTAATATACTTAATGTAAAAATAGTAAACGTGAGATATAAATATATAAATAAATATCTGCCTAATGGACTTTCTGACCTATCTGATATCACCATCAACAATGATTATTAGGTGGGTCTTTTAAAGAGTCAGGTGGCCAATAGCTGAACACCATGAACTTTCAGCCAATCTGTGCTCACTTGTAACCAAGTGTCTTGTCTTGTTAAGATATGTCTGCCTAAATATACACCCCTTCTCCTTTGTTTGTTAACCGCTCTGTGTTTCTATGCTTGTTACAGAATCCAACTTCTTAATGCTAATGTGTTGACAATTCTGCATTTTTTGAATATAGTTTTTATTAAGAATTTTAATCACAGTAGGAAAAGCTAATAGAAACTAAACTTAGAGAAAGAGAAGAGAATGGAAAACAAGAATAAAAGCTGCAGGAAAAAAAGAAGAAAAATAAAAAACAATAACAGTAATAGTAATAGCGCTTATACTTATATACCGCTTCACAGTGCTTTACAGCCCTTTCTAAGTAGTTTACAGAGTCAGTGTATCACACCCAACAATCTGGGTCCTCATTTTACCAGCCCCAGAAGAATGAAAAGCTGAGTCAACCTTGAGCTGGTGAGATTTGAACTGCTGGCAATTGGCAGTCAGCAGATTTAGCCTGAAATACTGAATTCTAACCACTGTGCTACCATGGCTTATATATTTTTTTTATAAATATATAAAAATGATTTCCAATCTTCATGACAATAAATATAAATACATTTAATAACTCTTACAGATAGGGATCTTTTTGTTTTATCCTTCATGTATAAGCAAATCCATAAACCATTAATTTTTTCAGTCCTGGTATCAGCAAAAAGTCCATAAAGGGTTGCCAGAATTTTGCAAAAAGGTGTCCTGTTTAAACCTTGATCAAACAAGCCAACTTCATGTTCCTTTCTTTTATTTCTAACTGTAGGAGATGACCAGGCTGAGCCTGAGGGAGGGGTCAAGTACACCATCAGTTCCTTCACACCCACAAGAGATCTAAATCCAGTCCACCCTGAAATCCTTTGAGTCTACTTGCTATTTGCTTTGACCATTAGTAGTAGAGAACTTAAGCTTGCAATAAACCTTTATATCAGCGGTTCTCAACCTGTGGGTCGCGACCCCATTTGGGGTCGAATGACCATTTCACAGGGGTCGCCAAACAACGCAGTCCGCCATTTTCCCCCCCCTTTTCCCCTCGGCCGGCGCAGGGGGCAGCACCGCGCATGCGGGCTGTTGTGCTGTGCATGCGCGATGTGGGCCGTTGCGCCACGCATGCGCGATGCGGGCCATCGCACCGCGCATGCGCGGTGCAGGTCGGGGTCGCGGCCTGAAAAAGGTTGAGAACCGTTGCTTTATATTAATTTGAACTGCCTGGATTTCCTGACTTCCCTGGGGATTGGCACTAACAGTTCTAATATTTAATCCAATCAAATAGATTCATAGGATTTGTTTTCTCTTCAGTTGTTTATTCCATCACATCTTGACCATTTTACTTGCTATGATGATATCCCTGGAAGCAGAAGATGGGTATGAGCCATTGAATCAGAAATCGAAAGTGGTATTAGTTGATAATGGTACTTTGTTCTACATGAATATGATCCTTCTTGTGCAACATAAGATCAAAATGGTTTGCAATGGTAAAACCTGTCATTGTGTAATCTCATTAATACTGGAACTTTAACTCCACCTGGAAGTTCTTAATGTACCACCCTGGTTTTTCATTTTCATGGATGAAGATAGACTGAGCTTTATCAGAGAAACCAAGTTCACAATATTTCATTCTTGTATTCTGATTGAGGAATTGCCTTAGCTTTTTGTCACAGATGAATGGCATTGATGAAATTTGTTCCTCAGCCAAGAGTGTGTGTGTGGTAGCGGGATTGCACATGTTGCTTTAAGTAATGTATGCCTTGAGCTTATTTTAATCTTACCATGTTTTATAATGGAGGCTGGTCATGTTTTATCTTGCATTTAAAATAAATTGTTGGGGGAGCTGAACCATTGGGTTAGCCTACTGTGGTTATGGATTGATTTTATAATCCTGCTTGATAGGTCTGTGATTTGAGATAGAAAACATGAATGTATTCTCACACACTTAAGCGAAAAATCCAAAGAAGTAAAAGCATTGGGATGCTTTTACTAATAAAATGGAACGTTTCATTCTGGTTTGTATTTAGTAGCATACTGGACACAACTTCTCTTTTTATGATAGAGTTAGTCATGGTGACCAGGACATCAATATGCTTACAGACATTTTTCATATTGATCTTGAAACTTCCTGCCCAGCCTGACCTTTTACAAATTTTAAAATAACAAATGAATTTTAAAAATAACAGGCAGGTACAGCTCAATTTGTTTGCATAGGAGCTTTGTTTATTTTTATTAGAGTTTTCCAGTTCATTCTGTGGAGGTCTTCATTTAGAAGACCGTATTTGCATGAGGAACAAATGAAAAGACCAATGCTTAAAGCCCAAAGGGGTAAATAAAAGTTTTAAAGGAAATTATATCATGATAGAAAGCCTGAAACTCTTGAGTGTTGTGTGCAAGAAATCAGGAGCCAAGGTGGTTCAAATGAATACAGGTTTAATACATGCTAACACTTTCTACGGGGGGGGGGGAGCCATGATGAGTTTGTCAGCTGACAGCCCAGGTTTGAGACCTGAGCAATGCACAATGGGGTGAGCTCCCATTACTTGCTCCAGCTCCTGCATATCTAGCAGTTCGAAAGCATGCAAATACAAGTACCGTATTTTCCGGCGTATTAGACAACTTGGCGTATAAGACGACCCCCGACTTCGGAGCCGATTTGCATGCCTAGAAAGTCATCTTATACACCGGAAACTACCGTAATTTCCAGTGTATAAGACGACTCGGCGTATAAGACGACCCCCGACTTCAGAGATGATTTGCATGCTTTAGAAAGTCGTCTTATACGCCGAAAAATACGGTAGATAAATAGGTACCACTTCAGTGTGAAGGTAACAGTGTTTTGTCACCTTGGCATATAGTTATTCTGGCCACATGACCACAGCAATGTCTTCAGATAACGCTGGCTCCCTTAGCTAAGGAACAGAGATGGGCACTGCCCCATAGAGTCAGACACAACTGGACAGGAGAATCTGAACTACTGACGGCCAAAGCAAATTGACAGTAATAAGAGTCAATGGATAGAATGCAATGTTGCAGACTAATTCTGCCCACCGTCTGGAGTTCAATCCTGACAGTTCAACCTCATGCAAGGTTGACTCAGCCTTTCATCCTTCTGAGGTCGATAAAATGAAGACCCAGATTGTTGGGGGAGCAATATAGCTGACTCTGTAAAACCACTTAGAGCAGCAGCCACCAGTCTTTGGGGCACTAGGGACGGATTCCATGGAGAGAGGTTTTTCTGTCGACCGGTTTTGCGTGCTGTGTGCCTCCCATGGATGGGGCTTCGCTTGTTTGAGTGGCCCAGTTTCTGGCATGCCATGGCCCAGTGCTGATCCACAGACCAGGGTTTGGGGACCCTGACTTAGAGAGGACTGTGCAGCACTATGAAGCAGTATATAAGTCTAAGTGCTATTGCTATTATTAATTATGAGACTCACCTTAGTTAAGTGACAGTTTCCTTTCATTCTGACCTTTTATTTTTTATTTTGTTTTTAAAGAAGCTTATGAACTGGGATTTCCTAATCCTTAATTTATCTGCTGCAATGTTGCAAGATTCCCAAACATCCTACCTGTTCAGAAATATCAGTCCAAAGTTTTTGCTCTAGCCTTTTGCTACTAGTTCTTGTTCAATCTGATGAAAGCCTATTTCCTTCCAACTTTTTTTTTTTTTTTTTGCAAAGGAGAAGAGAATTTTCATGAAATTCTCATGGATGGAAATTTAGGGCACTTCCTTGAGTTGCTCCTCTATTGGTTTCACAGCTACGTGTTGCCTATTTCAGCAGTTAAACTGATTATCTGCTGGGGAACTGGGATGGGGGAAGAATCTATTTCCTTATTGGGGAGAATAGAAAACCTCATTTCTTTTTTCAGATCCTCAGTTTCTATCCTCTCTGAAGGTCCTGTAAGGGGAATGTTGGCTTGGCTTCTTTGAAGCTCTCTCTCAGTAATCAAAATGAGGAGAACAATTATGAAGTCAACAATATTTGGTGAATTTTCCCTTCGTCTTTGACAAGAGAACTGGGGTTCTCTTCTTGTTTGTACAGGTAGTCCTCAACTTATGACCTCAACTGGGACCAGAATTTCAGTTGCTAAACAAGGCACTGATTAAGTGAATTGTGCCCAATTGTAAGACCTTTTGCCATTGTTGTTAAGCAAATCACTACAGTTGCTAAGTGAATCATGCAGCCATTAAGTGAATCTGACTTCCCCCATTGACTTTGCTTGTCCGAAGCCAGCTCGGAAGTTCATAAAAGATGATCACATGACCTTGGGATACTGCAACTGTCATAAATAAATACATGCTAGTTGCCAAACACCCAAATTTTGATCATGGGAATGTGGGGATACTGCAACGGTCGTACGTACGAGAAGAAGTCATAAGTCACGTTTTTGGCTTATCATGAATTGCCAGTTCACATTGTCAAATGCCTTCTGTGTGTCCAGGAACACCAATGCCATCTGTTTCTCGGGATGTGTTTCATAATATTCTAGTGTGTTCAATATAATTCGCACATTGTCTCTAATCTGTCTTTTGGGTAAGAAGCCATTTTGATCCGATTGTATAAATTCATTTAAAAACTTTTTAAGCCACGTTTTTCAGTGCTGCTGTATGTTCGAACAGTTGCTAAATGAAGAGTTGTAAGTTGAGGTTTACCTTTCCATGTCTTCTTTTACTTTCACTTTTGTGCAGAATAGGGCAGCTCAGAGTGGGGCAGTGATATTTGTTCTTAATTTTCAGCACTTCTTAGTCAACAAGGGAGAAAATGATCAGGACGTTTGGGGATTTGGGAAGTGGAAATAATGGTAATGTGGAAATAATCTTATTTACAAGATGGCTAAAGCATATTTGGGTATGTGCTGGCTTTCACTGTACAATCTTTCCTGCAGTAAATCGGGGGGAACTAATAAATAAAATAAAATAAATAAAATCCTCTAACTGGGCTTTTTCTGTAGACGGGAATGTCAAAAAAAAAAGTTCAAGAATTTATCCTCTGGAGAAATCACAAATTCGGTTAGTCTGTATACAAATTTAGCAGAGGAATTTGAAAAAAACAAAATGCACCCATTGCTTGGTAGAACTTCTGCCCTAGAAGATTTGCCTTTACTTCTCATTAAATGCCATTCACTGTCATTTTAAGATATTTATATTTCTAGATTTCATCAAGTGCTGGGCCTGGCCCTTTTTCATTTGTTTTGGCCTGCTGATTTTGTTTTGTTTAATTCTGGAAAGATCTTAAAGTATTACACTGGGATTTGTGTTGATCTAATTGTGTTAGATAACATGTCTTTGGTACGGCTAATATTTCTCAGCCCATCAACCTCACAGGGTGGTTATTGTTGGGATAAATATACTGTAGCAGAGGAAATTCCTGAATTCCTCAAAGAAAATGAGATAAGCTGAACAAAGAAAGAACTAAATTGAAATGAAATGAATCTGATTCATAGGTTTACAGCGAAATAAACCTATTAATGGTAAAAAAAGTAAGGTTCTACATTTAGGCAAGAAAAACCAAATGCACAGGTACAGTATAGGTGATACTTTGCTCAATAGTAGCAACTGTGAGAGGGATCTCGGAGTCCTAGTGGACAATCATTTAAATATGAGCCAGCCGTGTGCTGCAGCTGCCAAAAAAGCCAACACAGTGCTGGGCTGCATTAACAGAGGGATAGAATCAAGATCACGTGAAGTGTTAATACCACTTTACAATGACTTGGTAAGGCCACACTTGGAATACTGCATCCAGTTTTGGTCACCACAATGGAAAAAAGATGTTGAGACTCTAGAACGAGTACAGAGAAGAGCAACAAAGATGATTAGGGGACTGAATATATAAAGAACGGTTTCTGGAATTGGGTATGTCTAGTTTAATGAAAAGAAGGACAAGGGGTGACATGATAGCAGTGTTCCATTATTTGAGGGCCTGCCCCAAAGAAGAGGGAGTCAAGCTATTCTCCAAAGCACCTGAAGGCAGGACAAGAAGCAATGGATGGAAACTAATCAAAGAGAGAAGCAACCTAGAACTAAGGAGAAATTTCCTGACAGTTAGAAAAACAATGGAACAACTTGCCTCCAGAAGTTGTGAATGCTCCAACACTGGAAGTATTTAAGAAGAGATTGGACAACCATTTGTCCGAAATGGTATAGGGGGTTGAGCAGGGGGTTGGACTAGAAGACCTGCAAAGTACCTTCCAATTCTGTTATTCTATTCTATTCTATTCTGTTCTGTTCTGTTCTTGTACTAGTCTGGATATAGAGGAAAAAAGTGATTTGAGATACACGTAAACCAACATGTTCCATCCATTAGCAGCACTTTCAGTCATACATGTCTTGTTCTGGGTTCAAATGGCTGAGCAATAAGATGCAACTTTTTAAAAGAGATGCCAGCAGGTGCAAAATAAGGTACAGCTAGTCCTCAACGTACAACCAAAATTGAGCCCAAACTTTCTGTTCCTAAGTGAGACATTTGCCCCGTTTTATGAGCTTTTTGCCACAGTTGTTAAGTGAATCACTGCAGTTGTTAAGTTAGCAACTCAGTTGTGAAGTGAATCTGGCTTCCCCATTGACTTTGCTTGTCAGAAGGATGCAAAAGGTGATCACATGACCCCGGGACACTGCAACCGTCATAAATATAAATCAGTTGTCAGGCATCTGAATTTTGATCATGTGACCATGAGGATGCTGCAACACATGTCAGTGTGAAAAAAAGTCATAAGCCACGTTTTTTCAGTGCCGTTGTGACTTTGAACGGTCGCTAAGCGAACTGTTGTAAATCAAGGACTACCTGTATCTATTTGTGACCTAAATCAATTTTTTCCTTTGAATACAGATCTCTGTACCACTATGCTAATTAATATCTATTCAAATACAATTCCCATTGATTTCAACTAAGCAGATTAAAAGCTGTACCCTGAATCTTAAAACGTAATTTTAAAATAAGGGAAAATCTCATTTTCAGGCTTAATTTTCAAGATTCTTCTTTTTTTTGAGACATAATGAATGATTCATTCATAATGAATGAATTTTTACATGATTCTGCTATCACTTTACTTCTCATTTAATGTGTTTCCTGCTCTGTGGATAGAAAGAAAGCTCTGATATCATTCTCAATTGTGTAGCATCAATTTGATGTCAAAACACGGGATTTAGACTTCGTCGCAGGATCAAAGCAAAGATAATTATTTGCACAAGTAAAATTGAGTTTTTGAGTTCAAAGGGGTCCACTCCAGCAATTATACATTAAATGCTAAAGATATACGTCATCGATAGACTCTCAATATTTTTTAAAAATATTGACAACTTCTATGATTAAAGGCTTAAAGATACAGATATTGCATGAATCGATTTTGTATGAAAGAGGACTTTTTTCAGAATTCATATTGGAATCACTAAGAATAAAAGCACAGACGTGATGCATTCATTTTCTGGTAAATACAGTTAATTTGCAACAGTTCATTTAGTGACTGTTTGAAGTTACAGCAGCATTGAAAAAAGTGACTTATCACCGTTTTTGATACTTATGACTATTGTAGCATCTCCATGTCACATGATCACAATTCAGACACTTGGCAACTGATTCATATTTATGATGGATGCAGTGTCTCAGGATCATGTAGTCACCTTTTGCTTCCTTCTGATACGCAAAGTCAGAATGGGGAAGCCAGATTCACTTAACAACCACACTGATTCACTTAGCAATAGAAAGTTTGGGGCTCAGCGATGGTCGTAAGTCAACACAGTTATGTGTACTATGTGTATCTATAAAGCCTGCTTTGCACAAATATGGATGTCATGTTACAATTTGCTTTGTCTCATTTCTGTCTTGGTTTGCTTTGCTCCTATCTAAGTCTAGAAGTCTCCTGAAAAAAAAAAGCGCTAACATTTAAAAATAAGATAAAGTCCTATTTTTCCAAAGGACAAAATTAATGTACTTAAACCAGTCCGCCAATTCTCTTTGGCTATCCTTCTTTGCTAATTTTCTGAATTATTTGTATACATGTATACCTTCCATTTGGTGGGCCTCTTGCTACTCAATTTGATAAAATACCTGTTTTTAACACCAGAAGCTTATTTGAGAATGGCAAGCCAGGTGCCCCCTGGGTGTCTCGCCTTAGCTGCCTTTCCCATCTGTTTTTTGTCTGTATCTTATTTCTGAATAATTTATGTTTGCCATCTGCATAAATCTAAGCATCTGGCCTAAAGGTAACTCACTCACCTAAATTATTTAGCGCCCAGATTAAACAAACAGACCCCGTCCCAATATTTCCTTGGTTTATATTAGAGAACTTAATGTTTTAATAGAAAGAAATCCTACAAAAAAGGTAAACAAAGGCTGGTGTTCCCCAGATCTGAATATTGGTTGAGCACAAAATGTTGGTTTCAGTAGGTCCACTCTAAGCCTGCATAAATCTGGATTCAACTTTGACAGTGGGGAAAAAAATCTCCACAGAAATGCTAAAAACATGACTTCTGAAATAGGACATCATTTTGAAAAGTTCTAAGAGTAACGTAGTGTGTGCAGTCTTATAAATGTGTTACAGATAGTCCTCGGCTTAAAACCATTAGTTTAGTGGCGGTTGTAAGTTACAATAGCACTGAAAAACAAAACTTAGAACTATTTTTCACACTTAGGACCGTTGTAGCATCCCCGTGGTCATGTGATCAAAATTTAGATGCATGGCAACTCACTCATATTTATGATGGTTCCAGTATCCTGGGTTCATGTTTTGCCAATTAATCGGGTCAATCATTTGGAGCCATTACTATTATTTCCACTTTGGTAACAATCAATATATCTTGGAACATTATATGATACCCTTCATCATATCCTGGATACCAGAATCACTTTGCCCTAAACCTTAAAAGACGTTATTCTCTACAAACACTAACTTTTGAGAGGATTATACAACTGCTACCATTACTGTTGGTTCTTATATCAAAATAGAACAAAAACAAAGCTTACATTTTCTTTGAGGACCACATATGTGAGTTTTCATTGGCTAAGTGCCTCTTCTTAAAGCCCCCAGATTGCTTCCCAAAAATGCTCCAAAGTTGAAGTTCACCAAAAGGCAAGATGGGAAACAATGTATGGAAACCAAACAAGGCGAAAAGCAATCTAGCATTAGGAGAAGTTTCCTAATGGCGAGAGCAATCAATCCATGGAACAGCTTGCCTTCAAAAGTTGTGGGTCATTACTGGAGGCTTTCAAAAAGAGACTGGACAACCATTTATCTGAAATGGTATAGGATCTCCTACTCAACCAGGAGGTTGGATTAAAAGACCTCCAAGGTCCTGTTGAAGGAAAAGTCTTCATCATGGTTCAGTCCAAGCTGGGAATAAACAACATGGCGACTGCTTTAGAAAGAAGGTTGCAGTTTATTGAAGAGGAGAGCCAGACAGAAAGTTGGCTCTGGAAGAAAAGAGAGCAAGCACATGTAGAGAGTGGGTTTTTATACTCTCTGGAGCCTTTTGTTTGGAGTTGTTCCTATGGCATGAACTTTGACCTGAGTCTGAGTGTGCCCTTTGGTATCTGTGGGTTAATCCTATTATGTCCTGTCTTAGAGTTTGGGTGGGGTATGTAGATTTTAGGTGTCTTTGTTTTTCTAATATTCTAGCTTCAACCTTCCTGAATGGTTTACGTCTGCATTTCTACAGAGCTGGTTTCTGCTTGGGGAAGGGAGACTTGGGGCTATTAAGGAAGAAAACTGAGCATGCTTTTCTGCCTCTTAAATATTTCCAAAATATTTCTTTCTCTGGGGGGCTGACTTCCCACAGTCCCAACTATTATTCTATGTTCTATGGAGTGTATGTCAACTGCAGATAATGACTTCGTGTTCATCTAATGTAAATGAATACAATAATTCAATTCATGTTAGTTTGTTCTAAAAATTCAATTCTGATCAGTTCTTACTTAACATGTGGAGACTTATACTAGACCATTGAGATCTCATGACCTCCATAATGTTGCAGCCCAGTGACCATAGTGTTCTTGAACCAAGATCTCCCAAACGCAATCCCAGATGTAACCACAGTCTTGATAGAACTGCAATAAATTGAAGAGTTGATGGCCTCAGCTGATGCTGTTCTTTCCCATTGTTACTTCTGGGATCTCATTTATTTGCCTTATACTTCTGCACCAATGACTCAGAAACTCCCACTCCCCACACAGACTTTTCTATGTTTGCAGGTGAATGTGTGTGAGAGAGACAGACACACAGAGAGAACAACAAATAAAGAGAAATAAAATGTCAGAGCAACCCTAATCTAATCACGACCATATTGGTTTTCTGCTTTTATTTTTACAAAGGCAGGAAGAAAGCCAGCAAGGTGTGTTGGCGTTTCCTTCACTGTGTTTGATGCTTCTAGCTAGAAAGGCAAGCCTGACAGGATGATAAAATGTGGCTGCCAGGTTCTTTGCGCCTTCAAAGACCCTCCCTCAAGTATCAAGTACCTGGACTATTTTGAGGTCAAACAGAACACCTCCCTTGAGGGTTACCTGGATATAACAACTCAAAAATTCTCTCAGGTATAGCAGCTGTTATCTGAGCTAAGATCAAAGTCTCTCTGGTTGCTCCCACAAAATACCGACACACACGCACACACACAACCATACATACACTCCATTTTCCAAACAGATCTTTCTCCATAATTCAAATGAATGTTGAGTGAATCTCAGGGGAAAATAGTTGTTTTGTGGAGGAAGAAAGTAACCAGAATCTGGGGGCAAAATTCTAGTGTTGTTGGGTTGGTGTTTTTTTTAAGAAAAAAAATCCACTAATAACCAGTAAGAATTGAACTGAATCCTGAAGCTATTTACTTTACCAGCTTGCATTTTGTAACAGCTGCCTTATTACAGTCATATTTTAATCAAGGTTTCCAAAGTGTTACAAAGAGTGGTTGATTTTACAGGAGATGTTTCACATCTGTTATTGAAGAATGAGGCGTGTAAAGTGTAGCATTTCTCTTTCTAATAATGGCTCTATAATTCTATTCCCGTCTATAATTCTGTTCTGATGATGACTCTATAAAAATGACTTACAATATTTCAAACTCCCGAAAGTAGCTATTTTTAATGGTAATTTTTATTAAGCTTTATAATTAAAACAATGAGCCTCATACAAACTCAAAAAGAAAAATAGAAAGTGCAGAAAAGAAAAGGAGAGGAAGAAAAAAGATATATAAAGAAACCACTTCACCCTACATTATAGCATAAATAATTTTAGTAACTTGTAACATTCTCTTAAAATACATCAAATTATCTCTTCTTCACGAATCTATTTATAAATACATCTTTAAAGCCTCATTGTTTAATCCTGGTCAATAAAAGTTCATCTAAGTTTACCAGAGGTAACAACATATCTATTTGAATCTTGATCAAATAAATCTGCTTTACAATCCTTCACTTTACTTTTTTTTTATATAACATTTTTTATTATTTGATATCCATTTGTACATGTAAACAAGGAAGAAAGAGAAAAAAATGTATTAAGTTGGATAGCAGTTAGCTTGAACCTTCACTTTACTTTTAACAATCTTGATCCTTAATCCTCTCAAATAAAGTCCTGGAACTTGGAATTCTCCATTTTTTTTTCTTTGTCCCATTTCTCAAACTTTTTAATTAGTTTGCCAGGTCTCTTTTGTAAATCCAGTATAAGAAAGTTATCCAGGTTACTCTTTTGGTTTATTAAGAGATCAGCTGGTTTCATTTGTATATCCAGTGTAGCATCTCCTTCCACATTATTCCCATAAATTGTCATTTTTAGATCCACTTTCAAATTAGACTTAGTTTTACCCAGTAAAGCTCATTCCTTTTCTATATCATCTCCCAAGCACAGTCTGTCAATAACGCCAGACATTTCAAAAACTAATTTCTAATATTAAACTAATATTGCTTGCAAATATCCTTCAATATGTCCAATGTTAAAGTATTTTGCTTCCTTCTATATTAGTAAATACTTCTTCTTACTGTAACTTTTAATTCCTTCTGGGTCTCTCTAATTGTTCAATCTCCAAAATCCCATCTTATCATATAACACTCTCTCTCTCTCTCTCTCTCTCTCTCTCTCTCTCTCTCTCTCTCTCTCTCTCTCTCTCTCTCTCTCTCTCTCTCTCTCTCACACACACACACACACACACACACACAGTGTATATACTATATATACTGTGTGTGTATGTATGTATATGTGTGTGTGTGTGTGTGTGTGTTTCAAAACATCAGTATTTTCCCATTGGAAGGATTCTTATCATTAATTTTAACATCTTATATAAAATCCATCTGGACCTTTAGTCCATTTACAACTTTCCAAAATCAACAGTCTAATCACCAAACAGCATTTTATACAATTTTATATTTGTATAAAATTATGTAGAATTGCATAAAATTATGTACAATTCAATTAGGAACTGCAGAAAACTCATCCAGTGTAGGAAAACTTGCTATTATGAAGGCTCTTAATATCTCAAAAGCAGTTAACAAGCAATTTCCAAAGGCAATTAAGAAAGGAATTATGTGGTCCTGTGTACTTTTTAAAGGTGCAGAACTGAGATTTAGCAACTTTTAAATTAGAAAATTCAACATGGACTTCAGTTCCCAGCACTCTCAATGGCTCTACTGGCTGGAGAATTATTGAAGTTAAAGTCCACACAGCTGAAACTTTTCTGGATTGAAGTTCACTGTGGCTTTAAAAACGGCCCTAATCCTGAAAAATCAGAAAACTATATTTGCCAACCCACGAAATAACACATATTTGATTCTTAGGCAGACATCTTGTTCATTTAACTGAAAAACAGCAATTCAAAGCAATCCATTTCAATATGAATGAAACAGTTTTGGCATAATCATAGTTATTTAGTGCCAACTGCGGCATAATACACACACATATTGCATATATTGCAATCCATATGTTGTGTCAGTATGTAATTTTGCATCTCTTATTAGCTAAATTTATGAAAAGAATCACACAAGATCAGATTAATTTAGACTATAGTTACCATGATCTGATTTGTGTTCTCATTTATGTGTTCTGCCTTGTTTCTAAAGCAAAGATAGGTTACGCCTGTTGAAATTAATACGGATGGTAACATGAAAGTGTTTCTGCAGAGTATCATCTTGCACAATTGTTGAATTTATCAATGTGCTTTGTTGCATTACAAGCCAATTCTTGCCCAGAATGATAGAGATCAAGATTATGTATTTATAAAATATCAGAGATGCTATTTATGTTTATGTAGAAAAATTGTATTTCACCATTCCTCAACAAAGTTCAGTCTGCTTTCTGTTACTTATCCAAGGAAGGTAGTTCAACAGAGAGACTATAACTAATTGAGACGAACATTTTTTTGTTTGAGGATTTGATCATGGGATGAAAATCTTCAACCAGTAATGCTTATGAATTAGATTAATGAGGAGGAGGAGGAATCATAACTATCACATATCCAGCGACAGTGTAATCTAATAGTTAAAGGGGTAGAGTGTCAGCAGGAAATTTGAAGATTGAGTTCCTGTTCTGTTGTGGATGCTCACCGCATGACTTTTGACCAAGTGTTCTCAGACCAAGAGTCAGTATGGTGTAGTGGTCAAGATGACTGGCTAGAAGACCCAGGTTAAAATCATTCTCATTCATGGAAGCTCGCCATATGACTTAGGACAGGTACAGTGTGGTGTAGCAATCAAAGGGTTCGGCCAGGAAAGGGGAGATCCAGGCTAAGTCCATCATTAAAGCTCATTAGAGCCAGTCCCTCCGCTCAATCTACCTCATAAGATTTTGTTATGGGGAAAAATGGAAGCACTATGTCCACTGGTTTGGTTCCTGAAGGATCCAAAGCATATACTTTTTTTAATAAATAAATAATAATAGTAAAGTTGGAAGGGACCTTGGAGGTCATCGAGTCCAACCCCCTGCTCAGGCAGGAAACCTTATACCATTTCAGACAAATGGCTGTCGAATCTCTTCTGAAAAATTTCCAGTGTTGGAGCATTTACCGCTTCTGGAGGCAGGTTGTTCCACTGATTAATTGTTCTCACTGTCAGGAAGTTTCTCCTTAGTTCTAGGTTGCTTCTCTCCTTGATTAGTTTCCACCTGTTGCTTCTTGTCCTACCTTCAGGCGCTTTGGAAAATAGCTTGATTCCCTCTTCTTTGTGGCAGCCCCTGAGATATTGGAATGCTGCTATCATATCCTCCCTCGTCCTTCTCTTCATTAAACTAGACATACCCAATTCCAGCAACTGTTCCTTATATGTTTTAGCTTCCAGTCCCCTGATCATCTTTGTTGCTCTTCTCTGTACTCTTTCTAGAGTCTCAACATCTTTTTTACATCATGGTGACCAAAACTGGATGCAGTATTCCAAGTGTGGCCTTACCAAGGCATTGTAAAGTGGTATTAATACTTCATGTGATCTTGATTCTATCCCTCTGTTAATGCAGCCTAGCACTATGTTGGCCATTTTGGCAGCTGCAGCACACTGCTGGCTCATATTTAGGTGATTGTCTACTAGGACTCCGAGGTCCCTCTCACAGTTACTACTATTGAGCAAGGTGCCACCTATGCTGTACTTGTGCATTTGGTTTTTCTTGCCTAAATGTAGAACCTTGCTTTTTTCACCATTGAATTTCATTTTGTTAGAAAGTGCCCAGTGTTCAAGTCTGTCCAGATCCTTCTGTATCTTAAGCCTGTCTTCTGGAGTGTTGGCTATTCCTGCCAGCTTGGTGTCGTCTGCAAATTTGATGAGTTCCCCATCTATCCCTTCGTCCAAATCGTTGATGAAGATGTTGAAGAGCACTGGGCCCAGAACAGAGCCCTGGGGCACCCCACTACACACTTCCCTCCATGTAGATGCGGTTCCATTGAGGACCACTTGCTGAGTACGGCCGGTCAGCCAGCTATGGATCCATCTGGTGGTGATTATGTCTACCCCACATTTTTCTATCTTATCAAGTAGTAGGTAATAAGTAAGGGTGACATGATAGCAACATTCCAATATCTGAGGGGCTGCCACAAAGAAGAGGGGGTCAGCCTCTTTTCCAAAGCACCTGAGGGCAGGACAAGAAACAATGGATGGAAACTAATCAAGGAGAGAACCAAACTAGAACTAAGGAGAAACTTCCTGACAGTGAGAACAATTAATCAGTGAAACGATTTGCCTCCAGAATTTGTGGGTGCTCCCACACTGGAAATTTTTTAAAAAAGAGATTGGACAAGCATTTATCTGAAATGGTATAGGGTCTCCTGCTTGAGCAGGGGTTTGGATTAGAAGACCTGCAAGGCTGCTTCCAACTCCATTCCATTCAACAAGCAAACAAAGAAACAGCTCAGCAATAGAGCCTGTATGCTATGTTAATGCTTCTGTTTTCAAATTCCAGATCTCCAGGTATGCCTGAGGAAGATTCTAGTTTGAAATGAGGGAGAACATCCTGTTGGTGTATGAAACGCTGAGCAGGATGGGTTAACAACCATTATACCACGTCCAGGTTTTATTTTCACAAACAATTCTGCTTGAGATTATGATGATGCTTTGCCTTTTCTGGGGGGTGGGTGGGTAGACAATGGACAGTTCGGAAGGCCTCTGGAGGTCAATTTGCCTCCATCTCTATTCTTGAATCTACTGGTAATTTTGATGATCCAGCTTAAATTTTTTGTGTCCCTCCTCAGTGTGTTTTTCTATATCATAGCATGGCCAAAGGAGAAGGGGCCAGTGACATCACATGTGGGATGGCATAAACATGCAAATGTCATAGTTCCGACAGATGAAACTCTTCAAAAGAACTTTGAGGCATTGTTTACCTTAAAGGATCTTTTATTCGAGTAGTATAATATCGGCACTACATAATCAAAGCCAAAAACTGAATTCCCCTTCCTTGGGCACATAGTATCAAAGCACAATTCCCTCCTCCAATTAACAGTCATAAATCACATTCCCCAATTAGCTTGAAGCACGGGCTTCCTCTCCAGCTTTCCAGGCTGCCAATTCTTTATCAGCTCTGGGCTCAATAACCTTGATTCTCACACTAGGTTTAGTGTTGTTATGTCTAGCTGGACTCTCATTCACATCCCCCCTCCCAGCATCATTTAACTCTAAAAGTGAAAGAGAAAAAAATGACTACATTTCCATCTGATGACAATGCAAAAACATCCAATGTTAGCAGAGGTGACAGCAAATGACTTGACTTTACCTAAACATGGATAACCACGACATTGCTGGGATAAGTAGGTGAGGAAGTTACTATGCAGGTGGTGTCATTTTGACATCATCACTAAAAATGGTAGCAATTCCCCCTTTTATTTTTCTGTGGATGAGGAATTTATAAGCTCTGCACAGTTGAAAAGAGGAGGGTCTGTGGGTGGGCGTGAATGACAACCATTGTTTGTTTAGCTTGGAAGGCAACAAGGACACCACTATGTTGGCTGGGGAATTTTGGCAGTTCAAACAACTTAAATTTGCCAAGGTTGAGAAACCCCAGTCAAGGGTTTAACATTCTGCCCACCTTTGCAACTTCTGAGCTATACTATTGATCTATATATTTTATTCATAATGCCCCTCTGAGATTCTAGAAAGACACTGACACTCTATCAAGAGCCAGTTTGATCTAGTCATTAAGGCACCAGCTGCAAAACAGGACACTGTGAGTTCTAGTACAGTCTTAGCTGTGAAAGCTGGCTGGGTGACTTTGGGCTAACCACCAGAAGATTGTGAGTTCCAATCCTCCCTTAGCCATGAAAACTAGCTGAGTAACTTTGGGTGTAATTCAGTCCACCTCAGTTTGCAGGCTTGTTGTTGAGGGGAAAAGAAGAGGAAGGTGGTTTATTGGGTATGGATGGAAACTAATCAAGGAGAGAAGCAACCTAGAACTAAGGAGAAACTTCCTGACAGTTAGAACAATTAACCAGTGGAACAACCTGCCTCCAGAAGCAGTGAATTTATTTATTTATTTATTTATTTTATTCGGATTTGTATGCCGCTCCTCTCCGAGGACTCGGAGCGGCTCACAGCATATATATAAAACAATTCCGACTAAATCTGAACAAAAAAACATTAAAAATAAAACCCCATACATACTCATCAGTCACACCACAATCAACAATCATCCCCAGGCCTGCCGGCAGAGGTAGGTTTTTAAATTCTTTCGGAAGGCCGGGAGAGTCGGGGAAACGCGGACTTCAGGAGGCAGTTGGTTCCAGAGGGCGGGCGCCACAACAGAGAAAGCCCTCCCCCTAGGGCCCGCCAGACGACATTGTTTCGCTGACGGGACCCGGAGGAGGCCCCAACACTGGAAGTTTTTAAGAAGAGATTGGATAACCATTTGTCTGAAATGGTATAGGGTTTCCTGCCTGAGCAGGGGGTTGGACTAGATGACCTCCAAGATCCCTTCCAATATTATTATTATTATTATTATTATTATTATTATTATTATTATTATCATCATCATCATCATCATCATTATTATTATTATTATTATATGTTCACCACCATGATTTCTTTGTAAAAATAATAAAAGTAGGATACAAATACATAAAGTAAAAAAAAAAACCCTTGAGACAAACCCACCCAGGTGATTTAAAAATGACCAGTGATGGCCTTTAAGGGAGCTGTGCAAACACACACACACCCAATGTGCTGCTGCACTCCAGCATTTTCAGCTTCAGAGTGGTTCTAGCCCTTTGAATAAACCAGAATTAAATCATCTCACCTAACAATGGAATGAGATCACAGGGATATGGAGCTTATCCGGGGGCATTGCAAACATCTTGTATGGAAGTGATCTCAGGCCCGCCAGCTAACTAGCATACAAACCTAATCCTTCTGTTTACATACCTGGAACAAAAGCTTTTAACTTTGGAGATCTCTCTCTCTCTCTCTCTCTCTCTCCCTCCCTCCCTCCCTCCCTCCCTCCCTCCATCCATCCATCCCCCCCTCTCTCTCTCACACATACACACTCAAAAACATACACACACAGAGTATGGAAAAGATGTGATTCCCATCTTCAAAAAGAAGAAAAACAGACCCAGGAAACTATAGGCCAGTCAGCCTGACATCCATACCTGGGAAGATTCTGGAAAAGAATAAAAAAACAGACCTGTGAACGCCTAGAAGCAAGCAAAGTTACAACCAGAAACCAACATGAGTTTGTCAAAAACAGATCACGCCAAACAAAATCTTTTTTCCTTCTTTGACAAAGTGACTAAATTAGTGGACCAGCGAAATACTGTGGACACAGTATACTTGGATTTCAATAAACATTATTCCTGCTTTTTGCAGTCCCATTAAGGATGGTTTTAAAGGCCCGGCTTTAGAACCTAGTTAAGCTCTGCAGCCTTGGGAACTTGGAAACCTACATTAACAAATAAGTCATATAGAGAGACACATTCTCTCATCCTTAGCCTCCTACGAGTCCCGTCTATTAGGCAATGTCATCTGACGGGCCCTAGGGCAAGGGCCTTCTCTGTTGCTGCCCCAGCCCTCTGGAACCAACTTCCCACAGAGGTCCGCACTGCTTCCTCCCTCCTACCGGTAGCTTTCCGGAAATTATTGAAGACCTATTTATGCCAACAGGCTTGGGGCGTATGAACAGTGCTCTGCCCCCGGGCCTAGGAATGTGCCTCCATCGTTGATGGTGTGTTTGATTGTGATTGCATGTTGTATGCATGTGTTTTAGATTGAATTGAATGTGTTTTTGGATTGGATGGTTGATTATTATTATTAAATTCCTCACATGTAATTGTATTGTTGTTGTAAGCCGCCCTGGGTCCTAGGAGAAGGGCGGCATATAAATTTGAATAAATAAATAAATAAATAAGTAAGTAAATAAATAAATAAATAAATAAATAAATAAATAAATTTCATATTAGAGAAAGAAATCCAGTCTGAAACTTCAGCTATCTAAAGAAACAAACAACACTAAATCAGGCAATTTAGGGCAGAAGATTAAACCAATTGTTTGGTTGCCGTGGCAACAGGTGGTGGGTGCAGCCAATCAGCAAAGTTGATATACTGTTTTGACATCCATGTGCATATTCCCAACATAAATAGCAACAGAGATCTAATAACAATGGATTTTAAAGCTAGAAACTGATGTCATTTCAAATGTGTCACTCAACAAGAACTTATGAAAGTGTTTCTTTTCTTGAGCTGACATTAAATATATGCTGTACGGGCTTCATATGCAATAGCAGACTTCTGACAGACCATAAAAGAGATGAGAAATCTATAATTACTCTGCTTACTTAGTGTCCTCTTGCATTCAAAAAACATGAAGGGGAAACAAAATCAAAGTTAAGCGTTGTGATCGACTCCAGGCTGAAAGTAGTAAAACAGGCAACCGCAAATAGGACAACTTTTGTCGAAACAGACTTGAAAAAATGCTAGTTTCTATATCTATTACACAAAGGAGTCATATTTCTAACTTCTGAGATAAATCCATTGCGTCCTGAGATGCTCAGTTCTTCTGATTTTCAAAACCAGCCAGGAGAACGTCAAAACTACAGAGAAGGACCAAAACCACAAAATGATGCATGGATACATGGACTGATCAGAGGGTAAATGTGTACAATCGACTAGTAAGCACAACACTCTAGTTTTGCCAAAACATATGGAAGCCATATAAGAAATCGAAGGACAAGTACTCCTTGATTCACAACCACAACTGAGCCCAACATTTCTGTTGTTAAGTGAATTTTACTTCATTTTATGAATGTTCTTGCTGCAATTATTAAGTGAATCACTGCAACTGTTAAGCTAGTAACATGGTTATTAAGTGAGTCTGGCTTCCCCATTGACTTTGCTTGTCAGAAGGTCACAAAAGATGATCACATGACCCCTGGACACTGCAACTGTCATAAATAGGAACCAATTGCTCAGTGACCACGGAGAAGCTATAAGGATCATAATTGTAAAACAGTCATCAGTCACTTTTGCCAGTGCTGTTGTAACTTCTAATGGTCACTAAATGAACTGTTGTAAGTTGAGGACCGCCTGTATAGGAACCACCCATGGAACTCCTGCTCCCTTTCACTGGGATATTTCTTGAGGGATTCTGCTCTGTCAAGTTTTGCAAACTTAGTGCAGACCAACAACCCTTTATTATAGGGGTCTTCAAACTTGGCCTGGCTTAGGAATTCTGGGAGTTGAAGTCAACAAGTCATCAAAGGGGCAAGTTTCAAGATCGCTGCTTTACTACTTCAAGGGGCTTGAAATAGGAGTGGGTTTGCAGCATACAATGCTTGAAAGAACTGATTGGATTTAAAAAAATCATTTTAGCTCAGCTTCAGGCTTGCAGTCAACATGTGATAAATGGCAACATCCTAAGTACACAAAGAATTACTCTAAAATCTTATTTTATTTTTTTAGATTTATACCCTTTCACTAATGCCCTCCATAACTGGAGCCCTCTCGGGTTGGGTAAGTTGGGTTGAGTAGCATGATCGCCCTCAACTCAACCAATGAGCTTCTACAGTTGAGCTGGCCATATGTGGCCTCCAAGTGTGAGTCCAACTTCCTAACTCTTATAACCTACTGGATTGTCTTGATGGTTGAACTGGGAAACCACCAGTTTACTTCTCACATGACACCCATATTTAGGCTCACATTGGGGGAAATCAAATGGCTTTGTAGTTATGACCACCACTATCGCAATCATGTAAGCCAAGAGAATAATTTGGAAAAGGATGCTCTATTATATATACACACAAAAGAAACTGGCTGAAGTTTTAAAAATTAAAAGAGAAATGCAAGCAATAAACGGAGAGAATGATCTGGAAAATGACACTTGCATCATAATAATAATAATAATAATAATAATAATAATAATAATAATAATAATAATAATAATAATAATAATAAAGTTGGATGGGAACTTGGAGGTCATCAAATCCAACCCCCTGCTCAGGCAGGAAACCCTATGCCATTTCAGACAAATGGCTGTCCAGTCTCTTCTTAAAAACTTCCAGTGTTGGAGCATTCACCGCTTCTGGAGGCAGGTTGTTCCATTGGTTAATTGTTCTAACTGTCAGGAAGTTTCTCCTTAGTTCTAGGTTGCTTCTCTCCTTGATTAGTTTCCATCCGATGCTTCTTGTCCTGCCTTCAGGCACTTTGGAGAATAGCTTGACCCCTTCTTCTTTGTGGCAGCCCCTGAGATATTGGAAGACTGCTATCATGTCCCCCCCTCGTCCTTCTCTTCATTAAACTAGACATACCAAATTCCAGCAACAGTCCCTTATATGTTTTAGCCTCCAGTCCCCTAATCATCTTTGTTGCTCTTCTCTGTACTCTTTCTAGAGTCTCAACATCTTTTTTAACATTGTGGTGATCAAAACTGGATGCAGTATTCCAAGTGTGGCCTTACCAAGGCATTGTAAAGTGGTATTAATACTTCATGTGATCTTGATTCTATCCCTCTTATTAGGGTTTGTTAGTATCAATCTTGGTTAAGTTTTTTTCTATTTTTCCCCCCTCATTTATTCACTGGGGAAAGCAATTATGTTTGAAAAAAGTTAATGGTAAAAGGAAACCAGGCTTCTAAAGAACATGATGCTTGGATACCACAAAGCTGACACCAGCCAGAACACAGAATAACTCAAAGAAATAATGCCAGAATGGAAGATGTGGAGAGACCTAGTCCATAGAATATAGTGAATTTTATGTAATATAAATTAGTCCATAGAATCACCAAGAGTCAGATGTGATTGAATGGATAACATCGTCATCATTTCTCATTTAGCATCTTGTGTAATCTCAATCTAGATCAGGGGTCTTCAAACTTGGCCCTTTTATGACTTGTGGACTTCAACTCCCAGAATTCCTCAGTCAGGCACATTGGCTGTGGAGTTCTGGGAGTTGAAGTCCACAAGTCATAAAACGGCCAAGTTTGAAGACCCCTGATCTAGACTGAGCATGCTTTTGCACTAAGTAATAAGAGCAGTAGGGTTTCTGTCTGGTTATCCTGTTGACATGGTTCCGACAGCAGCCTTGACACCTGTTTTCTTTTGTACCAGAATTTCTCCATAGTTTCTGAGACTTCATTTAAATCTCAGTAGAATAATTACTGAAGAAGTCTCACAAAGCTTTTTCCTAGTAGAAAGTATGAATATCCAGAGAGGTTTTGGGGTGACAGATATTTAAATTCAAACAGCTGAACTGGCAGGAATACCCCCCCATACACACACCTTTACATCATCATTATGAATGCCTCCAAGAGAAATTTAAAAGAAGTTCTGAATCACTCTGAGAATCAGATTTTTTTTCTTCTTAAAATAACCTTCCTTCCCTTATGAAAATGCCTGGTGAAGTTTAGGATAGGATTAGGGGAAAAAGTGGCAATGTTTGCTTATAAAAAGGAGTGCCAGCATTTTTTTTCCAGCTTTCTTTTAAATGTAATGATTTCCCTTTTAATTTCCACTATTAGCTAATCATATTTTTTTTCTGTCTCACCAGCAGCTCTAATGTGAGCCCTCTGAACAGCAAAAACCATAGATTAAAAGAGTGCATTTATGTATATTTTAAAAATTGTATATCCGGGAAAAAAAAATCACAATTCCACCATAACAACAAATCTAAGTACCCATCTGTGTATTGAGGAATTTTACGAATCTGTAAACCATTTCAGAATGTTTGCATAGGCAGCTTAGTTTTTCAAAACACAGATATTCTCCAGAAGGCACAGCTTGGAGATTTGCTATTAGGCCTCCAAACATATGCTGAATGCATGGTTTGGTTTCCATGTCTGTTCATGTTTGCTATTTATTGTTAATTATGTTATGTTATGTTGACATAAAGCATACAGAAAGAAGCCAAGCCTTTTATAAGCTGAAATCTTAGACCCATTTTCCAGACAGAAATAGAGCCTTCTCTGGTGCTATGAAAGCAAGCTGATTCTATTCCTTCCTTCCTTCCTTCCTTCCTTCCTTCCTTCCTTCCTTCCTTCCTTCCTTCCTTCCTTCCTTCCTTCCTTCCTTCCTTCCTTCCTCTCTCCAACTGGATGAGATGGTTTGACAGAGTGAACAAATCTGCTAGATTTAGTGGGGCAAACAGAAACAATTGGGGAAAGCTACAAGCAACCTAGTTCTATGTAATGTGGTTTATAAATGGCAACCAGCATCTTGAATCGCACTCAGAAGCCTATGAGGAACCAGTATACAGTATCTTGTGCAGCAGCAGTGTTATATGACTGTAATAAGGTACACCTCAAAATACTCATGTCTCTGCATTCTGGATCAGATACTTTCCAAATGCTCTTAATTTAAGATTTGATTCTCTTTCATCAAATAGTAACAGCAGCAGCAGCAGCAGCAGAAGCAGCAGCAGTAGTAGTAGTAGTAGAAGAAGAAGAAGAGGAGGAGGAGGACTTTTTTTCAGCCTAACATTGATTCTTTTCATATATGATCTGAGTAAGTTCTCTTGCATTGCCAACTCTTTCTCAGGAGATATGGGGCACCACAGATTCTACCACTAGAATGGTAGCCTACTATCCTGATTGTGGTCTTCCATTACTGAAGAGCATACAGAATTTTTGAGGGTCAATAATTCAGAACCACCTAAATCCCTGGTTATAAAAGTGTTTAATAGTACAGAAGAATTAGTGTATTATTTACCTCATCTGGCTAACCTTGGAAATTAAACAGTCATGGCATGGTTACTTCATAGATGGAGAATCTGTAGGAAATCCCAGGACTGTAGACTGGGAAGTCAACTAGTATATTATAAAGCAAATAATTTCTATACTGCTCCCAAAACAATGACATTGAACAGCCAGTGAAGGCAGCTGACTTTGATGTGAAGGAGACATTTCATATCCTGAGAAAATAATCATATTAATAATCATATGTATTATTACAGGTAGCCCTTGACTTACAACAGTTCATTTAGTGACTGAACTACAATGGCACTGAAAAAAGTGGGAAAAATGACCATTTTTTACACTTACAGCAATTGCAGAATTCCCATAGTGATGCGATCAAAATTCATACGCTTGGCAACTGACTGGTATTTATGACGGTTGCAGTACCCTGGATTCATGTGATCATCTTTGCAACCTTCTGACAAGCAAAGCCAATGGAGAAGCCAGATTTACTTAACAACTGTTTCGCTAACTATAGCAATTCACTTAATAACGGTGGCAAGAAAGGTCGTAAAATGAAGCAAGTCACTTAACAGCAGAAATCTGGGGCTCAGTTAAGGATGTAAGTCGAGGACTACCACTAATTTTGCTTAAGCTTTTATTCATACATTTTGTTTTAGTTTTGCCCCACACTTTGGGAGGATTTATTCCCTTCCTCCCTTGCCCACAGCATGCTGGTCAAAGAGCACACCTGATCCCCCTATCCCAGCTTAAAAACTAGTATATATGCTTTTCTTTCTAAGCGTAATTTTCAAGAACAAACTTCCCCTATGCCTTGATCAAAGGTTAAGAACATAAGAACATAAGAAGAGCCATGCTGAATCAGGCCAAAGCCCATCGAGTCCAGCATTCTGTGTCACACAGTGGCCCACCAATTGTACATGGGGATCTTGAGCAGAAAGAGAAGGCAAAACCCTCCCTTTCCCTTGACCCCCAACAAATGGTACCCAAGGGAATCCTGCCTGCCTCAACCAACTTAGAGGCGGCACATGGACATCCGTTTTAATAACCACCGATACACTTGGCATCCATGAATCTGTCTAACCCTGCCTTGAAGCTGTCAAGGCTGACAGCTGTCACGACCCCTTCTGGAAGTGAATTCCATAAATCAACGACCCTCTGGGTGAAGAAGTATTTCCCTTTATTTGTCCTCACTTTCTTAGCTATGAGCTTTAGGGAGTGCCCCCTTGTCCTAGTATTGTGTGATAGAGAAAATAATTTTTCTCTATCCACCTTTTCTATCCCATGCATGATTTTATACACTTCGATCAAGTCACCCCTTAAACGCCGTCTTTCAAGGCTGAAGAGACCAAGGCGTTGCAATCTGGTTTCATAAGGGAGGCGCTCCATTTCCTTGATCATTCTTGTTGCCCTTTTTTGCACCTTTTCCAGTTCCATTATATCCTTCTTGAGGTGCGGTGACCAGAACTTTTGATCAAGTGTGTGCCACCTGCTCTAAAAGATAAGATAGGATAGGATAGGATAGGATAGGATAAGATAAGATAGGATAGGATAGGATAGGATAGGATAGGATAGGATAGGATAGGATAGGATAGGATAAGATAAGATAAGATAAGATAAGATGATACGATAAGCTTTATTGTCATTTTTTTTACTGAAATTTAGTTGCCCGGTCTCAAAGCGAAACATATACATGACACACACCTAAACATACTATGAACAACATATGTATAGACCCACACCCCTACATATACGTAGCAAATAAATATTAAATACTGTCCATCTTGAATATATAATGAAGGAGGAAGCTTGAGAGTTCACAAGGTTAATGCTGTATGGAATGAAACTATGGCTGAATCTGGATGTTCTGCTACAGATACCACGAAGCCTCCTCTCAGAAGGTAACAAGGAAAACAGGTCCTGGTGCAACATGGGCACTAACCTCACAATCGATACAAAAGCTACGAGTGGCACAAAGAGCCGTGGAAAGACACATGCTCGGCATCACAAGACAAGATAGAAAGACCTGCACATGGATTAGAGCACAAACGAAAGTATATGATGCCATCAAGAGAATAAAATAATTGAAATGGAAATGGGGCTGGTCACATAGCAAGACGAATTGATGGCAGGAGGACCGAGGCAGTCATAGAATGGATTCCACTTGATAAAAAGCATCCATGAAAAAGATTTAAAACAAATGTCAAACTTTCAAATGATTCTGGTTACAGCCATCACCACTTTGTTTTCGGTTGCCACAGCAATGGGAGTGGGGAGATGCTTTCTTCTGGTTTAGTCATAACAATAACTTTCCTGTGGGAACCAAGGTCAAGCTACCTCAGCTTTGGTGGGCTGGAACTTCCATTAGAAAGCCCACCAAAGCAGCTAATTGTGATTTATGACATATTACAGGGGTGGGAAGTTCAATTTGTTACTATGTAACCCTGGGGGGGAAACCTTTCAGTCTTGGTTTCACCTTTGATCGTGATGATACTATGTAGCCATTAAAAGTATTCTTTGAGGAAAGCAATTGCCTCAGAGTTCTTATTCCTACTGGTCTCGTCTATCAGAACCATGACAACAAGATGGAGTGACAGCATCAGAAAGTACTGTGAGCCCAACTGTCAAAAGAAAGCTCAAGATATGGAAGAGGCCTTCATCCTGCAGTAGATGTTGTTGTTGTTGTTAGTTGCGAAGTCGTGTCCGACCCATCGCGACCCCATGGACAATGTTCCTCCAGGCCTTCCTGTCCTCTACCATCTTCTGGAGTCCATTTAAGCTCACTCCTACTGCTTCAGTGACTCCATCCAGCCCCCTCGTTCTCTGTTGTCCCCTTCTTCTATTGCAGTGGTTCTCAACCTTTTTCAGGTTGAGACCCCACTTGCGCCACCCATGCGCGGCGCGACCCCGACGTGCACATGTGCGCACGACATGCCGGTCCGTGCATGCGCGCGCGACAGGCCAATCCGCACGTGCGACGGGCCGATCCGCGCATGCGTGGCGCGCGCACGACGGCCCGAACTGCGCACGTGCGGCACGCGCGTGACGAAAAAAAACAATGGCGGACCATGACGGGCCGATCCGCGTGCGCGCATGCGACGAGCCAATCCGCGCATGCGCGGCGCGCGCACGCCGGGGAAAAAACCAAAATGGCAGACCGTGATGGCCTGAACCGCGCATGCGCGGCGCGCGCACGACGGCCCAAACCGCGCATGGGCGGCATGTGCGCGACGACCCGAACCGCGCATGCACGGCATGCGCGCGACGGGAGAAAAAAAAACAAAAACAAAAAGCAAAAAAAACACAAAATGGCGGACTGCAGTGTCCGGCGACCCCGCAAAACGGTCATTCGACCCCAAATGGGGTCGCGACCCATAGATGGAGAACCGCTGTTCTATTGCCTCTGCAGTGGATAGACAATGGCTAAAATGATGATGCATTTCTTTAGGTACTGAGGTGGACATTTGAACCTGGCGCTCCTTCTGTGCAAAGTGTGTGGGCCACAGCTGCCCTTGGATGATGTTCTTTAATACAAGGGTCTTCAACCTTGGCAACTTTAAGACTTATGGACTTCAACTCCCAGAGCTTCTGCTCCCGCCAATGAATCTCTTTCACTGGAATATTTCTTGATGTATTCTGCTCTGTCAAGTTTTGTGAACTTAGTGCAGACCAACAACCCTTTATTACAGGGGTCTTCAAACTTGGCCTGGCCGAGGAATTCTGGGAGTTGAAGTCCACAAAGTCTTAAAGTTGCCAAGGGGACCTCTGCTTTAATGTATGGCATAAAAACCTAATGTTAACGTACAATGGACCAATATAGTCAGATTCATTTCTGTTCTTGACAAAAGCTGCACAACTGATTTGACTCTGTTACATCTCCAGGAAAGCGTTAAGATGCTTTCTATAAAATGACAATTATTTTATACAACTATAAGATGCCATTTACTTGTACGTCTCTTCAAGTCAAGCTGTAATCATCGTGCAAGGGTTCAATTATCTTGTAAGAAGAAAATCTTAGAAGGTAAAAAAAAAGATTCTGCCAATGACTAGCTAATCTCACAGAAGGAAACAATTAAAAATTTGGTGGGGAACAATTAGCCACCATTTTTTTGAAGTTTTGAGATGTATATTCCCCCCCTCCAAGCACATACAAGCATGCAAGGCATACATGCACACACAAGCACATCCACAATTTCTCAAAACTCATGTTCACCATGCCAATTACAACTCTATCTTTCCTCAAAGTTAAACAGCCAGCCTCTCCAAACCTCAGACATATTTTTTTTTACACATCGGTATCACTTCAATATGCAGTAATACAAAATAGAGCTATATTTTATATGCAAATAGACAGCTACAGCACTAATTTACTCTTGATAAGCTCTGGAAGTCAGGCTGCAAGTTAGCTCCCTCACCTAATGCACACACATACCAACACACACACACACACACACACACACACACCAGTATTTAAATACATGAAAAATAGAAGAGTTGAAACTTAACAAGTGAAATAGAACATAAGAACATAAGAACATAAGAAGAGCCATGCTGAATCAGGCCAAAGCCCATCGAGTCCAGCATTCTGTGTCACACAGTGGCCCACCAATTGTACATGGGGATCTTGAGCAGAAAGAGAAGGCAAAACCCTCCCTTTCCCTTGACCCCCAACAAATGGTACTCAAGGGAATCCTGCCTGCCTCAACCAACTTAGAGGCGGCACATGGACATCCGTTTTAATAACCACTGATACACTTGACATCCATGAATCTATCTAGCCCTGCCTTGAAGCTGTCAAGGCTGACAGCTGTCACGACCCATTCTGGAAGTGAATTCCATAAATCAACGACCCTCTGGGTGAAGAAATATTTCCCTTTATTTGTCCTCACTTTCTTAGCTATGAGCTTTAGGGAGTGCCCCCTTGTCCTGGTATTGTGTGATAGAGAACCTAGAATAGAAATGGGAAGATAAATACGTCGGGGGGGGGGGAATGGCTGGCCAAGGAAATCAGGACTAGCTCTGGTGGCCAGTTTGCCTAATGACTTCACTATACAGGTAGTCCTCGCCTTACAGCCACCACTGAGCCCAAAATTACTCTTGCTAAGTGATTGTTAAATGAATTTTGCCCCATTTTATGACCTCCCTCACCACCGTTGTTAAGTAAATCACTGCAATTGTTAAGTTAGTAATATGGTTGTTAAACAAATCTGGCTTCCCCATTGATTTTGCTTGTAAGAAGGTTGCAAACGTTAATCACAAGGCCCCAGGACACTGCAACCGTCACAAAGATGAATCAGTTGCCAAATGTCTGAATTTTGATCACGTGACCATAGGGCAGTGTTTCTCAACCTTGACAATTTTAAGGCATGTGGACTTCAACTCCCAGAATTCCACAGCCAGCATTGCTGGCTGTGGAATTCTGGGAGTTGAAGTCCACATGCCTTAAAATTGTCAAGGTTGAGAAACACTGCCATAGGGATTTAAGTGTAAAAAATGGTCCCAAGTCACCTTTTTTCAGGTAATTTTGAATGGTCAGCAAATGAACTATTGCAGGTTGAGGACTTACTTGTACTATGCATGTGTTGTACCATTGCATTTTGTTGTGATGCATTGATCACACAACCAGGCTTCTGTGAAATACTTCGGAATCATTTTTGAAGTGTGTAAAACCCTATCACAATGCTCAAGCTTTCATACATTTTAAAGATCTCAAGGTTTTCCAGAACCACAAGTCCCCCTAGTTTGACTTTAACCCTGATTGGTATATGGCAGTTTTCCTCAGCCACATGAAGATGTATGAACTTCAACTCCCAGAATTCCACAGCCAGCACAGCTGGCTGGAAAGGGACAATTCGCCATGGCCAACTCACCATTACCAACTTGCCACCGCCAATTTGCAATGGCCGACTTTCTGCAGGACAACTCATCTTAGCCATTCAATTTAATTATTGAAAATAATTTAAAAATTATTTTAATTTTTATCAGTCACATTTTCATTTTGTCCCTCCTTTGGCATCCTTTCTTTAATGATTCTATTCCACTATTTCTTCAATCTTAGTGTAACTCTTGTCCCTTGATGAGTTTCCCACCCAAGTTGGCCACAGGAGGTTGTCCTGCAACAAGTTGGCCACGATACGTTGGCCATGGTGAATTGGCCATGGCAAGTTCTCCTAGACCAGGGGTGTCAAACTCGCAATGTCACGTGACGTGTCATGACGTATTGGGACTTTTTTTTTCATTGTCGGCAATGGGGGTGGGCGCAGTTTTGCCATGACGCATCCGGCCCTCGGGCCAGCAATTTGACACCCCTGTCCTAGACCAAGTGGTGGCGAACCTATGGCATGGGTGCCAGAGGCAGCACTCAGAGCCCTCTCTGTAGGCACGCGCACCGTCACCCCAGTCCTAGGCCTTCAGCTGGGTTTTATAAAACCTTTTTGCTTTAGGCCTCCATCGCCATGTGCAAAAAAAAAAAGGTTCAATCAATCAATCAATTTCAACTTCTTGCGGGGAAAAAAAAGATCTCGCAAAGTTGGAATTGATTGATTGAGCTTTTTAGTCCCACCCAGTCTGCCGTTACCACCGCAGCCATGCCCACCCAATGGGCCACGCCCACCCAATGGGCCATGCCCACCCAATGGGCCAAACCCACCCAATGGGCCACACCCACCCGGCACTTGACGATGCATAAGTGGGTTTCGGGTTGAAATTTGGGCACTCGGTCTCTAAAAGGTTCGCCATCACTGTCCTAGACCCTGGCTGGATGGGGTATTCCACAAGTCTTTTTTTTTTCAAATTGTATTAATTTTCATACAAATATAAGATACAAAGGAAAATAAAAAGTAATGGAAAACTAGGGGAAGGAAAAAGAGAAAAAGAAAAAATGTGAGTGGGAAGGGAGAAAAAAAAAAACAAAGGTGTTGACTTCCAACCCTCTTTGGCACAGTCGAAAATAATGCCTTTACAACTTCAACTTTTTACTCTCATGCAATAGTATATACCAGCCATTTCTATAATAACAAACCCATTTAATCAACAAAAACAAAATCAAAATGTTATTTTTTTCCCATCACAAGGACAAAAGTCCCGAAGAGATTTCCAAATAGAAACAGAATTAAATATATTCCCTTCTTTAGATAAAGGAATAGAATTCACAATCTCTGCTTTCCTTTTTTTGTGGGAAATAATATATATTTCTGTTTGCTCATTAATTTTTATAGACTGTCATAATTTATATTATATAAAATTCACTATACTTTTTCTAGATTTTAAAACACTAAACTTCTCTTTAAAAACATTTCTAAAATCAATACATTCTAAAACATTTCTTAACTTTAATCTTTTTTAACCTCAACATACGTATTTAAAAATTCACTTTCAATAATACTTTTACAAACTTTAAAAAAATACTCAAACATTATCTATAAAGGAGAAAAAAAAACCCCACAAGTCCACAAGTCTTAAAGTTGCCAAGGCTGAATATGCCTGGTCTAGAGCAGTGGTTCTCAACCTTTTTAATGCCGCGACCCCCAATTGGTCGTAAGTCGAGGACTACCTGTATTTCCCTGCCCGGGAGTGCCACACATGCATGGTGCCACCCCCTGCGCCGGCTGAGGCGTAGCTGGCAAGGGGCAGCGATGGTGCAGGGTGACCACCGGCTGGGCCACCAGCTGGCCCAGCCCAAGGGAGGTAAGGCACCTGCCGGGCCCCATACGTGCCAGCAACCCTCCCTGCGCCCACCGGCCTCCCACCTCCCACCTTTGGCCCTCTTTTACTTACATTTTTAGTAGTTGCTCAGCAGGGAGGGGTGGAAACTTCCAGATAGCTCGCCTTCGCTGCAGACAACTTGCAGCACCGTTTGCAGACTGGGACTTTTGGCGGGCTCAGAAGAGCAGAGACAGCCTGGACAATTCCTATTGGCTTTTGAAAGCCAATAGAATTAGACTCTATTCAAGAGAGTCTATTCTATTGGCTTTCAAAAGCCAACAGAATAAGAGGGAGTAGCTAAGGAAAAGGGGGGGAAATGGCGGACTGCGTTGTTTGGTGACCCCCGTGAAATGGTCGTTCGACCCCAAATGGGGTCGCGACCCACAGGTTGAGAACCGCTGATGTAGAGCATGATCATTTCCAATAGAATAGAATAGAATAGAAAATAGAATAGAAAATAGAATAGAATAGAATAGAAAATAGAATAGAAAATAGAATAGAAAATAGAATAGAAAATAGAATAGAATAGAAAATAGAATAGAAAATAGAATAGAAAATAGAATAGAATAGAATAAAATAGAAGAGAAGAGAAGAGAAAATAGAATAGAAAATAGAATAGATAGAATAGAAAATAGAATAGAATAGAAAATAGAATAGAATAGAATAGAATAGAATAGAATAGAATAGAATAGAATAGAATAGAATAGAATAGAATAGAATAGAATAGAATAGAATAGAATAGAAAAGTTGGAAGCGACCTTGGAGGTCTTCTAGTCTAACCCTCTGCTCAGGCAGGAAACCCTTTACCATTTCAGACAAATGGCTATCTGATCTCTTCTTAAAAACTTCCAGTGTTGGAGCACCCACAATTTCTGGAGACAGGTTGTTCCACTGGTTAATTGTTCTCACTATCAGGAAATTACTCCTTAGTTCTAGGTTGCTTCTCTCCTTGATTAGTTTCCATCCGTTGCTTCTTGTCCTGCCTTCAAACGCTTTGGAGAATAGCTTGACTGCCTCTTCTTTGTGGCAGCCCCTGAGATATTGTCTGTGGAGATTCTCAGTCATCCAGGTCATAGTTATCCAAAAGATGCTTTTTCACGAGGCAACTGGACTTTCTTGTTTTTCTTTGAAGACATTTTGCTTCTCATCCCAGAAGCTTTTTCAGCTCCAAGAAGGCTCCACACCCATTTGCACTACTCAGGTGACCCTGAGGACACAGGTAAACCTCCAGGTGGCCTCAAGGAATCTCTAAAAGAATGCAAATGACCAGTTGGCTGCAAAGAGTATAAATCCTTCCATTCCCCACCATCTAGTCAGAGCTGAAGAAGCTTCTTGGATGAGTTGTGAAACATCTTCAAAGAAAAACAAGAAAGCCCAGTTGCCTCATGAAAAAAGCACATTAGGGTTACCCTGACATATTGGAAGATTGCTATCATGTCACCCCTAATCCTCCTTTTCATTAAACTAGACCTACCCAATTCCAGCAATCTTTCTTTATATGCTTTATCTCCCAGTCCCCTAATTATCTTTGTTGCTCTTCTCTGCATTTCCTGATGCTGACCTGGTAATTTCCTGCTCAAAGAGGATACTTAGATGGGAAGCAATAAAAGAAAATGTGTCACATTCCCTTCCAAACAGACAAAACACACACACACACCTGGGGTCCAGCCTTGAATAGCATTGGCATATGTGCACCATGTGATTCATCTGCTTGGAGCGCTTAGCTGTTTGAAGTTTGTAGCTCGCTTTATCTTAATTTTCTTTTTGCTTCTTATTGTCACGGCTTGGGTGTGTGTACACACAGAGGCTTGCTTAAATGTCAGCTTTGTAAACTGGCATACGATCAAAGCACGCATGAATGAAGAGGCTTGTTAATACCCAAGGAAAGCAAATGTTTGCTGCTAAGGCGTAGGACAGCACGTAACGATAAACCCCTTAATCGGTGAGGTCACCACTGAAGATGGATCCAGACGTGGGCCTAATTCCAGGGCTGCACCTGGTGTTGGTGAGTTCCAAATGGCCTTTTGGGAATCAACAAGATTCCCCACAGATCAATCTGTCATCGCTTCACATTAGCAACTCTTGTTCTTTTCTCCGTCCTTCTTTTTCCCGCTCTCCTCTGTAAGCTGCTTTTCATGGAAACAGGAGCAGCGCTTGCCGCTTGCAAAAGGAGAGATGATCTATTTTTTAAGCTCTTCCTTTGGGGGCAGCGAGGCTAAGCCCGTGCTTGGCATCTCCCGCGCAAAGCAGAGGTAGATAGCAATGTCCCTGTTGTGTGCACAAAGTTGGTGTGCCAAACTTCAAAGGCGGGTTCTGCCTGGACAACGCTAAGTACAAATCTTCCCTTTGAAGTGGCTTCCAAAAGGCAGTCCGCCATCTCTTTCTAAAAACAAAGCAGTCATATTCCTTTGGTTTGCCTCCAAAGACGCATTCAGGGGTTCTAGTAGCTGGAAGAGGCTTTTAATGGTGTGTGTAAGGACAGAAGCCTCTTCTGACTGTTTTAATTAACTCATGAATGAAGGTGAACATACGTGTCCCAGGATAATGCTGCAGGATCCAATCTGGATAGCTCACTGGGACCTCGGAGATTTTTGTCTTCCAAGCTTTCAGATTCACACTGCAGCCCATCCTCAGGGAACTTCTCTCTAGCAGAACATGTTTTAATGAACTGTTGGGAGCATTTGGAACAAGCTTCTGAGCATACGCAGAAGGCTCTCCTGGAGAAGAGTTCACTGGGACGTCAAGGAAACACCAATTTAATGCAGATGTGATGGATATGTGACTGTTATGCAGAGAGTGTTTGGGTTGCACATTGCCTCCTATGTGTGTGGCAAAAAGACCTTGTCCTCATTTAGTGACTGTCTCAGTTAGCAGAAAGGACAGAAAGAAACAAATGGCTTTCTGACCAATGTGAGAATTTGCAACCATACTCCTTGCAATGGACAACACTGTACACTGCAGTGAGAATAATATTGGCCTTAATTTTATTAGTGCAAGAGAAAGCTATTGTCATGGTTCCGAAAGAAAAAGCTCTTCTTGCTTGACAGCTATCCAGTTTGGTCACCATAATATAAAAAAGATGTTGAGGCTCTAGAAAGAGTTCAGAGAAGAATAACAAAGATGATTAGGGGGCTGGAGGCTAAAAGATATGAAGAATGGTTGAAGGAACTGGGTATGTCTAGTTTAATGGAAAGAAGAACTAGGGCTGACATGATAGCAATCCTCCATTATTTGAGGGGCTGCCACAAAGAAGAGGGGCCAAGCTATTCTCCAAAGCACCAGAGGGCAGGACAAGAAACAACATATGGAAACTAAACAAGGAGAAAAGCAACTAGAACTAAGGAGAAACTTCCTGACAGTTAGAACAATTAACCAGTGGAACAACTTGCCTCCAGAAGCGGTGAATGCTCCAACACTGGAAGTCTTTAAGAAGAGACTGGACAGCCATTTGTCTGAAATGGTATAGGATTTCCTGCCTGAGCAGGGGGTTGGACTTGATGACCACCAAGATCCCTTCCAACTCTGTTATTCTGTAATTTGTTGAGTAAAGGGCAAGACCGTAAACATCAGATGGAAACTAATCAAGGAGAGAACCAACCTAGAACTAAGGAGAAATTTCCTGACAGCCCAACATTTCCATTGTTAAGCGAGGCAGCTGTTAAGCAAATTTTGCTGCATTTTACAACCTTTCTTGCCACAACTGTTAAGTGATTCACTGCAGTTGTTATTAGTAATATGGATATTAAGTAAATCAGCTTCCCCATTCACTTTGATTATCAGAAGGAGGTTGCAGAAGGGGATCATGTGATCCTGGGATACTGCAACCATCATAAATACACGCCAGTTGCCAAGTGCCCAAATTTTTACCATGTGACCACAGGAATACTGTAGTGGTTGTAAGTGTGAAAAACAGTCCTAGGTCACATTTTTCCCCCAGTGCTGACGTAAGCTCAAATAGTCACTAAACAAATGGTTTTAAGTCAAGGAGTATCTGAACCAGAGAAACCTGTAAGAATATAAAGGCTGCGTTTATGCAGGTAAAAATTTGGCAGCTGCATCACCCAAAGGGCTGTTCTTGCTTAATGCTAACCCTAATGTGGCATTCTGTGGCTTAACATATTGGGCCAACCCAGCCAATTTTGTCAGCTTCTGATCCAACATATTGTAGGTTAAAATGGGCTCATCCCCTAAATCGGTGAAGCGGCCTATGTAAAGGAAGACGCTGATTCAAAAGGAAAAAAAATTTCTGGCTGTTAGGAAACGGAAGAAACCTATCAATATAATTCTGTCTCAGAAAGAGGAATGAAAAATATTGGGACAATGTAAGCCTCTTGAAGGAGAAATCATACAAGAAAGGGTGGAAGGGGGTTGAATGAAATGAAAGGGGAGACTTGCCAATCGCTGAAAAAGCAAGGAAAGAGTAGAAAAATTCTTGTCTTAAAGGTCAATTTGTCGGCGAAAACTCTCCAGCTGGAAATGGATGGTAGCAACGTTTTGACCTCAATGATCTCTTAAGAAAAATAATGTACTTTTCAAGACTGTCAGCCTCTGCCAGCTTTCCAATTTTGCTTAATTCCATGGCTTGCCTGACCTCTGAGGCTGTTTGCAGCCTGACACCAAATGAGAGGCACTAGTGCCATTAGATGCTTTGCTAACAAAAAAAGTTTTGGTCATCATTTTCCTGTGGCTGGACAGCTGAGGAGAGCTCCTCTTGTTAGCCAGACCCTTTCCCCTTAGTCCTTGTTGGCAATTTGACACCTGAGAAGGAAACTGATGTTCTCATTTGAGGTACAATAATTATTGTACAAGGAACAAAGAAGACCTATCTTGAGAAGTCCATAATGCCAGAAAGATACAATACCAATAAAGGAGAATATTTGTTGCTCAGGGTTGAAATGAAGGGTCCTTGGTGCTCTCTGAGCTTGGTTGTTTTCTTGCAGATGTTTCATTACACCAACGATGTTACCTAGTTTGGATAATGTAATGTCTGCAAGGCTATGCAGAGAAAGTTGAGCACAGCAGAAAAAATGATTGGAAGTTCACTTCCTTCTATCCAGGACATGGCATATACGCAATGCTTGACCAGGGTACGTGGCATTGTCAGGGATGCTACACATCCTCTCCATGGTTGGTTTTCTTTGTTACCTTCTGGGAAGAAGCTTCGTGCTACCCAAAGCAGAACAACTAGATTTTGTAATTGCTTTGTTCCATATAATATCAACCTTGTTAACTCTCAAGACTCTTTTTTCCGTTTTGAATTCAAAATGGACTATGGCATATGGGCGTATATATGGATCTCTCTCTCTCTCTCTCTCTCTCTCTCTCTCTCTCTCTCTCTCTCTCTCTCTCTCTCTCTCTCTCTCTCTCTCTCTCTCTCTCTCTCTCTCTCTCTCTGTATATATATTTGTTGGGTGAGGCACCCTGTCTACCAAATATAAATCAGTCTGTTCTGCTGCCCAGGTTCGAATCCCTGAAGGGTGTGACTAGCTGATAAGGGCAAATGAGCCTGAAATAGCTATACTAGTCTCCCACTAACTCTTTGTCAGCCACAAAATTGTGAATATCTATATCTATATCCAGGGCTTTTTTTTTTGTCATAGAACGCCCAGAATGGAGTTCCAGCACCTTTTTGGGAAGGAACCTTGTAGGGTAGGCAAGGCGGGTTGTATGAAGTGTGTGAGTTCTGGCACCCTTTTTTTTTTAACAAAAAAGCACTGTCTGTATCTATATCTATATCTGTATCTGTATCTGTATCTGTATCTGTATCTATATCTATATTCTCTCTCTCTCTCTCTCTCTCTCTCTCTCTCTCTCTCTCTCTCTCTCTCCCTCTCTCTCTCTCTCTCTCTCCACACCCAAAGAAAACATGAAAGTATGTTATGAAAATAAAACATGCCTCAAATGATTTCCACAGGCCTTCAAAAGCCAAACCCATACAAGAAACAGTTTGCAAACTATCTCCTTTTTTGTCAGAAAAGGTCTAATCCTGCTCTATTGCCTTAGATCTTCAGTCATGTTAATTTTTAAAACTGCATTAGAAGGTTCCATAATAAAACTTTTCTCTCTTTCCCAGCGCTCACATTTAAAGAGAAAATAAGCTTGCTGTCAAATGTTTCTAACTCCCTTTGTATGCAAGATTGGGATATTTTCCACATTGTAGAAAATGCTGTGATTTCGTTTAATGTATATGTTACTGGAACAGAAACAACAACTGCCTACACCTGGTAGAATCCTTAAACATTAAAACTGACAGTGACAAAATGCACATTCTTTTTGTTGGGAATACGCTTTTAAAATGGGGGAGGGACTTGTTGAATGGTGAAGCTGGCATGAATGTGCTGACTATTTAAGGAGAGAGGTGGAATAGAGGGATCAATGTAGGAGAGCCAATCATGGCTTGGGACCAGATTATCTGGGGAACCGTCTCTTGCTGATCACATCCACCCAACCCACAAGCGTGTTGGTGGGGGGGGAATGAATGTTGTGGGTTCTGTCCCCTAAGGAGATACATCTGGCAGGACCCAGAAGAAGGGCTTTCTCCATGGTGGCTCCCTCCCTCCAGAAATCAGACTGGCCCCCACTTTGACACTCTTTCGGAAGGCCCTGAAGACATGGTTGTGCCAGCAGCTTTGGGGAACCCAGAGTGTGAGGGAGCTCATCAAATTCCTATTTAATCATGCACTGTTGCTGAAGGTGGGTGGGTGGGGGTGTTATTGGTTTCTTTTTTTAAAAAAATTCTATATTGTGTCTTTTTGGTTGTAAGCCACTTAGAGTCTCCTTGAGTGAGAAGGTGGCTATATAAATTTTATAAATCAATAAATCAATCAGTCATCTTCACTGAACATTTGCACATGTCCTATTCTAAATTCCCTTCCTTCTCCCACCTGGTCACACAATTCATATTGGAGCATATGCAGGTCAGCCTCTGCAACATGTTAGTTCATTACATAACAAAATACAGAGGACTCTTACGGCCACCGCTGATAAGGAGATAGGAAAGAGCTTCAGAGACATGCTTTCCATGTCTTTCTGAAAGGGCCATAGAAGAGATAGTAGATCCCACCTCTGGAACTAGTTTCTCAGCATCTTCAGATGTTGAAAAGTATCCATAGCAACATAACCAATCACATCCATGCTTGTTTTGTCTCAAATCATAATACTGAGTCCAGAATGGATATGGATTTTTTTTTCCAAAATAGAAAAGAATTGATCTCAATGATTTTGCAGGCTGACCTACCAGGACAGTATGACAGAGATGTCAACAAGCTATAGTGTGGCCAAAAGCATTATGTTGCATATCCGGTTGCAATCTTTTTCTGGCGATTTTACCAGGGCAATAGAAAAGAGAAATCTTACAACAGAGAGATTCAAAATCACTTGATTGTTGAGGGTTAAAATATATTGGGTGGAATATCTAAATCTGATAGTAAGACCCTCTTCCCTATGACAGTTATTTAAGTATTAAAAGAATATCTCCTCCTTTACTGGTAATCCGTGATGTACAACTGTTTAGTGACCGCTTATAGTTACAACAGCACTGAAAAAGTGCTTTGTGATTGTTTTTCAGTTTACGACCTTTATTTATTTTATTTATTTATTTATTTGACTTATATGCCGCCCTTCTCCCAAGACTCAGGGCGGCTCACAACAAAAATACAAGTACAAAAATATAGCATAAATCAATTAAAAATTACTAATTTACAGTGTAAAAACTATATAACTATTTTCACTCATATAACACACAGTCACAATCAGAGGCCCAGGGGCAGAGTGCAGCTCACACGCCCCAAACCTGTCTGCATAAATGTGTTTTCAAGAGTTTTCGGAAAGCTAGGAGGGAGGGAGCAGTACGAACCTCTGAGGGAAGTTGGTTCCAGAGGGCTGGGGCAGCAACAGAGAAGGCCCTAGCCCTAGGCCCCGCCAGATGACATTGTCTAACAGACGGGACTCATAGGAGGCCAACCCTGTGTGCCCTAACCGGTCGCTGGGATTCATGGGGCAGAAGACGGTCCCGCAAGTATCCTGGCCCATTGCCATTAAGGGCTTTATAGGTCATAACGAACACTTTGAATTGTGTTCGGAGACCAATTGGTAGCCAGTGCAGCTCATGGAGGGCTGGAGTGATATGAGCATGTCTTGGGAGACCCAAGACAGCTCCCGCGGCCGCATTCTGGACTACTTGCAGTCTCCGGACATTCTTCAAAGGTTGCCCCATGTAGAGAGCATTACAGTAGTCGAGTCTCGAGGTGACAAGGGCATGGGTGACTGTGAGGAGTGACCTTTGCTGCATCCCCATGGTTACGTGATCATACTTGGCTCATACTTAATGGTGGTTGAAGTGTCCTGGGGTCACGTGATCACTTTTTGCAACCTTCTGACAAGCAAAGTCATTGGGGAAGCTGGATTCACTTAACAACCGTGATACTAACTTAACAACTGTAGTGATTCGCTTAACAACGTAACAATGATAGCAATCAGGCGTAGGTGGGTGGATTGGATCCTAGCTCAGGAATTCTGGCCCTTTGCCTCTTTATGTCCATAGGGAGTGACCATAGGCCAGTGGGAAAGGCCTTTCTCTGCAAGCAGTAGACACCAAGCAAGAAAGTTCATAAAATGGGGCAAAATGCACTTAACAACAGTCTTGCTTAGCAATGGAAATTTTGGGCTCATAACTTGAGGACTACCTGTAGCTGGTTTCCTTGGCCAACTGTGATGAAAAAATCCTATTTTTTCATTAGGTATATATGGAGCCTCGCCGTTCAAAGACTATTCTGAAAGCATTAAATGTGTGAATGCTCCATAACCAGCATAAACACTGTAGATTTATTTATTGAGAAACAGCTCCAAATCAAGACTTCATAACAATCATTCCCTGTTAAAAATACTCACTCATTCCCCTCTTCAGTCTGAAATATACATACAAATACCTAATTTCAATCAGATTTTAGGTAGCAATTATAGTTGTATTTGAGAGGAGCGTAGCATGGGGGGGGAATCAAAAGTGAAGAAATATTTCAGCACAAAATACGAAGGAGGACACAGAGATAAGGTCTTTTTCCTTTTAGAAAAATAAAGATAGATAAAAGTGAAAGAACCTTGAAGAAAATAAAAGGAAAGAGGTAAATATGGGGGGGGGAGAAGAGTGGATTCTTTTATGAGATATGTGTGAAGGACTCATGCTTAGTAGAAACATTATATCTTGACGGGATCTGCAGATTTCTTTCCCCTTTTATCTCTAGCAAGAAGTAGAAAAAAGTGAATTAAAGCTTTAAAGGGAAAAAAATCAATAAAAGTCGGGGTGGAAAGAGAAGAGAAAAAGAGAAAACTATGGAGGGAAAGAATTGTCTTAATCCTTATGGGATGACTTCCGAAATGAGTAAAGGCAACCTTAGATATTATATAAAATAACATATCTCAGCTGTTGGGGGGGAAAAGGAGGAGAAGATTTATGTCCTCCATAAATCAAAACATCACAAAAGAAATTCTTTTCTATGTCCCTGGAAACAGAAAGTGGTCAGTCAGGGACCACTGGGTTTTCAAAGAAAAGAGAGGGCCCTTAGCTAGGACATCAGAAATAGAATAGACTAGCAATAGCAACAGCACATAGACTTATATACTGCTCCATAGTGCTTTACAGTAGGGGTCCCCACCTGGCTGGGGAAATCTGGGAGTTGAAGTCCACAGCTCTTAAAGTTGCCAAGGTTGGGGAGCCCTGCTTTACAGCACTTTCTAAGTGGTTTACAAATGTCAGCATATTGCCCCCAACAATCTGGGTCCTCATTTTACCGACCTCAGAAAGATGGAAGGCTGAGTCAACCTTGAGCCAGTCAGGATCAAATTCCTGGCAGTGGGCAGAGTTAGCCTGCAATGCTGCATTCTAACCACTGTGCGTCGCCAGGGTTCCCTTTCACTGATGAGCTTCCAGCCTTCCCTTCAACGATACTTTGTGCATTGGAGTTAGGCAGCTAATAGATTCAAATAAACAAACAGATCTTTTGCCTGGGTGCAACAGAGAACCAAGCAGGAAACATAAATCTTACAGCAAGCATATGTAAGTGGGACAGATTGGGTCCTAGCTTAGAAATTCTGGCCCCTTATTGCTTTATATCCATAAGGAGTGACCATATGTCAACCAGCAAACTCAGGTTTTCCAAGCAGAAAACCCAAGCCTGAAAAACCCTGCTATCTTTCATCATAAAGATGAGCCAGCAAAGATATGGACATTATTTTTTGGGGGGGGCAGAGTTAAGGCTAGACCAGTTTGAGAATGCCGGGTTAGACCAGAAGAGAGATACTCTTCATGGATGGGGAAGGACTTTGGGATTCCAATGGGAAATAAATAAATACGTAAATAGATGCAAAGTCTGGATTTTGCATGTTTTCCCCCGCTAGCGATTTCAATGGGGAGTTTTTTCAGTGTGTTTAGTGCAGCGGTTCTCAACCTTTTGCAGGCCGCGACCCCGACCTGCACCGCGCATGCGTGGCGCGACGGCCTGCATTGCGGATGCGCGGCGCGACGGCCCGCATCGCGCATGCGCGGTGCTACCCCACGCATGCGCGGTGCTGCCCCCCGCGCCGGCCGAGGGGAAAAGGGGGAAAAAATGGCGGACTGCAGTGTTTGGCGACCCCCGTGAAATGGTCATTCGACCCCAAATGGGGTCGCGACCCATAGGTTGAGAACCGCTGGTTTAGTGTGTGGTGCCCAAGTCTGGTGCCAATTTAGTGCCGACTATCAGTTGACTAGATCCTTGTGAATAGGCATGATCGATAAGTCAGCTTAGCTAAAACTTAACATGTGATCCTGATTCTTCACGCCTGACACAAAGCGACTCAGAAAGACACCTGTTTAATTCACTAAACTAATCAAGAAAAGAGGATGTCTCTTCTTCCTTACCTTACAACATGGTTATACTCCAAAAGATTTACTAGGGAATATAATTTTTCAGGTAGAGCTAGGATATGAAGTGGGACTCTGAGACATTAATGGCTGTGGAGACCAAAGAGATTGCTGAGATTCACCACCCAGCCCTGAACACCTGAACAGCCAGCTGACTGGCCAGGACACAGTGAGATCCTGTGGGTAATGAGAGTTTAATTACAATCCAATTGTTTGCATCGTGGTTCAGGGTCAAGGTAGGTTCAGCGCACACGGCAGATTTAGAGAGCTGTGACTAGATGACGTCAACTCCAAGCAGTCCACAAAAAGGAAGCTGGCGAAGCTTGATCTGGAGTTTGACTCAATGACCAAATGCTGCGGGAACATCCCGTACAACACATCCTTAGCAAATAGAGGGAAAGAAGCTCTCCCTAGGCAGTCAAGCCTGTTCCAATTAGCATCTTCTGATTGCTTTGCCATTTGACAAGTCTGGAGCACCATTGTGCTGTCAGAGAAAGTTGAGTGTTTTTCCTGTATCTAAAAAAAAAATAGAAAAAGAAAGAGAGAGAGAGAGAGAGAGAGAGAGAGAGAGGGGGGGGGGAGAGAGAGAGAGAGAGAGAGAGAGAGAGAGAGAGAGAGAGAGAGAGAGAGAGAGAGAGAGAGAGAGAGAGAGAGAGAGAGAGAAAAGGAGCAGAGCTGAACATCTCCTTCAAATCAAGGTCTCTCTCTTTGTTGGCAGATGGCCTTGGCAAGCTTTATTTCATCTTTCAAAATGTCTCGTGGACAGTCACAGATCTTTGCGAAGCTTCAGGTGACTTAAGTCTTGGCCAGCTACAAAAATAGAATACAGAATAACAGAGTTGCAAGGGACCTTGGAGAGCTTCTAGTCCAACCCTCTAGTCCAACCATGGTGGACAATGGCTGTCCAATCTCTCCTGAAAAACCTCCAGTGTTGGAGCACCCACAGCTTCTGGAGGCAAGCCGTTCCACTGATTAATTGTTATCACTGTCAGGAAATTTCTCCTTAGTTCTGATTGGATCTTTCTTTGATAACTTTCTATCCATTCCTTCTTGTCCTGCCCTTAGGTGCTTTGGAGAATAGAAATTAAACATTTCTCCTTCAGGCAAAAACAGTGTGACTCTGAAGAGTTTGGTTTGCTTTTTGTAACGCTATCGATAGAGCATCTTCTAGCTTGCTTTAGATCTGATCGCTCTGCTCTCTTGTGCTTGAAGGTGTGTAGGGGAGGAAGTTTTTTAATCTCCTAAATATCTACCAATTTGCCATATGCTGTCATTAGGGAATTACTGAGTATTTCAATAATATCTCATATCCTGGCAACTTCTTGGATATGTTGGCTGGGATATGTTTTGATGGTGGTTCTTCATTTTAAAAATCTCATCCTAGGTAAAGAGATTGGTGTGTGAGGGGAGAGATGAAAGATTAAGTCCAGGGCCATCCATGGAAGTTCCATTCACTGCTTTTTTTTTTTGTCTAATTTAAATTGTTTTAACCAACAAGCCACCAAATATAAAAAGCATGTCACAGGTCCATCCAACCCAATCTGTAAAATGTTCCATTCTTTTATTTCCTAGGGTACCCTATTTTGTGCTAGATGGATGGTCTTCTCTTCTCTGTCTATGTCTAGTTTAATGAAATGAAAATGTCTAGTTCAGTGAAGAGAAGGACAAGTGGGGGGGGACATGATAGCAGTGTTCCAACATCTCAGGGGTTGCCAGAAAGAAGAGGGGGTCAACCCATTCTCCAGAGCATCTGAAGGCAGGACATGAAGCAGCGGTTGGAAACTATCCGAAGAGAGAAGCAACCTAGAACTAAGAAGAAACTTCCTGACAGTGAGAACAATAGCTTGCCTCCAGAAATTGTGAATGTTCCAATACTAGAAGTTTTTAAGGAGAGATTGGACAACCATTTGTCTAAAATGGTATAGGGTTGGACTAGAAGACCTCCAAGGTCCCTTCCAACTCTGTTAGTCTGTTATCTGAATATATCTTTGTGGACATATTTGATAGCCTTCAATATATGTCAAATGGGACATGATTTACATTATATAAATGTAAATTATATATATATATATATATATATATATATATATATATATATATATATATATATATATATATATATATATATATATATATATATACATATACATACATACATACATACATACATACATCTCTCATCTCTCTCTCTCTCTCTCTATATATATATATATATATATATATATATGTATGTATGTATGTATGTATGTATGTATGTATGTATGTATATGTGTATATATATATATATATATATATATGTTTTTAAAATTGTTAACAAAGAAATAAGGGATTTCTGAGATAGCTATTTCGAGTTATTTAACTCTCTTCAGTCAGAACTCACCCTTCCGGGATTCGAACCTGGGCAGTCTGCACACTAGGCAGATGCTTAATATATATATATATATATATATATATATATATATATATATATATATATATATATATATATATATATATATATATATATATATATATATATATATATATATATATATATATAGAGAGAGAGAGAGAGAGAGAGAGAGAGAGAGAGAGAGAGAGAGAGAGAGAGAGAGAGAGAGAGAGAGAGAGAGAGAGAGAGAGAGAGAGAGAGAGAGAGAGAGAGAGGGAGGGAGGGAGAGAGACAAAGAGAAAAACAGAGACAGAGAGAGACAGTGAGAGAAAGTGTAGACAAAGTCCAGTTGCCTTTTGAAAAAGCACTTTGGATTGTATTTATTAAGAGTGTTTTTTATAGAATAAAACACACAAAAAAAGAAAAGACCCGTTCTTTTTTTTTTTCAAATCTTAACAAAAGTTTTAGGTTTTTGCAGCTAGATGTTCATCATCTGTACTTAATTTCAAATTCAGCTTTATGTTCTTCAGTTCCAAGTATCTTTTTTTATCCATATGAAACCTTTCCTTTAACTGTGGAGCAGTTAGTTTTCAACCACTGACAACTAGTGCTCTGAATTCTACAAAAGGCACGATAAAGTCCTTTGGATAATCCTTGCTGAAGTTTGGCTCTTTCCTCTTTTGGAGGTTTATTATCAGACAGAGTTGGATGGGTCACAAAAAGTATTCTGGATGCTGAGATTTGAAGTTGCCTGCCCCACTTTCAAGATGGTATTATTATGGACCCAATGATGTCAACAGTTGTTGTGACATGCTTCTGGAAATTTTAAGCCATTTGATATGACAGTTAGGCCCACAAGAAAGTTGGTGATGGAGAAGGATAAACAATATGGAAGGGACATTTTTGTGTTTTCCTTGGACTATATCCAAATCCTAAGCTTGAAGCCACTTAGCTGATGTGTTCCCCTTTTTCAGCATTCTCCCCTTCTTAATGCCAAATTTTCAAGCATTCCACTCAGACAGGGAATTTTGCAAATGTGCTTAGCAAATACCAACTCAGCAACTAGGCAAAATGCTCAACTTTAAATTCTCGGACCTTTAAAAGTACAGAATGCAGACTAATAGAGTTGGAAGGGATCAAACCCCTGCTAGAGCAGGAGAACCCTATACCAGAGGTCCTCAACCTTTGGGGCACCAGGGACTGGTTCCGATGAGAGAGGTTTTTCTGCGGACTGGAAGGTCTGTAGTTTTGTGTGCTGCCTGCATCCCGCAGATGGGGCTTTGCTTCTTTTTGCGGACAGGTTGCTGGGACGCCATGGCCTGGTACTGGTCCACAGACTGGGGGTTGGGGACCCCTGCCCTATATCATTTCAGACAAGTGGTTGTCCAGTCTCTTCTTAAAAGCCTCCAGTGATGGAGCACCCACAACTTCTGAAGGCAAACCATTCCACTGGTCAATTATCCTCACTGTTAGGAAGTTTCTCCTTAGTTCTAGGTCTGTGGTGGCGAACCTATGGCATGTGTGCCACAGGTGGCATGCAGAGCCCTTTCTGTGGGCACATGTGCCATCGCCCCAGTCCTAGGCCTTCAGCTGGGTTTTATAAAACCTTTTTGCTTTAGGCCTCTGCCACCGTGTGCAAAAAAAAAAGAAGGTTCAATCAATCAATTTCAATTTCTCGCGGGGAAAAAAAAATCTCACAAAGTTGGAATTGATTGATTGAACTTTTAGTCCCACCCAGTCTGTCATTACCACCACAGCCATGCCCACCCAATGAGCCACACCCACCCAATGGGCCACACCCACCCAATGGGCCACGCCCACCCGGCACCTGACCATACATAAGTGGGTTTTGGGTTGCAGTTTGGGCACTTGGTCTCTAAAAGGTTCGCCATCGCTGTTCTAGGTTGCTTCTCTCCTTGATTAGTTTACACCCGTTGATTCTTTTCTTGCCTTCTGGTGTGTTGGAAATTGTGTTACTCCCCTCTTCTTTGTGGCAACCCCTCAAATATTGGAACAGTGCTATTATGTCACCCCCAGTCCTTCTTTTGTCTTGACTAGCCACAGTGCTTTTTTTCTAAAAAAAAAAAAAAAGGTGCCGGAACTAACACACATCATATAACCCGCCTTGCCTACCCTACAAGGTTCCATCCAAAAAAGGTGCCGGAACTCCGTTCCGGGCGTTCTATGAGAAAAAAAAGCCCTGACTAGCCATAGCCAATTCCTGCAACCATTCTTCGTATGTTTTAGTCTCCAGGCCCTTAATCATCTTAGTTGCTCTTCTCTGCATTCTTTCCAAAGTCTCAACATCATTTTTTTAATAATAAGATGACCAAAACTGGATGAAGTATTCATGTAAGATGTGGTCTTACAAAATGAAACAAGTTTCACATGTGATAAAAAATTGCATTCTACAACCTGATCCGGACAAATATCTCATCTAAAGAGCCTATTTGCTTCTGCAGCTCCTACATTTGGAAATAGATCTGCAAAAAAACCAAATTTACCCACACTAGAATTCCTATTATGAATTTGCGTCACTAGTAGACATAGCCTGCTGTTTTCCATTTTGCATATAAATACCTTTAATTTATGGATTGTCCTTCCATCTGAATGTGGTTGTCCTTCCATCTGAATGTGTTGTTTAGAAGTAACAACATAGGCTTGGCTTAGTAAGAACCAGTTTGGTCTAGTGCAGGGGTAGGCAACCTTGGCTCTTTTATGACTCGTGGACTTCAACTCCCAGAATTCCTGAGCCAGCCACGCTGAGGGGAAAGGGAGACGTTTCCAAGCTGAGCCATGCTGGCTCAGGAATTCTGGGAGTTGAAGTCCACGAGTCATGAAAGAGCCAAGGTTGCCTATCCCTGGTCTAGTGGTTAAGGCAACAGGCTAGAAAGCAGGAGAACGTGAGTTCTAGTCCTGCCTTACCCCTGAAAACCAGCTGGGTGACCTTGGGCTAGTCACTTTCTCTCATCTCTATTTAGCTCAAAGGGGTTGTTTTTTTGCAGGGAAGATAGGAGGATATTGAGTAATTTGTAAAAATAATAAAGGAGGATATAAATAAAGACAGGTAATCCTGGACTTAAATTCGAACATTTAGTGACTATTCAAAATTAGAACAGCCCTGAAAAAAGTGACTTATGGCCGTTTAGGACTGTTGCAGTATCTTCATGGTCACATGATCAAAATTCAGACGCTTGGCAACTGGCTCACATTTATGACGGTTGCACAGCATCCCGGGGTCATGTGATCCCCTTTGGTGACCTCCTGACAAACAAAGTCAATAGGGAATCCGGATTCACTTAACAACTGCATTACTAAGAGCTGCAATGATTCCCTTAACAACTGTGGTAAGAAAGGTTGTAAAATGGGACACCTATCAATGGTTTTGGTCAGGGGTAGGCAACCTCGGCTCTTTTATGACTTGTGGACTTCAACTCCCGGAATTCCTGAGCCAGGCCGGGAGAGTGGGGGAAACGCAGACTTCAGGGGGCAGTTGGTTCCAGGGGGTGGGCGCCACAACAGAGAAGGCCCTCCCCCTAGGACCCGCCAGATGGCATTGTTTCGCTGACGGGACCTGGAGGAGGCCGACCCTGTGCGCTCTCACCAGTCAAAGGGAAGTATGTGGCAGAAGACGGTCCCGTAAGTATCCTGATCCAATGCCATGAAGGGCTTTATAGGTAATAACCAACACTTTGAATTGTGCTCGGAGACCAATAGGCAGCCAATGCAGCCAATTAGTCCAGCTTATTAGGACTCAGATCAGAAGTATGCTCCCTTAGAACATAGCACTGTTGCAAAAATTGGAATTTTCCTCTAAGCAATCCTGCCCAATAACCAAACATAGGAAGGCTTCCTGCTTGGTCAGGGTCTCAGAGGCAGGCGTAATTTGCTTTAGCGAAGGACATCTGCTGGAGGAGGCCCTACCAATTCCCTTGTGTGTCCCCAGCCGTATCTGCAGGTGGTTGCCACCGCTGGGTTTAGATGAATGAGAGGCTCTGTGAGTTCCTCAACATATGATCATCCATTCCTGTAATGCAACAAGGGGGCATTTTCCCCTTTTCTTGGATTTGATATCCACATGCATCTGCCTTTCGCTGGTGCCGGGAGGTGCTTGCCGTAATTATTCTTTATCATTTGAGCAGGCAGCCTTCAGATTCCCAGCGCTTATAAATAGCACACTTAAAAACCTTCTCCCACTGCAGGATTTTGGGGACAGTGTGCTTCAAAACTTCAACAAATGGTTATATTATGAATACACACACACACACAAGGAGAGAGAGAGAGAGAGAGAGAGAGAGAGAGAGAGAGAGAGGGAGGGAGGGAGGGAGGGAGGGAGGGAGAGAGAGAGAGAGAGAGAGAGAGAGAGAGAGAGAGAGAGAGAGAGAAATGTTCCTCTTTCAGGCTACAATTTGCTGCACTGGGGGAACAGAAAAAAAAATAAGATTTATTCTGTTTCCTCAAAAAACATTTCAATATTTCCATTTGAGTGTCCTGTGTTTCACAGGCGAAGCATTCATCGCGTGTATTTTTTTTTATGTTTGTCAAACAGAATAACAGAGTGGTTTTTATTATTTTGAAGAGAGAAGATAGAAGTGGTAGTACCACTTTATAATGCCTTGGTAAAACCACAATATATTGGTTGCCACGATATAAAAAAGATTTGACACTCTAGTTTTGGCTGCCATGATGTAAAAAAAGATGTTGAGACTCTAGAAAGAGTGCAAAGAAGAGCAACAAAGATGATTAGGGGAGTTGGAGACTAAAACATATGAAGAGCGGTTGCTGGAATTGTATATGTCTAATTTAATAAAAAGAAGGACTAGCAGTCTTCCAATATCTGAGGGGCTGCCACAAAGAAGAGGGGGTCAACCTATTCTCCAAAGCCCCTGAAGACAGGACAAGAAGCAACGGATGGAAACTAGTCTAGGAGAGAAGCACCCTAGAACTAAGGAGAAATTTCCTGACAGTGGGAACAATTAACCAGTGGAACAGCTTGCCTCCAGCAGTTGTGAATGCTCCAATATTGGAAGTTTTTAAGAAGAGATTGGACAACCATTTGTCTGAAATGGTATAGGGTCTCTTGCTTGAGCAGGGGGCTGGCATAGATGACCTCCAAGGTCCCTTCCAACTCTGTTTCTATTAAGAAGATAACAAAGAAGGAACAGTCAGAATTTCATGCAGTTAGAGGAAGAAAAATATTCCCTCCCTTACCATTCAGGAGAACGAAATACATCCAATAGCTCTTTCTCTGTCTAAATTACAATCACCCAGTTGTCTGAAGCAAATGATCTTTGTTTCTTCGACAACCACCTTGTTTGAAATACAGACAGGAACAAGCAACAATTCTTCATGTTAGGCGAAGAGGTTTTGCACCTGGACTGGCTAAATCTCTTTACTGTCCTGTAATGGGTGAATGGGTCATTGGACTGGACCCTGTTTTGCATGTGCTGCCATTTCCACTACATGGGGCCTGAAATGGCTCTGGTTAAAAAAAGGACATGTCCATGTAAGAATCCCTATGACAACCCCTCAAATACAGGAAGACAGCTACCATGTCACTCCTAATTCTTCTAATCCTTCTCTTTATTAAGCTAGACCAGGGGTAGGCAATCTTGGCTCTTTTATGATTCGTGGACTTCAACTCCCAGAATTCCTGAGCCATCATGGCTCAGCTTAGAAACCTCTCCCTTTCCCCTCAGCATGGCTGGCTCAGGAATTCTGGGAGTTGAAGTCCACGAGTCATAAAAGAGCCATGGTTCCCTACCCCTGCTCTAGACATACCCTTAATCATTCATCACACAATTTAGCCTCCAGATCCCTTATTATTCTTGTTGCTCTTTGCACACTTTCTAGGGCCTCGGCATCTTTTTTTTTTTTTTTTTTGTATCATGGTGACCCAGAACTGGATGCAGTATTCCAAGTGTGGCCTTACTATAGTGCAGTATAGAGCTGTATTAGCACTTCTCGTGATCCTTATGCTACCACTTTGTTCATACAGCATAGGATTACATTGGCTTTTTTTGGCAGCTGCAGCTCATACTTAAGTGGTGATCCACCAAGACACCTATATCACTCTCACAAGTGCTACTATTGACAGTGAGTACTACCTATTCTGTACCTGTGCATTTGGTTTCTCCCGCCTAACTGCAGGACCCCACTTTTCTCACCATTGAGCTGCATCTTGTTGGATAGGGTCCAATGCTCAAGGCTGCCAAGATCCTTTTGAATCTTAAGTCTATCTTCCAAAGTGCTAGTAATTTCTCCCAGCTTGCTGTCACCTGCAACTTTGATGAACATTCCTACTTTCCCCTCATTTACGAATCTGACACGTCCCAGCGATACTCAGTTCCTCAGGGCGGGATAAATAGATGATGTCGGTGCAGCCTTTCGCAGGATATGAGGTTGCCTCCTCGTGAGTAATTTGGCCAACCAGCATTGCACCTGTCTCCTATCCACCATGCATGTCCTCTGATGGGGGAGGTGTGGACTGAATAGACTAGACTAGACTAGACTAGACTAGACTAGACTAGACTAGACTAGACTAGACTAGACTAGACTAGACTAGACTAGACTAGAATAGAATAGAATAGAATAGAATAGAATAGAATAGAATAGAAACTGGAAGGGACCTAGGAGGTCTTCTAGTCTAGCCCCTTGCTCAAGCAGGAGAACCTATACCATCTCAGACAAGTGACAATCAGTCTCTTCTTAAAAACCTCCAGTGATGGAGCACCCACAATTTCTGGAGGCAGGTTGTTCCACTTGTTAATTGTCCTCACTGTCAGGAAATTTCTCCTTAGTTCTAAGGTTGTTTCTCTCCTTGATTAGTTACTGTTATGTCTGGTCTCTCTCAGCTCATTAAAATCCACGTAAATATGTCTTTAAGAGGTTTATTTAACACATTTCAAAAGGATTCATTTCAAAGCAAGCTGCTAGCATTTTTTTGTTGGCCGGAACGACCAAATCAGATCTATTTACATTTAGATAAACATGCTCTCCTCCTCCTACTTCCCAATTAACTTACTCTTTCTTTATCACATTGTCCAAGACCTCATTATTCTTCGGTAGGTTTTCAAAACACCAGAATTCCAACGCACTGCAAAAGTTTTCAAGCCTCTCCTTGATTAACGTTGCTCGTGACAAAGGCGTAGTCTTTCTTTCCCCTTCTAATATAGTGTCCGATACGTCACTTCCCCCCATTACTTCCTTTTTCCAGTTAACTGACACCTGCGCTTATCAAACCTTCGGAACCTCGGATCAATCCATTTATCTTCTTGTTCTAAATCTGACTCATCATTTTGAGAGTCTGATTCAGAATGCATACAGAGCTCCTCATTATCTAGCTCAGCTGCCGGGAGGGGCAAATACCCAGAGGGACCTGGCTGCTCCTCCTCGGCTGCCGGGAGGGGAAAACACCCAGAGGGGCCTGGCTGCTGATCCTCGTATTCTGACACTTCCCAAGCTGGTCTAGGGACACTCACAACAGTTACCATCCATTGTTTCTTGTCCTGCCATCTGGTGTTTTGGAGAATAATTTGACCCCCCTCTTCTTTGTGGCAGCCCCTCAAACCTAACTCCCTAGAGAAGGCTTTAATGCATGGAAAGATAGATGCAAAGAGAAGAAGAGAACAATCAGCAGCAAGTTGGATGGGCTCCATTAAAATGGTGTTTAGTGCTCCGTTGGAAGATTTAAAAGACCAAGTTAGGGATAGATCATCATGAAGAAAATCAATCTATGTGATCACTAGGAGTTGAAAACAACTTGATGGAACATCATCAATCAAAATTGCAGAAAAGAAATCATATTTAATGCCCTGAGAACAAGCGAAAATTAATTTTGAAGCTCTGAGTTGAAGTGTTCTCCACTTATCCTTGAGCTATGCTCACATAAAGCTTTCTAAGCTTATTGCTGATGCCTATCCAGCTTGACTGTATTTGTTCCCTGCCAGTGCCCTGAATACATTCCAAGGACATGGATGACAAAAATAGATGTTGTGTTACAGCAGTGTTTCTCAACCTTGACAATTTTACAGCATGTGGACTTCAATTCCCAGAATTCCACAGCCAGCAACGCTGGCTGTGGAATTCTGAGAGTTGAAGTCCACATGCCTTAAAATTGTCAAGGTTGAGAAACACTGTGTTAGAGAATTTTAATTTCTCTGTTGGTGAAAAAATAAATCAGAAGCTCTCACAGTTGACTGCATTTAGCTGATTCAAATACATTTCTTTATATTCATATCAAAATATTTACAATACCATACATTCTTCTTTACAGCAACATAGCTCAATGAAGACTTCTTACAGAGAGATACAGAGACAAAACTGAGACTGGAAATCCAGCTCCTAACTCAATACCCTTTTTGCACAGACTCAGTAGCACTTTCTTCACATTGGCTGACTGAGTGACCACATGACTCTTCCTGCTCATGAATATTCCAACACTCCTCCCTTCATGACAGGAAGAGACATCAGACCTATTGACTTAATACATTCTCCATAGTGAACACCACCCAATGGTTTAGTCATCATGTCTGCCAAATTATCCTCAGAAGAACAATGATGTAAACTAATCAATTTTTCTTTTACAGCTTCCCTGACATTACAATACTTAATGTCTACATGTTTACTTCTGTTCTTCACCCTGTCACCAGTTGCCATTTTTATACAGACAGCATTGTCTTCAAATATCTTTACAGATTCTTTTACATTAATATTTAAATCTTGCAACAACTGTACATACCATGTTACTTCAAAACACAATTCAGATAAAGCAATAAACTCTGCTTCCGCTGTTGAAATAGCAACAGTTGTTTGTTTTCTGGACTTCCATCCAATCAGAGTCCCTCCAAACAATATTATAATCCCAGAATTTGATTTCTTTGTGTTTATGTCATTTGCATAGTCACTATTGACATAACACTTTAATTTCAATTCCTCAGTAATCTGTATTTGAAGACCCAAATTTATGGTTCCCTTTAAATATCTGAGAACCCTTTTTACACCCATCCAATGTAACTTTGTAGGTGCAGCAGTAAAAAGACTCAAAATGCTTACTGCACAAGCTATGTCTGGTCTGGACCACTGTGATAGATATAGCAAACTCCCTATTGCTGAGTGATATATCTCTTGATCACAGGTTTCACCTTTGTTCGCTGCCAACGCCAATGCTAATCTTATACTCTCACTTTTCACAGTTGGTGCAAATACTTCATCGTAGTGCACATTCTTTTAATTGTGAAAAACCTTGTGCCACTAACCTGGCCTTATACTGTACATCATTATTTGGCAATACCTTTTTCTTATATACCCACTTACAACCCACAGCTTTGGTTCCCTGTGGCAAAGTCACTGATTTAAATACTTCATGGTCTCCCATGGATTTCATCTCTTTATCCATGGCCTCCTTCCATCTTTCTTGTTCAGCTTTTGGTAATTGCAACACTTCTTTATAACTTCTTGGCTCATACCACACATTGCAAACCTTTACCTTGCTGGCAGAATACCTGTCAGGCAGAATTCCTTTGTTACATCACTCTGACCTACGTGGTAATAACTGCTCCTGTGTCTCAAGTCTATCTGGCTTCATGTCTTGTTCAGCCTCTCCTCCCTGAACATTGACATCTTCAATAATCATTTTTCCATCATTAGATGAGTTATTGTCGTTAAATAGATCACCGTCATTAAGTGAGACATACCCAGAATTTGCATTAATTCTGTCCCAATTTTGTTCTGCAAAATTAGCAGACCTTGAAATTACAATTCTTTTACTTCCATCGCTAAAGTGATATCCTTTTGACCCTGGCTCATAACCCACAAACCTGAGCTTTCTTGCCTTTTGCTGTCCCTTTCTTCTGATTGCTTTCGGAATATGTACCCATGCAGTACTTCCAAAAATTCTCAAATGTGCCAGTGATGGCTTTATCCCATATAGAATGGCATATGGAGTATTATTAATGGAGGAACTCCACAGCCTGTTAACTATATAATTGGCAGTCAATATGGCTTCTCCCCAATATGACCTGCTCATACCAGAATCCTCTAATAATGAATCTTCCATTGTTTGCAAAACACCATTCCTTCTTTCAGCTACACCGTTCTCTGCTGCTGTGTAAGGATTTGTACGTCTGTGTCTTATCCCCAACTGCCCCAACCATTGTTGGAATTTAGTTGACATAAATTCATACCTCTGTCAGTTTGCAACTGACACACTTGTTGTCTGTACCTTCTCTCTACAAAACTTACCCACTGTTTGAATTGTTGTAGCACCTCTGTCTTACCTCTAAGCAAGTAGCAAAATAAATACCTGCTATAATCATCAACAATTACCAGTGCATATTTTGCTCCTCCCAAACTGGCTTGCATAGGTCCCACCAGATCTGCATGGACCAGTTCTAGAGCTCTTTTTGTTTGTCTTATGCTATATTTACTAACTGGGAATGCCTTTGACTTTGATGCTTTGCATACTGCACAGTCCAAATATGTTTTGCATCCCTTCAAATTTAGCCCTTCTGCAAACTCTTGCATTTGCTGCAAAACTTTAAAGCTTGCATGGCCAAGTCTTCTATGTAGAAGATGAACACACAAATCATGCTCTGCAACATTCTTAAATATATGGAAACATTGAACGTTTTGTCCCTGCAGGTTATCTTCCTTTATGCCTTCTGCACAAATATTCCCATTCCTTTCGATGAGACACTTCCCATTTACAAAAATGATCTCAAAACCTTGTTTGTCTAAATTAGACAATCTTGAAGTTTCTCTTCAATGGTGCTGGAATAAGGTAGAAAACAGAACTTTACCCCAGATGGAGCCAAGGTTGGTTTAAGCCTCTTTCATCCTAGAAAGAGTACAGAGTACAGACTCTAGAAAGAGTACAGAGAAGAGCAACAAAGATGATTAGGGGACTGGAGGCTAAAACATATAAGGAACGGTTGCTGGAATTGGGTATGTCTAGTTTAATGAAGAGAAGGACAAGGGGGAACATGATAGCAGTCTTCCAACATCTCAGGGGCTGCCACAAAGAAGAAGGAGTCAAGCTATTCTCCAAAGCACCTGAAGGCAGGACAAGAAGCAATGGATGGAAACTAACCAAAGAGAAAACCAACCTAGAACTAAGGAGAAACTTCCTGACAGTTAGAACAATTAATCAGTGGAACGACCTGCCTCCAGAAGCTGTGAATGCTTCAACACTGGAAATTTTTAAGAAGAGACTGGACAGCCATTTGTCCAAAATGGTATAGAGTTTACTGCCTGAGCAGGGGTTGGACTAGATGACCTCCAAGGTCCCTTCCAACTTTACTATTATTATCATCATCATTATTATTATTATTATCATTATCATCATCATCATCCTGGGCTGGGGATGAAAGGAAAACCATGTCATGGGAACTCTGCTAGGAAAATAGCAGGTGTACAGCTTCAAAAGAGATGGTTTTTGGCTCAGCAGTAGTAACTGGTTGTGTTATCAGGCCTGGAGCACCCAGGGAACTGGAGATTTGCTTAAATGGCTTTTTTGTTAGGTGGCCATTTTAATCCTATCTTCACCTAAGAGGTTGTATATTTGTTTCTTATACTATTTATTTCTTAATGCAGATTTCTATATTTTTTATATCTGTTGTTTTTATCTTCATGGTTTTTAATCTGATTATTGTGCACCAGCCAGAGTTGCTTTTGGTGAGATTTGGTGAGTATGGGTGACATTTGGTGAGTTGGTTGATCAACTGCACTGAGCACATGGTCCTCAATGGAATGACGTCTACATGGAGAGAAGCATTCAGTTGGGTGTCTCAGGGTTCTGCCTTTGGCCCAGCAACTTCTTCATAAATGGCCTAGATGAGAGGAAAGTAAGGATGCTCATCAAAGTTGCAGGTGACACCAAGCTGGGAGAAATTGCTAACACTTTGGAATACAAAAGCTTGGCAACTGGCTCATATTTATGTTGGTTGCAGTGAGCCAGGGTCATGTGATCACCTTTGGCGCCCTTCTGACAAGTAAAGTCAACGGGGAAGTTGGATTCACTTAACAACCGTGTTACTAATTTAACAACTGCAGTGGTTCACTTAAGAACTGTGGCAAGAAAGGTCATAAAATGGGGCAAAACTTACTTAACAACTATCTTGTTTAGCAACAGAAAGTTTGGACTCGCTTATGGTCATAAGTCAAGGAACACCTGTGCTCCTATTTCCTATTATTAGTAGACTGAAGTTTGTGCAAAACATGATGTCTAAGAGAAGAGATTTAACTCCTAAATCAGGGCTCTCCAACCTTGGCAAATTTAAGACTTGTGGACTTCAACTCCCAGAATTCCTCATGACTTAAAGCTGCCAAGATAAACTGCTTCGCCAGGATCTCAGCCAGTGGAGTGCTGTTTGTTCTAGAAGGCAAGTTCTCATAGGTATGAATGAGAGATTATCGTCCAAGACTATTGCCTGATGATGTGGGTGGAAGGGTTAATCCATTCCCACATAAAGAGCTGATGGGGAAAACCAACACAGTTGGCAGCTATGAACAATAAATAAAATGATGATAATGGCTCTTCAGGTGACAGGTTCAGCGTCAGGTCTAATGTGGTCATAAGGAAAAAAATCAGCAGCTGAGTACACAAACCTTTGTGTAAACGGGGTAGCAAAGGAGGAAAGAGATGCCAAATTCAGGCATGGACATGCGTCAGCACTGCCTGGCAATTAATACAGGGTGCATTTGTCCTGGCCACAATAAGCTCACTTCCTTGTAAAACGTGGGCCAGCCACACACTAGAAATCATATCAAACTGCATAGCAGCCACACAGAAGTGGGACAGCAATCCTCCATGCATGTGAAGTGAGTCTGGAAACCAAGCCCTATCCAGCACATTTAGAAGACCAGTTTTCCCTGTCTGGTGTCCTTGTGATGTGTGTACAAAAGACAGTAAATGGTGGGAATGAGGAAAGCTATGATCCAACATGGAGGGTTCCAACTGGGAAAGGATGCAGAAGATTTTGTAAAGTTTAGAAATGAACACATCAATTGCATATCTCTTATCCTAACTGGTCTTGTCTGGTTTTACAGGGCTCTTTTTCTTCAGTTTCCCAATAGCCCTAAGCATATTAGAGTTGTGGGGAGAGAAAACAAGGAAGGAAGGAGAGAAGGAAGGAAGGAAGGAAGGAAGGAAGGAAGGAAGGAAGGAAGGAAGGAAGGAAGGAAGGAAAGAAGGAAGGAGAGAGAGAGAGAGAGATTAATAAAATTAATAAATTAATAAAAGAAGGGAGGAAAAGAGGGAGAGTGGGAAGGGAGGAAGGGAGGGAGGAAAGAAGGAAGGAAGGAAGGAAGGAAGGAGAGAAGGAAGGGGAAGGAGGGATGAAGAAGGGAGGGAAGCAAGGAAGGAAAGAAAGAAGGAAGAAAGAAAGAGAGAGAGAAATTAATAAAGGGAGGAAGAGAGGGAGGGAGAGAGGGAAGGAAGGGAGGGAGGGAGGAAGGAAGGTCTTCTCATTAACAAGTAAAGGAGTAATTGAAATAAAATTGTGAATAATGAAAATCAGGATGGAGGAAATTCATGAAAAAAGAAAAGGAATTACTTTTTTCAATTCAAAACAGCAACAAATCATACAAGGAATCAAGAATGGTCCGGCTGCTTTCTGTTTTTCGAAGCACAACATGTAACCATCTAATTAGCTGGAACTAGTTTGTTCCCAAGTATAGAATTGTAGGCGGTTAACCGTTGAGTAACACGAAATTAAATTAACACCACTTTGTGAATGAGAACCCAGATACTTGAATTCCTGTCCACTTTGTTGGTAGCTGTGCCCTTGGCCAGCACAAAGGCTTTAAAAGCTAGAAATGGCCCTATTTAGCCTTCATTAATCATGCATACTATTCAAACACACCGTCCTGCAACTGAAGAGGGGTTAATGGTGGCTTAGCTTGAAGCTGTTGTCCAAAGTAGGTTTAACTTTCTATGAACTTATTGGACACAAAGAAAGCAGCCTACTTATTATTCCAAGTGTCACCAGCTAGCAGCAAACTGATGCTTACCGAGGGTAATTAAATACCTCTGAAGCCATTTGTACCAATAACAAAGAGTTACTGTCAGAACTTGAATGAAGTCCATCTGCCTATTTGGAAAGAACATTGACACCATGTAAGTGATAAAGCAGATGGGGGACCCCAAAGACATGGTTTGTTTGGTTATCAAAGATTGGTTATTAGCGCTTCCTTCCTTCGTGGGACACGGGGGTTAACACTTTGGTTGTTGAATAGCTTGATTTAGCTTGATTTCTTCTCCTCCAAGAAGGATGACGAACTTTCCCCTTCTTTGCACGAAATCTGCGTTCTGTGAATATATTAGAAAATAGGATATGAGCTGAGCTCTCGCCCAGGGGGAGAGCCTTTTCTGTGGGGGCACCGATGATGTGGAACGAGCTCCCCCCAGAACTCCGGACGTGTCATGATCTCCGCACCTTCAGAAGAGAATTGAAGACTCATCTCTTCAATCAAGCCGGCCTGGCCTAGACCTCCTCGGGTTTTTATGTAAATCTCTATGTACATTTTTTAAACAAGGTTGTTCGGGTTTTAGAATTGGGATTTTAACAGGTTTTAGTAACAGCCATGTATTAATTTAATTTATTTTTAAATATTTATTATTATTATCTGTTTTAATTGGGCTGTAAACCATCCCGAGTCCTACGGGAGAGGGGCGGTATAGAAATTCAATAAATAAATAAATAAATAAATAAATAAATAAATAAATAAATAAATAAATAAATAAATAAATAAATAAATAAATAAATAAATAAGCAAGCAAGCAAGCAAACAAACAAACAAATAAATAAATAAATAAATATCAAAGGAAAATCTGCATCGAATGTCCATAGGATAGGATGCAAAAAATGCAGACCGATGGAAAAAATATATATAAACAGATGTTAACACAAGGATAAATGGGTAGGATAGGATGCAAAAAATGCAGACCAATGGAAAAATATATATATAAACAGATGTTAACACAAGGATAAATGGACCGACCAAATTTGTAGCTGGGAAAATGAAGAGGTGAACAAAAGCAGAAAGATGTGTCTGTCTTTATACTTCTTCCATCGTTACTGAACATCCTCCTTCCGGGCTTCAAATGAAATAAATATGGTTTTCCAATTCTTCATCTGATTTACATGAGAAAAACAGTGAGTCAGGATCAGTCTTCCACCGCCTCTGATTAAAGTCAACTTTCCGGGAGAAAAAGGAATTTCCGGATAAATAGAAACAGAATAGAAGAGTTTCCCCAAAGGTCTTTTGCTTCTTTAGAACTAGGTGACTACCTAGCTAGAAACTCTATTAGGATTCTTTGAACTTTGGTTCTCCTTCCCTCCCTCCTTCTATTCCCCCTTATTTGTTGCTAAGTATATTTTCTGAACAACTGAAGAAAGTTGGGTGCTTGACGTTAATTTTTGCTCATCCGTGTATCAGGTTGGGCATGAAATTGATTGTTTAAGAGTCTTTCTGTAGTCTGCATGATTACATTAAAACATCTCTTTTTTCCTAAGAGGTCATGCTATTTGTAACAAACCACCACATTCTGTGGTCTGCCTGAAAAATTGCATTTCTCACCAAGTTAGTAAAGGCATACTTAATAAATAGATTCTCACTAAATTAATAGAGCCTTATATAATAATATAGAACCTTTTGTTCTACTTGCTTTATAAAATAAAAGTTTGATTTCCCCCACCCCCTTTTCCTTTTCTTCTGGGATGAGTCTTCTAAGCAACGACTGAAATTTCTAATCAATACCTTGATGCATCTAGTTAGGAGTTTACACTATGGGCATTATTTCACAGTTTCCATTTTTATCTTTTTAATCTGAATAATGGCTCCATATGATTCTCCATCATGTTGGACCAGTTAAAAAGAAAACACCACAGGTTTACTTTACACTTAGACACAATGATTCAGCCCGGGTTTGAGACCCAAGCACTGCATGATGGGGTGAGCTCCCATTACTTGCCCCAGCTCCTGCACCCCTAGCAATTCGAAAGCATGCAAATTCAAGTAGATAAATAGGTACTGTCATGGTTCTGATGGATGAAGCTCTTCAAAGAACTTCAAGGCATTGTTTACCTTAAAGAATCTTTATTTGAGAAGCATAGCATTGGCACTTACATAGCCAAAGCCAAAATTGGCACTTACATAGCCAAAGCCAAAATCTGAATTCCCCTCCCCTGAGCACATAGTATCAAAGCACAATTCCCTCCTCTAATTTACAGCCTTAAATCACATTCTCCAATTAGTTTGAAATGCAGGCTCTCCCTCCAGTTCTCCAGCCCGCCAATTCTTATCATCTTTTATTTCAAAAACCTTGATTCTCACACTGGTTACAATATTGTTATGTCTAACTAAACTCCCATGCACATTCCTCCTCACCCCCAGTATCATCTAATTCTAATATTCTAAGAGTAAAACATAAGAAGGAAAATGGTTGCATCTCCATATGTTGTCAAAGCAAAAACACCCGATGTTAGCAGCCTTGACAGGTACCACTTTGGTGGGAAGGTAACAGCATTCTGTGCACCTCGGTATATAGTCATGCTGGCCACATGACCACGGAAGCGTCTTCTGGCAATGCTGGCTCCCTTGGCTAAGAAACAGAGATGAGCACTGCCCAGTATAGTCGGACACAACTGGACAAGGAAACCTTTACCTTTGAGGCTAGAAGACAGAACTGCTGTCCATTTTAGGGGGTTGAAAAATAAGAACCAATAAGCAAACACGACAAAGTCATTATTGTTCATCATTCCATTATTTCATGAATGATCTTGGGAAGGAAGAAAAGAGTCCATCTAATGCTTTTCATCATTCCGTTTGTGAAGTTGCATAAAAAATAACTCTGGAGGGAACTTGCCAAAGAGTGGCACACATTTTAAGCCGCTGAGCACAGTTGTTTCTTTACAATAAATTGAAGCATAGCAGGCCAGCTGAACAATGCCACTTGGACTGGTTTATGTAGAAAAGGTGATCAATGGTTGCTAATAATGATGCTTGATTACAATCTCCTAAATGCTAGGAAACATTTGATTTATTGATTTATTGATTTGATTTATTGATTTGTTTATTTGCCGCCCATTTCATATCCAATGACTTTGGGCAGCTTACAACAAAAAAAACATTGAAAATCATGTAAAAAACACAGCAGATAAAATTTATTTAATTGGCTGCCCAGTTATAATGGACTCTGGGTTATGTACACAACTACACAAAAAACATCTTTTTAGCACCTTTTGTATGATTTCCGCAAATACATCCTGTGGGCCACAATATGACTCAGAAGAGGAGATAGTTTAACAGAATAACAGAGTAACAGAATTGGAAAGGACCTTGGAGGTCATCTAGTCCAACCCCCTGCTCAGGCAAGAAACCCTATACCATTTCAGACAAATGGTTGTCCAATCTCGTCTTAAAAACCTCCAGTGATGGATGGAGCACCTACAACTTCTGGAGACAATCTGTTCCACTGATTAATTTTTGGGACAGGAAGTTTCTCCTTAGTTCTAGGTTGCTTCTCTCCTTGATTAGTTTCCATCAGTTGCTTCTTGTCCTGCCTTCAGGCGCTTTGGAGAATAGCTTGATCCCCTCTTCTTTATGGCAGCCCCTCAGATACTGGGACACTGCTATATCTAAGGGACTGCCACAAAGAAGAAAAGGGCAACCTATTCTCCAAATTATCCGAAGGCAGGACAAGAAGCAATGGATAGAAATTAATCAAGGAGAGATGCAACCTAGAACGAAGGAGGAATTTTCTGAGAGAACAATTAATCAGTGGAACAACTTGCCTCCAGAAGTTGTGGGTGGAACCATTTGTGATGAAGAAGATACCAAGTAGTATCCTGTCATACAGCATCACAGTCTGGTTTGGAAGCATCACTGCTTCAGCCAGGAAGGCGGTGCAGAGAGTGGTGAAAATGGCCATTGGCAGTTCCCTCCCTCCCATCCAGGACATAGCACAGAAGCGTTGCTTGAGCAGGGTCTGTAAGATCATCTGGGACACTACACATCCTCTTCACGACCTGTTTTCCTTGTTACCTTCTGGGAGGAGGCTTTGTGGTATCCGTAGCAGAACATCCAGATTCAGTCACAGTTTCATTTCATACAGCATTAACCTTGTGAACTCTCAAGCTTCCTCCTTCCGTTATATATTCAAGATGGACAGTATTTAATATTTATTTGCTATGTATATGTAGGGATATGGGTCTATACATATGTTGTTCATAGTATGTTTAGGTGTGCATCATGTATGTATTTCACTTTGAGAGCAGGCAACTAAATTTCATTTTTGATGTGTGCCGTTGTGCCCATAATAAAAAAATGACAATAAAGGTTATCTTATCTTATCTAGTACAAATCCAGCTTACCAGTTCCACCATCCTCATAAATATTCCAGGTTGAGTAGTTTTAAAACTGGCATTTTCATGTTCTTACAAATTGTGATCCAAGTGAGGGTATCTTCTGCTGAAAGAATCGTATTTTGGGGGGAAAATAAATCAGAATTACAGCAAGGTGGGTACTTAAAGTTCAGGTAATGGGCAACACAAATGTGAGATGAAAACCAGGAGAAGAAAAAAATGAAGCTACAGAGGAAAAGCAACAAAGGATTATGTAAAGAATATAAGAGGCAGTCCAACCCAGTCTTCTTAACAATTACCTAAGATATACTTGCAGCTATGTAAGACGGGTCAACCCTTGTAAAAATTCTGAGGTAAGGTGAAGTTATCTGAACAGACAAACAATGAAGATGGTCCCACGATGGCCATTAATAATAGTAGAGAAGGACTGAAGATTAGGGGATTAAGATTAATCCCTTAATCTTTAAATTAAAGATTAAGATTAGGGGACTGGAGGCTAACATGTAGGATGAATAATTGCAGGAATTGGGTATGTCTAGTCTAGTGAAAAGAAGGACTAGAGGTGACATGATAGCAGTCTTCCAGTATCTGAGGGGCTATCACAAAGAAGAGAGGGTCAGCCTGTTCTCCAAAGCAGCAGAAGGCAAGACAAGAAACAGTGGATGGAAACTTACCAAGGAGAGAACCAATCTAGAACTAAGGAGAAATTTCCTGACAATGAGAACTATCAACTAGTGCAGGGGTAGGCAACCTTGGCTCTTTTATGACTCATGGACTTCAACTCCCAGAATTCCTGAGCCAGCATGGGTCAGCTTGGAAATCTCTCCCTTTCCCCTCAGCATGGCTGGCTCAGGCATTCTGGGAGTTGAAGTCCATGAGTCATAAAAGAGCCAAGGTTGCCTACCCCTGAACTAGTGGATTGGCCTTCATAAGTTGTGGGTGCTCCAACATTGGAGGTTTTTAAGAGATTGGACAGCCATTTGTCTGAAATGGTATAAGATCTGCTTGAGCAGAGGGCTGGACTAGAAGACCTCCAAGATCCCTTCCAACTCTGATGATGATGATGAAGAAGAAGACTTGTATCTTAATGACAAGAAGCAAATATAAAAGTTGGCATTGGTTTGAAAATAGTAATGGAAGGCATTATAAAATTCCTGCCAGATATATTTGAGATAATAACCAAGAACAGAGGTATGTTTCCACAGGATTAAACAAATAAATTAAACAGGGTCTTGATGCTGTTTGATGACAAAAATGTTGTGTTTGAGGTAGAGCTAAGCCAGAACTGCTCACAACTTGTACTCAGCAATAGTAGGTCATATATCAGTTGTCAGATAATCCTAACATTATTTTTATAGGCACTTCAAAAAACAAAATGTGGAATCCAAAAAGTGTCATCTTAAATGACATTGATTAATAGTGGCTAAATTAAATACTGTTTCATAGTCTAGGAAAAATAGATGAATCCAGGAAAAGCATTAGAAGCATCAGCATTTCTGGATTTCTAAGCAACTGTGATAACTAGTTCAAAAAATTAACCTTTTAAATTTGGGTCTTACAAAATCCAGGGTGTGTGAAATTGTAAAAATGTACACATTGTGAAAAGGCAAATTTCAAGCAAGATCCATCTGAATTTCAGCACAGTAGAAATTGTTTTCATATTTACTATTTTATGTTTATTCTGATTCTTTTTAAAAAAGAGTTTGTTAAAAAAGAAAGCTATCCCCAGTTTTCCCAATTATTTTGCTGATAGTCAAAGGAGTATCAAAGGACTATTAATAACACTTTACAATGCCTTGGTAAGGCCACACTTGGAATATTGCATCCAGTTTTGGTCACCGCAATGTAAAAAAGATGCTGAGACTCTAGAAAGAGTACACAGAAGAGCAACAAAGATGATTAGGGGACTGGAGGCTAAAACATATAAGGAATGGTTGATGGAATTGGGTATGTCTAGCTTAACAAAGAGAAGGACGAGGGGGGACATGATAGCAGTCTTCCAATATCTCAGGGGCTGCCCCAAAGAAGAGGCAGTCAAGCTATTCTCCAAAGCGCCTGAAAGGACAAGAAGCAAAGTATAGAAACTCATCAAGGAGAGAAGCAACCCAGAACTAAGGAGAAACTTCCTGACAGTTAGAACAATTAACCAGTGGAACAACCTGCCTCCAGAAGTGGTGAATGCTCCAACACTGGAAGTTTTTAAGAAGAGACTGGACAGCCATTTGTCCAAAATGGTATAGGGTTTCCTGCCTGAGCGGGGGGTTGGACTAGATGACCTCCAAGGTCCCTTCCAACTTATTATTATTATTAAGACTACCCTTCCTAGGTTTAGTGGGTATTTCACTTAATACTTAATACAGATAGTCCTTGACTTATGATCACAACTGAGCCCAAAATTTCTGCTGCTAAGTGAGACATTTGTGAAGAGTTTTGCCCCATTTTACAACCTTTCTTGCCACAGTTGTTAAGTGAATCACTGCAGTTGTTAAGTTAATAACATGGTTGTTAAGTGAATCTGGCTTCCCCATTGATTTTGCTCGTAGGGAGATCACAAAAGGGGATCACGTGACCTTGGGACACTGCAACCGTCACAAATATGAGACAGTTGCCAGGTGTCTGAATTTTGAACACGTGTCCATGGGGATGCTGCAATGGTTGTAAGTGTGAGAAATGGTCATAAGTCACATTTTTCAATGCTGTTGTCACTTTGAATGGTCACTGAATGAACTGTTGTAAGTCGAGGACTATCTGCACTAATGAAAGTTTTAACCTCCATTGACTTTATCTTGGCAATCTTATTAGACAGAGCCACATTCTTTGATTACCTATTCACTGAGTGATGAACATTTCCATAAGATCAACGCAAAAGAGAGTAAAGTGAAATAACCAGCAGAAAAGATTTTTAAACATCTTAAAAATCATCATGGTAATAGCTAAAAAGGGAGGGGAAGGGCAGGGAGAGAGAATTCACACTCCACCCCCCCCCAAAAAAAACATTTCGGTCTCCTATAGAATTTGATCTGAAATTTTTGAATCCTTCAAGCAATATAAAAGTACTCCTTTTTTTTAAAGTGCTCCGTTTGTTGATAAATAAATTTATCTCTCAAGGTTTCAAAATAAAAAATGAAGCTTAACAACATTCTCAATTGTCTGCAGTGGTGCAGTTCCATAGCTACAATCGTATTTGCTTAGAATGGAGTCTTAATATAAAGAAACCTGAAGGAGGAGAAACAGGAGGAGGAGGAGATGGTGGTGGTGAAGAAGAAAGAGGAGGAAGGAGAAAGAAGAGAAAGAGGAAGAGGAGGAACAGGAGAAAGAGGAAGAAGGAGAAGGAGGAGAAAAAGGAGAAGGAAAGATTCATTTCCATAAACATGAAACCCAGACTTGAAAGAACAGGAGATCAAAATCCTGTGCCAATTTCATTTTCGGAAAGATCAGCTCTGTTCTGTTTAGGACCAACTCTGAGAATGTTGTTATGTTCTTATCAAAAAGCAAATCAAGTCAAATCCTCACCCAACCCTGCTTTAGAGACATCATGTTTGGCAATAACCTTCTAGAGGTGTGCATCGGGATTCTCGCAGGCCTAATCATGAACAATGGATTCTCTTCATCTTTCCTGTCATCATCTCCATGAGTTTCAACCAGATCTGCTCTTTTTCACGGCTAAAAATAACCAAGGACAATATCGGAAAGAAGTCAGGCTAGAACAACTGATCCATTATTGACATACAGTATATTATGTCAAGCTGGCTTGCCCATCAGTTCTGTGTTGTGGTCAAATTGAAGTTTTAATGGAGGAACTTATGGAAGTCAAAAAGGGGTGTCAACTCATGAACTTTGATACTTTGAAGTTCTCATTATACAACCTATCCCTACATCTTCTTTCTTTTTTGAGCTTTACCTCAAGCTGACCTTGGCTTTTGATGGTAAAAGAAACAAATCCTGCTAGGCACAATGCGGTAACTCAGACAGGAAAGGTAGATTTTGGAAGATCACAGCTCTGAAAGAAGACTAAACAAACCAATCTGTCTCCCTATTGTAAGTAACTGCTGTACCCTAGTTTCTGATGAATGCCCAAGTCTGGTTTGGTTGGATACACCTCTTGGTTTTTTGAGATCCTGTTGAATTAAACAGTTTCTGTATAAAGACAATTGAACTTCAAGTCATGAAAAAAATAAAAAACAAAAAAATAAGGCACAGGAAACAGCATGCCCCATTGAAAAGGAGAGATCAGTGTAAGGAAACTGGATGGCTACTTGGGTGTGCTACCACAATATTGCGTAAGGATGGAAGAACTTGCTAGGTGCGTGAAGGAAGCAAAATGCAACTCTGGATAGTTTGCACTCTGAATCTTAAATATGGAATATTTGATTCTCCATTTTTCTGATCATTGTCCTCAATGGGAAAGCTCACTGTATAACTTTGGGCTGGTCACTCTCTTGCACCCCAAATATGCCCCATTGTTGGGAAATACATTGCAAGGTTGGGATAGAATTATCTAAAGGTGATGTTCGCACACACATATTTAACCTGGTTCCTGAATTAACTTATTTCCATGGCTGGCTGAAGAATTCTGGGAGTCGATGTCCACAAGTCTTAAAGTGGCCAAGTTTGAGGACCCCCGGTCTAATCAATTGGACTGGGGTTGCTCAAACACTAAATCACCCCAAAATTAACCAATACTAGAATACTTTATCCATACATTTGGTAAATCTTACCTGAATAAGCATTAAACATTAGGAGCCATGATGGCCTAGTGGTGAGAATGCAGTATTGCAGGCAAACTCTGCCCACTGCCAGGAGTTCAATTCTCACCAGCTCAAGGTTGACTCACCCTTCCATCCTTCTGAGATCAGTAAAATGAGGACCCAGATAATTGGGGAAAATATGCTGATTCTGTAAACAGCTTAGAGAGTGTTATGAAGCAATATATAAGTCTAAGTCAGTGGTTCTCAACCTTTTTCAGGCCGAGACCCCACCTGCGCCGCCCATGCACGGCGCGACCCTGACCCGCACCGTGCATGCGTGGTGCGATGGACTGAACCGCGCATGCGCCGCGCGACGGGCCAATCAGCGCATGCATGGTGCGACGGGCTGAATTGCGCATGTGCGGTGCATGCGACGGGCCGATCAGCGCATGCGTGGTGCGACCTGGCAGGCCAGCTCCAGACCAGGCCGGCCTCATCTCCCACCGCTGCCTCAGAGACTCCGGCAGGCATGCCGAGGAGTGGTCTGGAGCAGGCAGGCGCAAAGCTGCCTCCTTCCCGCTCCGCTCTACCACGTCCCAGGCCTGGCCTCCTCCTCACCCTCCGGCAGCCGGCAGCAGCCGCAGGTAGGTAGGCGGGCGGCAGGACTGGGGAGCCCTCCTGGACCAGCTTGCTCTCGGCGCCAGTCCCGCTCGGGTCGGGCCAGCCAGCCAGGTGGGGGGCGTCTGGCCAGGCTCCCTGGCTCCCTCCCTGGCTCGGCCTCCCCCCACGCCCGGCAGGCACTCACCAGGTAGTTCATCTTGCCGGCCTGCCGTGCGCCTGGCGCGGCCGCAGTGCCCGCTGGCTGGGCGCCTTACCGCCTGCTCCGGCCACCGCTGCCGAGCGAGGGAGGAAGGGAGGGAGGGAGTGAGCAGGGCCGAGCCAGAGCCAGGAAGGCAGGCAGGCAGCCCCCGTGGCGCCTGGGAGGAGGAAGGGGAGCCGGAGCCCCGCCGCCCCTGCCCCGCCGCCCCCATTGGCCGCCATGGAGAAAAGGGGGAGGTGCTGGCGAGGGCCGGCCGGGGAGAATGGCGAGGAGGGGCGCGACGGGCCGATCCGCGCATGCGCGGCATGTGCAACGACCCGATCCGCGCATGTGTGGCGCGACGCGCGTGCGACGGGCCAAACTGAGCATGCGCGGCACAACGGGCCGAACCGTGCATGCGCAGCACGCATGCAATGGCCGAGGGGAAACAGGGAAAAGAAAAATGGCGGACTGCGGTGTCCGGCGACCCCCACGAAACGGTCGTTCGACCCCAAATGGGGTCGCGACCCACAGGTTGAGAACCGCTGGTCTAAGTGCTATTGCTATTTTATGAGAATTCAATTCTATATGTGAGCGCTGGGGGCTTTCGGTGATTTCAATTTGAAATTACAGCGGGATGAGACACATGCTGTTGTACTTGAAAACTTTGGCTTACAGGAAACAAAAGTGACACAGAAATGAATCCTATTGGGAGACAGTACACCCAAGTCAGTGATTCACACAGAGTCCCGAGCTCTGACAATGAACCTGTTGAAAGAAAAATCTTCATCAGGGTCCAGCCTGGGAATAATCAAAATGGAGATGGCTTTAGAAAGAAGGTTGTAGTTTATTGAAGAGGAGAGCCAGACAGAAAGATGGTGTTGGAAAAACTGATTATATGTAGCTGGGAATGGTGGGTTTTTATACCTTCTTGGGCTTTTGTTTAAAATTGTTCCTGTGGCATGAATTTTGACCTGAGTCTGAGTGTGCCTTTCTGGTATTCTGATGGTGGTTGGTTAACCCTATTATGTCCCAAAGGTCATATCCTGCCTCCCTGGGGCTGTGGCTGATGACTGTTGGTTTTTTGGTGTGAGGAATTGTTGATTATAGGGATCTTTCTTTCTAATGCCAGCTTCCTGGCTCCAATCTTTCTGATAAGATTATCACATCTGCATTTCTGCAGACCTGGTTCCTGTTTGGGGCAGAGAGACTTGTGTGTGTGTGTGTGTGAGTGTGTGTGTGTGTGTGTGTGTGTTGGTTTCTGCCTTTAAAATCTTTTGGGGAATTATATTCTGCCTTTTTAATATTTCCCAAAATATTTCTTTCTCTGGATTCTTCCCACAAACCATTTAAGTTTGGACTGTGCAGTTCCCTCCTTCCTGAAATGACCAGAGCTGATCAACTTTATTTCATGCAAGGCTGATCTGAAGACTTCTGGGATCGACCCCAGGAGCCCATGGTTCGTGAACTGCCTTATTTCTCATGACCCATCTTGGTTCACCCACCAGTGTGGCCCCATCACACGGCTCGGGAATGACTGTCTCAGTGGGTGTGAGAGTTGTGGAATGAAGAAAGACCCGGACTTTGCCCTTATCCCCTCCCTACCTCATTATTTCCCAAGGGCAGGCTTTCTGTTGGGACAATATAAGATTTCAGACCCTGGTCCCACCTCACCCACCAGGCCAAGACAGAGAGAATGACTGCGATGTCCCCGATAATCTGTGTGTTTCTCATGCAGTTCTGTTTACCGCGTAGAATAGCTCAGATTCATGGGGGTGTCTCATCTTTTCTGTATCCCAGGACTGTCTTCATCTTCAGGTACAAATGGCTTGTTGTTCCCCAGTCCTGTCTGCCTCCTTGGTGACGGATAGATGAGAACTGTTCCTTTGGCTCTGGGAATCTAACGTGATCTGAGTTGCAGGCAGGCAGAGCAAAAGAGATTTAACACTATGAGAACTTGGGCAGGCTTGGGGTGTGGAGAGAGACTTCTGTGTGTTTTCTGAGCAACAGGATAGTGAAGGTTTAACACTGTGATATCTAGAATTTCCAGGAGCATCTGCAAAAAAAAAAAAAAAGGAATACTTAGTAAACAGGCTAGATTATACACAGTGCAAATTTGCAGTATTCCCCCCCCCCTTTGTCTGCAGATTAGACTACAAAGGGATAACTGGAAGAGGAGCTAGGAAGGTGGATTTGTAAGATTGTTAGTTTGTCCCAATAACAACACCCACCTGCGTGCCAGCAGATGGGAAGAAAACAAGACCAAGCTTCTGTTTTCCAAGATATCCATCTGAAGTGATCTGAGATAGAAATCTCATTCCAATCAGTAGAACGCAATAAAAGAGGGGCTTATAGAAAAAACAGTTTTAGTGGAATTTCAAAGGGAATGTAAATTTGGGTATACTTTGCTTTTTCCTTCTTTCTTGTCCTTAAGGTATAGTTCAATAAACCACACAGTTTATTGAAAGTCTGTAATCTTAAGTCACCAGGCTAGAAACAGGAAACTGTGAGTTCTAGTCCTACCTTGGGGCTGAAAGCCAGCTGGGTGACTCTTGAGCGATTCACACTCTCTCTCAGTCCAGCCCACCCCACAGGGCTGTTATGGGGACAATAGGCAGAAGAAAGAGAAATAGGTATGTTTGCTGCCTTATAGGGTTATAAAAGAGAGATAAAAATCAAATAAGTAAGTCAGTAAGTAAATATTTATGTGAGACAGGGTTCAGACATCCATTTTCTTATCAACTACATATTTATTCCATGGAAACTGAAGACTGAACACAGAAATGGACCCTCTGAGCTCATTGTATTACAAAGGATTCGTCTTCAACACTGGAAGGGGGAAAAAATGTAAAGCCTCAGTTATTTCATGAAGACCTGATGTTATTCGTGACTTATGGATGGGTTTCTTATAGTTTATGTTTGGATACTTACAATGAAATAATAATCATCTGCTCAGAATATTAAGCAGAAGAATCCCAGCAAACAGATAAAGCAATTTTTTGTTAAAATTATTAGGTAAACTTTGTATTTATACATGCGTGTATAAAAAGCCTATATCTCTGTCTATCATCTATTTAGCACACAAATCTAATAAATCTATCATCTATTTCAGTGGTGGGATTCAGCTGGTTCACACCACTTCGGCAGGACTGGTGGCTATTTTTTTTGTTGCCCAGGCCCAGGTCCATCCACACCAAGAACCGGTTGTTCACACATTTGAATCTCACCACTGATCTATTTATATATCTGTCTGTCTGTCTATCTTTCTTTCTCTCTCTCTATTTCTCTATCTATCATCTATCTATCTATCTCTATCAATCTATCTATCATATCTATCATATCTATCTATCTATCTATCTATCTATCTATCTATCTATCTATCTATCTATCTATCTATCTATCTATCTATCTATCTATCTATCTATCTATCTCTAATTTTCCCCTCGCTTTTTCTTTTTCTATCATTTGCTTTTCCTGTTCTGTTTAATTAAATAAAAAGAAAGGGCCCTTTAAAATAAAATTAAATGGCAAACACAGTTGTTTTTTTTAATCTAACTTCTTTTTAATGCAGATGGTTTGAATTGTCTGAAGCCCATCACAAAATCAGGTTGGGGACGCAACGGTCCCATAATTGCCTTATAAATTCAATAACTGATCTTATATAAGTTTTGAAGATTACTTTATCCCACGTAGGCACCACCAGGTTCCAAAGTTGTTCTGGGCAGGGTATAACAAAACCAACAGAACGAAAATAGAATACAAGAATTGTAGAAATAAATAAAAAGAAAATAAACAACAAGAACTTACGGCAGATCTGGCTAAGCACACCCAAACACCATCTGGCAGGGCTATCACTCAACTTTGTTCTGGCACAACAGCAGGGCCTTTAAGAGTTTTCAGAAAGCCATCAGAATGAGAGCCACATGGATATAAGAGAGAATCCCATTCCATAGGACAGGTGCTATGGTGGATCTGCTGTTGCTTTGGTCACTGTAGCCAGATCGGTCAATAAGCTTCTCCTGTAGTATATGTTGGTGAGACCTAACTGTGTATTTGGATGTTACTTTTTTTTTAGTTGGGTGGTGTCAGTTGTGAAGAATTGGGACCACACATAGAGTTCCAGTTAAGATGTTTTATTCCTCATGCCTATTCACAAGAAACTAGTCAACTAATGGTCAGCACTAAACTGGTACCAGATAAAGATCAATGGAATTCAAGAGGAATTGGTCTTAGAGGGTTTGTGGGAACGTAACGACTCTAGGCTGATTACTTGCTTGACTCCGCCCCCAGATTCTGTCTGCTTATTTCCTACAGGAGGTCTTTTATCACTCAACAACCAACCAACCAACGAAATTGCAATGCCCAGAAGGCAGATCTCATTCCCAAGGCCACTGTGCATCACACAATATTATAAGCTGAGATGCTGGCATGAGAAGAGAATTGTTTTCTGCATTGTTTGCCAAAATGAGGAAGATAATTTCATCTTCCTTTGCACAATACTCCTTTATTACAGTCATTGACCAGCACCACCAATAGAAAAACAAGCATAGTCCTGTAGCAAACCTGTAACCAAATAAAATTAAAAACCACACAAGACATCCAAGCCAGAGCTTTGCACAGTTGTTTGGTTTAGTAAAAGTATTTTGCAACTTGAAATGTAAGTAAAGGTTAGCGCCTCTTAAAATATAATGTACCTAAACTATATCTCTATGTCTCTCAAATTTGGAAATAATTGAGGGGAGGAAGTCTCCCCAGAATATCATAAAACAGAGGACTCGGTGGGAAGACCTGGGCAAGAGTTTCTACTTCCTTAGACCTAGAAGCATGAAAGATAAGATATCTGAGAATAAAGAACCTCTTAGAATTTCTCCATTAGCAGAACTTTCAAACAGCTCTGGAAAGGGCCCACTTATACTTATCCACTTCAGGGGCAAGATGCTCAGCTGTTAAAAATGCCGAGCTTGTGAGCTGGACAGTTGTCAGCCCACATTTGAGATCTGAGTGACGCATGAGAGGATGAGCTCCCATTACTTGCCCCAGCTCCTGCCCACCTAACTGTTTGAAAGCAGGCAAGTGTGAGTAGATAAATAGGTACCACTTTGGTGGGAAGGTAAGAGTGTTCCATGTGCCTTGGCGTATAGTCATGCTGGTGACATGACTACAGAAGTGTCTTCAGCCAAAGCTCGCTCCCTCAGCTAAGAAACAGAGATGAGCACCACCTGCCCAGAGTCGGATGAGACTAATAATAATAATAATAGTAAAGTTGGAAGGGACCTTGGAGGTCATTTAGTCCAACCCCCTGCTCAGGCAGGAAACCCTACACCATTTTGGACAAATGGCTGCCCAGTCATTAGTTAGCTGACTGGACAGTCATTAGTTAGTTGACTGGACAGTCATTAGTTAGCTGACTGGACAGGGGAAACCCTTACTTTTACCATTCTAGTTAATGTCCACAGTTAGATCATATAGTTTGTGGCAGTCGAGCATTTTATGATAGACTCCAGGAGCATTGCTGAGATCCTTCTGATTATGGGTGTCCTTAGTTTGTCCTTTTAACATTGATTTGACCTCTGCAAAGGATTGATTGATTGATTGACCAATTGTTTGATTATGTGATACAAAGAGTATCCATGCTCGCAGCTGCGAGAATAGCATTTGCCCAATACTGGAAAAATGAAGATATACCACCCGATGAGATTATAATTAGGAAAATTTTAGAATGTGCAGAAATGGATAGATTAACGTTAGAGATTAAAGAGAAAGAAGACTCAGTCTATTATAAAACATGGGAAAACTTTTATCAATGGTTAGCAAAATGAGATAATGAAACTGAAATTTATTAAGATGATCGATTTTTTTTTCTTTTGATTAATTGATATGCTTTATAATTTCTGTTATTTTTATTGACTACAGTTACGGATCATTATATTAGCCCTGTGGAATACTTGTATCCAGATGATAGTTTGCTTGCTAAAGCGTGATACCCCATTGTGGTATCCATTCCCATCCTAAATCCTCCCTTGAACCTACCCTGAACCCCACTACCCATAATGACCCTCGCTTTTCCCTACCCTGAAAAAACTTAAAATATTTTTTTTAAAAAAAAGAGTATCCATGCTCGTAACCACACAGACAGATTTTCTCCCGGATCCTGATCTTTCGGTAATAAATGAGTCCATCCATCTTGCAACTTCTCTTTTCTTCCATCTTTCCCAACACCAGAGACATCTTCAGAGGTCTTCTCAGAATGTGTCTGAAACAAGATATTTTGAGTCTGGGCATTTGGACCTTGAGTGAGAACTCTGGGTTGTTTGTCCCGAAGGCAACTGGACTTCCTTGTTTTTTTTCTCCTCAAAAACATTTTGCTCCTCATCCAAGAAGTTGAGAACTAAAGAACGGAAACAGCTTCTTGGATGAGAAGTGAAACATTTTTAAGGAAAGAAAAAAAAATAAGAAAATCCCAATTGCCTTTTGGAAAAGCATTTTTGGGACAACTATGACTTGGATGACAGAGAATCTCCATAGATATCTGGATTGTTTGATGACCCATTGTTTGTCTTTTTGACTACTACAAGGGATAATTGTTCTACAGGTAGTCCTCAACTTACAACAATTGGTTTAGTGATTGCTTGAAGTTACAACGGTGCTGAAACAATGACTTAAGACCATTTTCCACACTTATGACCAATGCAGGATCCCCGTGGTCACGTGATCAAAATTCAGACACTTGGCAACTGACTCATATTTATGACCGTTGCAGTGTCCTGAGATCACGTGATCCCCTTTTGAAACCTTCTGACAAGCAAACTCAATGGGGAATCCAGATTCACTTAACAACCCTGTTACTAACTTAACAAGTGCAGTGATTCACTTAACAACTGTGGCAAGAAAGGTCATAAAATGTGGCATAACTCACTTAACAAATGTCTTTTGGACTCAACTGTGGTCATAAGTCGAAGACTACCTGTATATTCAGGAGGTAGGTTGAGGCTAACAATAACAACAACAACAACAACAACAACAACAACAACAACAACAATAATAATAATAATAATAATAATAATAATAAGTTGGAAAGGGACCTTGGAGGTCATCTGGTCCAACCCCCTGCTCAGGCAGGAAACCCTACACCATTTTGGACAAATGGCTGTCCAGTCTCTTCTTAAAAACTTCCAGTGTTGGAACATTCACTGCTTCTGGAGGCAGGTTGTTCCACTGGTTAATTGTTCTCACTGTCAGGAAATTTCTCCTTAGTTTTAGGTTGCTTCTCTCCTTGATTAGTTTCCATCCGTTGCTTCTTGTCCTGCCTTCAGGGGCTTCGGAGAATAGCTTGACTCCCTCTTCTTTGTGGCAGCCCCTGAGATACTGGAACACTGCTATCATGTCCCCCCTCGTCCTTCTCTTCATTAAACTAGACATACCCAATTCCAGCAACCGTTCCTTATATATTTTAGCCTCCAGTCCCCTAATCATCTTTGTTGCTCTTCTCTGTACTCTTTCTAGAGTCTCAGCGTCTTTTTTATATCGTGGTGACCAAAACTGGATGCAGTATTCCAAGTGTGGCCTTACCAAGGCACATTTTATCCTCCTTTGAATTAACTTTTAGGAATAGTCAACAATTCTTTAGGGTAGGAGTGGGGGAATGCCAGTCTGTTTCTGAAGCTCTTAGCAGCTGTCTCTGAATAAGGGTGTGGAGAAATCCTGTTGATATCCTTCTCTTCTTTTTTTTCCCTACCCCGCTTCTCTGTTTGAAAATAGGATCTATGATTTCTATCATTTCCACTTAGATAGAAATGTGTTATGAAAGGTAATTTTATTGCAAAGAAATAATCTTCCTAATGTTAGCCATTATTTCACTCTCAGTGTGACAAGCCAGGTAAGTGTTGGAAATCGCTGTATATTTCAGTTAAAGTCTCTTGACAACACAAGCAAAGGAAAGACGGAGGTATATATATATATATATATATATATATATATATATATATATATATATATATATATATATATATATATATATATATATATATATATATATATATATATATATATATATATATATATATATATAAATAAAAAGAAAACTGTATTATTATTTTGGTGTATTATGGAGAAACTCATGTAAATGATGGCTTGTTGTCGGCTTGAAAGAAAAAAAAAGAGCGGAAAGAAGGAAGGAGAGGAAAGGAGAAATAACACACTGCAGGAGAAACCACGGCTGTGTTTCTTTGTCAAGCATCTCAACCTTATCTCTTTCTAAAATTTTTGTTATTATTTCTCCATCACTGCTTCTAAAAGGTGCTGACTTTGACATTGCACGCCTTTCTGTTGATGGAGAATTGCTTGGCCACGTGCTTTGCAATCAACCCTGCAATTCCCACTCACAGAAGCTGAGTAAGATTTGAGAAATTCAAAGCATCTGGAAATTGAAAGCCCTTCAGATTCTTTGCTGGAGGCTGGTTTTTTGTTTTTGTTGTTTTTTAAAAAAAGCATAGGTCCTGCTGCACAAAGAACAACGCAGTTCCGCTTGTAAAATTCGGGGTACGGGTGAGAACAAAAAAACTTGCAAGAAAGAAGACAACTTTGTGGGTGTTTTCAGCTAAAAATCACTGAAGACTAACATTGTTTTCTCAGAAATGCCCAGTGGACAGTCAATGGTTGTGTTCATGCAATGAATAAAGGTAGTCCTTGACTTACAATCATTCTTTTAGTGACCGTTCAAAGTTACAGCAGAACAGAAAAAAGTCACTTACAACCTTGCCCTTATAAGCATCACAGTATCTCTGCAGTCATGTGATCAAAATTTGGGCACTTGGCAGCCAGCATGTATTAATGACATGACAACATCCTGGGGTCATGTGGTTGCATTGCGCTCATGTCAGAAGTACCCAGGCACTTCCGGGTCGAAAGGATTAGCTGGTGACATCACCGTTGACTGGGGGATACCCAGCTGGGGGCTCCTTTTGTCAGTAGACCAACTAGCGAACCCAACAAAAAGATTACACACACCAATTAAGTCCCCAAAGGTAAACATTTATTGGATACACCATCTCGGAACTGAAGAAGCAAAACCAGCTCTGGGTTTTCCCATGCAAAAGCTTGCTTAGTTAAACAATAGGTTCCTCCCCGGGTGTTCACATTGTCCAATAGTAACACTTCTTTTTGTTATGGGAACGGTTCACTTCTTCATCGAGCACCTGCAGTGGTGACCTTGACGTTTTGCAGGCTATCACAGTCCGTGAACAGCTTCTTGGCATCCCACTTCTTCTCTTGGTTTTCTACCCCTCCCCCCTTTTCTATGGCAAATTGATTGGCAATAGAAAGTAGCAGGCATCAGTAGCGATTTAATCTTGACAACTTTCATGTCCTTTCAGGAGCTGGATTAAAGGACGAGAGCTCGCCCTGCCCCACAGCAGCACATGGGTCTCAAACATGGGCTTGCTAATCTCCCATCCAGTGTCCTAACCACTCGAGCCACTGTGTTCTTGGTTCATGTCTTAGCCATTTGCAACCTTCGTAGCTGGCTTCCTATTATGGTGATGATCTTTTTGAGACAGTGTGGGCTCCTAGTAATTGCCTGGAGTTATCCCTGCCATTTGGCAAATTTCAAAAGTGATTTGTATTGCCTCCTTCCCAGGACTGAGAGACAGTGACTGGCCCAAGGTCACCCAGCTGACTTTGTATCTAAGGTGGGACTAGAACTCATAGTCTCCTGGTTTCTCGACTGGGGCCTTAAGCACTACACCAACTGGGTCTCGTTTATATAATAATCAGCTCCTGGTGGCATAGGGAGCAGAGGTTAGCTTTTTTAAAAAAAAATAGCTAGCAACCTTAATTATTCATCTTATCAAGGACTGTGTCACACTGACTAAGGGCAAATAAGTTTTCACAGTGGGTGCAAAGCTTGTGAATCTGATCCAGAGACAGCCTTCTATCTATGACAAGATGATCTGGGCTATTCGGGGACTATAGGCCAGTGATCGTGAACATTTTAGAGACCGAGTGCCCCAAAACTGGCCCTGCCTCTGCCCCACCCTGCTCCACCCCCTGCCCCGCCCCCACTTCGCCACACCCTGCCTGCCCACAGGGCCACTCACCGTCTCCAGGGCCCACCGCAGATTGCCCAGGCAGCCCAGCAGTGCCATGGCAGCCACACCCTCTGCCCACACCCCGCAGCATCAACTGTGCGCGTTGGGGGTTGAGGGCAGAGTCTTGTCTACGCTGCCTGGCTGCCATGTCCTTGGCTGTGCTGCTTCGTGTGGGCCACGCTCAGAGGCGACTCTCCTCCAGGGTGGTTGCTGGTGAGGAGGGGGTGAGGAAGAGGCAAGGCTGGGGCAACGGCACATGTGTCTACAGAGAGAGCTCCAAGTGCTGCCTGTGGCACCCATGCCATAGTTTCGCCACCACTGCTATAGGCTATTAACATAAGTCCTAATGGGATAATTCCAGCAAGAGAGAGTCAGTACAGTGGCTGTTGGTAGCTGTGATGTAGCTAAGACGGTTCTCAGCCCAGCAAGGCCGACTTGTTCAGAAAAATGTCTCCACAAGATGACTAGGTGACTTTATTAAGAGAGATTATTGTAGCAGAATTTTGAGAACCTGTCTGTGTTGTTCTTTTTCCTTTTATACTTTCTTTTTATACTTAAGGAGAAACCAGTCTGAATCTCTTCCAAACACTTACCAATAATGTAGGTCACCCTTACCATCAAAAGGGGGGAAATTGTGAAAACTGATGCAATCAAGATGTCCTAAGGAAATAACATCAAGTGTCTGGATGAAGATCACTACAAAAACTTGGGCATCCTTCAAGCTGATTACATCAAGCACACTGAAGTCGAGAAGATTTGAATTGAATACATCATGAGAGTGAATAAGATCTTAAAAGTCCAAAGTCAATGGAGGAAATACCAGCAAGGCAATTTAACATCTGGGCAATTCCAGTCATTAGATACACAGCTGGAATAGTGGGCTGAACTCAAGCAGAGCTAAAAGCCCTGGAGAGGAAGACCAGAAAACCAATGACAATGAATCATGCCCTTCATCCACTTAGCAATGTTGACAAGCTCTACTTAACAAGAAAAATAAGTGCACATAGAATATTGCAAGTACACCAGAAGCTGAAGAAAAAAAAGGGCATTGGAAGAATATCTGAAGGACAGTGAAGAAGATGCACTGAAATTAGCATACCATGAAGCTTACTAAACACCAGAGAGACCAAATTAGCCTACCAAAAAGAGCAAATGAAGAATAGAAAAAAAGATATGCAAGCAAAATCTTACATGGCCAGTATATAAAAAACAGACAAGTAGATAAAGCAGATAGCAAGACCTGACATAGGTTCAAACAAAAGGTGCATTGATTATAATATCACCGATATATGTATTTTTGTGTGCAAAAGTTGGAGAACCTTAAGGATGAGGATGATGATGATGATGATGACAAAAATGGTTCATGACTCTCAACAACTCTGGGTGGCTGGGCTCTACTCTGCATTGTACTGTTGGAAGTGAACATGAAGTCAATTACATGCTGCCCCAATGATATTCTCGAGCACAATGCTGGCTGAGGAATTCTGGGAGTTGAAGTCCACAAGTCTTAAAGTTGCCAAGGTTGGAGACCTTTCCTCTAGCACAGCGGTTCTCAACCTTTTTCAGGCCGAGACCCCACCTGCGCCGCCCATGCGTGGCGTGACCCCGACCTGCGCTGTGCATGCGTGGCACGACGGGCTGAACAACGCATGTGCAGCGCGACGGGCCGAACCGCGCATGCGTGGCACACATGCGACGGGCGAGGGGAAATGGGGGAAAAATGGCGGACTGTGGTGTTTGGCAACCCCCGTGAAATGGTCGCTCGACCCCAAATGGGGTCGCGACCCACAGGTTGAGAACCGCTGCTCTAGCATCTCTAAAAGCAACCTGTGCCTTTCATTGCATCTCTTCCGAAAGCTCAACCTCTCTTGCCATTCTTAGCACCTTCTTTTTCTCATGGGACCTCTTCTGTTATTGTCCCAAAGGTGCTTTTTCAAGAGGCAACTGGACCTTCTTTGTTTTCCCTTGAAGATGCTTCGCTTCTCATCCAAGAAGCTTCTTCACTTCTTCAGAACTGAAGAAGCTTCTTGGATGCGAAGCAAAACGCCTTCAAGGAAAAACAAAGGAGGTCCAGTTGCCTCTTGAAAAAGCACCTTTGGGACAACCATGGATGGCTGAGAATCTCCACAGACACTCTTCTGTAATTGCTTTGGCAGGCCCTCTGAGATGTAGCACAGCAAACAGGAACTAAATCCTTCTGTTGGGATCTCACCTGCATTGGGGAACAGAAGCAAAAGATGGTGATACACGCATTCCGTCTCTGAAGCCATTCCATACATTTGATAAAAGCAGGTCTGTGTAAGCATAGCCTTAAATACCAATGTGCTGGTTGCCCTCCCACCCATTATTTTATTTTTCCTCCAGGTTATTCTTTCTTGTGTTGGGTTTCATTTCTTCCTTTGATCTAGTGCCATTTTGTCAGACATAACTCCATCTGGCCATTGTTCCTTAAATTGCTCCATTTTATTTGGTGTTCTCATGATACTTATCGATGTAGTTTGTTACCAGGTGTGGGTAGCGCAAGTCAGATATGAAATTGTGCCTTCTAACAGGCTTCTCTTGTACTCTGAAAGCAGAGTCATGTGTCCCTTTTGCTGAGTTTCTGCAGTTTTTTTCATGTCCTTATCTATCAATACTTCGGCCTGTACTCCTTGGCTTGCTACCTGCTTGTATTTTTAAAGTGTGGGACACCAGATCTCCCAAGGGGATCCTCTTGGCTGTAGATTTTCTGGAAATTTTCTTTCAGGCTAGGAATCTAACCCTTTTATTTCTCATTGTATTAAATGTGCAGTTTACAAACTCTGTAAGATAAGATTTTCGTGTGTAAGATTTGGAAGTCAGACATAAAGACAAAGTGGCGCCTGCAGGCTGATTCACACAACCATGTGGCTTTCTCTTGAAATAGAAAACCTCCACACCAACTTTTAATCCATTTCAGGCAAAATTCTCTTCTGATATTTGAGTTCAAGATATCTAAATCTTGCTGCATTTTACCATATTAAATTATGCTTCATTGCATCTTAAAGGGGGAGGTTCCTCCCCCAAATATGGCAAAATTGGTGCATGTTCCATGCACACCAGTGCTGCAGATTCACCAAAGATTTTTAACATACATGGCAAGAAAATGAAATAAATTTCCATTTGTGCTTTTCCCATAAAAGAAAGTAAGTAAATTATACTCCTTCCTTCTTAGAAAGAACATTCTTGATATCAGTAAGCACGATTTAATTGGTGCTTCTGAGTGTCTTTAAGCTGATACAGAAGAAAATAGTTGTTGCTGGTTTTTTTTAAAAAAGCCTTTAAGTCTTAGAACAGGAGTGTCTAACCTTGGCCACTGATGGACTTCAACTCTCACAATTCAAAATCAAAATTTGAATCAGATCAAGAATTTGGATGCTTGGCAACTGACTCATATTAGGATAATTGCAGTGTCCTGGGGTCATGTGATCTCACCTGACAAGCAAAGACACTAGGGAAGCCAGATTCACTTAACAACCCTGTTCTTAATATGATGATTACAGTGATTCACTTAACAATTGTGGCAATACTGCATCCAGTTTCGGTCACCACAATGTAAAAAAGATGTTGAGACTCTAGAAAAAGTGCAGAGAAGAGCAACAAAGATGATTAGGGGACTGGAGGCTAAAACATATGAGGAATGGTTGCTGGAATTGGGTATGTCTAGTTTAACGAAGAGAAGGACGAGGGGGGACAGGATAGCAGTGCTCCAATATATCTCAGGGGCTGCCACAAAGAAAAGGGAGTCAAGCTATTCTCCAAAGGGCCTGAAGGCAGGACAAGAAGCAATGGATGGAAACTAATCAAGGAGAGAAGCAACCTAGAACTAAGGAGAAACTTCCTGACAGTTAGAACAATTAACCAGTGGAACAACCTGCCTCCAGAAGCGGTGAATGCTCCAACACTGGAAGTTTTTAAGAAGAGACTGGACAGCCATTTGTCTGAAATGGTATAGGGTTTCCTGCCTGAGCAGGGGGTTGGACTAGATGACCTCCAAGGTCCCGTCCAATTTTATTGTTGTTGTTATTGTTGATCAAAAAATGGGGCAAAACCCAAAACAACTGCCTCATTTAGCAACAGAAATTTTAGGCTCAATTGTAGTCAAGGATTAGCATGCCACTTAGGGTATTTGTTGAGCATCTTATCAAATGATCTGGACAAAACTTCCAACTCCAAAAACATTGTCAGTATAAGGTTTCCAGTAACTGTCTTAGATCAAACTGAAATCGATTTTCTAATAGGGTTTTACATAGTTGATATTTATTAAATTGTCTGACATAAGTATTTCTTGATCATGACTGGCACATACTATTTGGAAAAAAAAATATAATCAACAGATAAGAAGGCTTTTAGTTGCCCGTGCCGAGCTTATTAAATAAAAAAACACGAGATTATTTGGATCCATTCAGAGGCAACGTAGATTTGCTGTTTGCATGACCCAAGAAGCACATTAACAACTGACAGAAAATACCCTGGGGTCTCCCCTCCCCCTCCATGGCCATCAGAAATCTTTAAATTTGTAGACCTTGTGCCATTATATACGTATTCTGATTCTGCAGTAAAGTGAAATCAAATATTTTGCCAATGGGCAACAAGGTTCCAAATATTGGATGAAACAAAAAAGGTTTTGTAATGTCCAGATTACTTGCAAGTTTTTTTTTTTTGTTGCCAAGATATTTGTCGTTTGCTGAGAGGTTTGTGTGTCTGTTCTTTCTCTTCCATTCCTTCAACACTTCAAAAAGAGAACAGTAAGGAGAGATATAGACTAGTCAACACCGATTGCCAGGAAAGAGACATGTCAAAAGTCCCACTTCTAGAACATTCTGATTCAGGAGCATCAGTGGGAAAAGAGAAAGCAGCAGCTACCTGGTGCTGCTGTTGTTCTTTCTCTGTGGTTCTTCTTATTTAACTCACATTTCATCCACCACGTCACCAAACATCCACGGGAAGCTTGTTAAAGAGAGATCCAACCTAAAAGTAAGGAGAAATTTTCTGACGGTGAAAATAATCAACGAAATAATGGCCTCCCAGAGTTGCGGGTGCTCCATCACTGGAGATTTTCAAAAATAGACTGGACAACCATTTGGTCAGGATGGTACAGGGTCTCCTACCTTCAGCCATCAGTTGGACTGGAAGACCTATGACAGTGGTTCTCAACCTTTTCCGGGGCTCGACAGGATCGCATCGTGCATGCATCGTGCATGCGGGCCGTCACATCACGCATGCGCGGCGCGACGGCCCACATCGCGCATGCGCGGCGCGATGGCCCGCATCGTGCATGTGCGGCGCGACGGCCCGCATCGCGCATGCGCGGCGCGACGGCCCGCATTGCGCATGCGCGGCGCGACGGCCTGCATCGCAAAGGGGAAAAAATGGCCGACCAAAAAAAATGGCGGGCCTGCATCGTGCATGCGTGGTGTGACGGCCCGCATGGCAAAGGGGAAAAAATGGCCAATGAAAAAAAAATGGCCGACCAAAAAAAAATGGCCGACCAAAAGAAAAAAATGGCGGGCCCACATGGCGCATGCGCGGCGCGACGGCCCGCATGGCAAAGGGGAAAAAAATGGCTGACCAAAAAAAATGGGCAACCCAAAAAAAAATGGCCGATCAAAAAAAAATGGCAGGCCCACATCGAGAACCACTGACCTATGAAGTCCCTTCCATCTTTATAATTTTATGTTCTATGGATATTAGACACAGCAAGAAAGAGACCCATACACTTCTTTTTTGCTTCATCTCACCTACAACTCTGGAACTTTCAGCCTTATCCTGCATGATCATGTTAGCGGACGTATGGGGCAGGGAGTGAGTAACAAGGGAGAACCTAATGGGGACTCTGGACCTAAGGGCCCAAAGGCAGATACTTTCTGTCCTTCTACTATATTTATGACACTCTCCACATTAAAAAAACAATCAGCCCAGATGATGTATAAACCAGCCTTTCCCAATCAGGCACCCAATAGTGTAACAACTTCCAGAATTATCCACCATGCTGAGAATTGCAACTTAAGATATTTGTAGAGCACTAACTTGGGGAAGACTAATTTATGTATATATTTTTTTAGTCCTCATCCAGGGAAAAGCTCATGCAGTTTCTTCATATCCTGCATAGGTTCATTACCTAAGACTTAATTTTCCTAGTATGTGGTGGTATCCACCAACCTGATTGGCTTTAAAGAGAGCTTGGCAAATTCCTCACAGGTCAGCTCTATGAAGGATTAGTAGTTTTGAGTCTCAATATTACCAACATTGTCTTTTGAAATACTAATTGCAAGGTAATAATGATGGGGGAGAAGATAGGGCAAAGTTAGGGTTTTCTAATCCTTTTGTTGTCACCTAGAGGTCACTTGGATTTCTACAGCCCATGAAAACATGCAGAATAAGAAAGATGACACTAATAGAGATGTGCAGAGGTAGTTGTCTAGGCAAAAGTAGCTGATTAAAAAAAAATTCTAGACTATCCAGATGACATTCCAAAGTGTAGTAGATGAGCAGGCAGAACCTGGGGGTGGAGTCAAGCAAGTCATCAGCCTAGAGCAGGCATGTCAAACTCGCGACATCATGTGACATTGCGCAACATATCATGACTTTTTCCCCATTGCTGGCAATGGGGTGGGCGCGATTTCAGTATAATGCATCTGGCCCACGGGCTGGCAGTTTGACATGCCTGGCCTAGTGTAATTACATTCCCACAAATGGTCCAAATTCAACCCTTCTTGAATTCTGTTGACTCTTATCTAGTGCCAATTTAGTGCTGACAATTACTTGACTATATTCTTGTGGAGCAAAAACTCTTCTTAGCTGGAACTTAATGTGTGGTACCAGTTCTTCGCACCTGACACAAAGTGACTCAGAAAGATCCCTCTTTAATTCACCAAACTATAAGAAGAAGAAGGAGCTACAGCACAATCAGACTTGTAAGCTTTTGTTATGGTCTTCTTTTGGAGTTGGCCTCATGGTCTTGGTGTACCTAGTGATATTGACAGATAACTCCAAGAGAAGGATATGTTTTCACCTCCTAGTTTTAAACTTCTAAGGGATGTTTAGTTGGCTATCAAGGAACAAAATGGTGGGCCTTGCCTGATCCAGCAACCTATAATTATGTTTGTATGCTGTTAGAAAAGAAGAAGAAAAAAAACCCCAGCATGCTTGCAGGGAGATGTTTTTGTAAATGAAATTTACCAAGCACTTCAGTGTAAGTACGCCAACCACGTAAAAGCTATATAGCCCAGTGCGCAAGTTAAGTGAGCACATGGGTGCATTCCTATATATATTTACTTTGGAATGCATTAGTTGCATTAATTTGTGTGTAAACCTCTATCACATTGCGTTCTGCTTTACATTGAGAGCAGCGGGTGGCAACTACCTAACCTTTATTATAGCTAACGTGCATACCGTGTTTTCCCGATAGTAAGACGTATCGGGGGTTTCAGGGGTCACTAAAAAAATAAAAAATAAAATAAACTCTTCTAAAGTTTTAAAAATGGGGCCAAATTTAGTGGGACAGAAGAAGCCAGAAAAAGAAAGATGAAGGTTGAAGATGGAGTAGATCCCACTCCTGGGGGGGGGGGAAACCTTTTGGGGGAGGGGCAGTTGAGGAATAATCTGGAAGGCTGCTGACTCCTCTATTTTACTATACACCTTTCATCTTCCCTTTTGGTCATGTGTTCCAGAGCAAAACTATTATTATGGGTTGGAAAGAATTCCAGAAGCCACATTCTGCATACTTTAGACAAGAGGTCTTCAAAGTTGGCTACTTTAAGACTTGTGGACTTCAACTCCCAGGTGGTGAACATAACTTATATTCCTTCCTCTTCTTAGTTTTCCCACAATAACAACAACCCTGTGAGGTGAGTTGGGCTGAGAGAGTGTGACTGGCTCAAAGTCACCCAGGCAGCTTTCCATGCCTGCGGTGGGACTAGAACTCACAGTTTCTAGACTGGTGACTTAACCAGTAGAACAAACCGGCTCTTCCTCAGCTGGATTAAGAATTCTGCTGAAGTTACAAAACTGTTCAGGAGAGTTTCAAGGACTGCAGCAGAAGCTTTCTTGACTATGTGACCTTTGGAGCAACTCCTCCAAAGGTCACATAGGTTTAGCAAAAATAAAAACTTGGAATAAGCAAACTTAATAGCAGGAAATTTAGCTATTCAGTAATGCCTGGTTGCAAGGAATGCTCATGTTGAAAGCCTTCAACTGAGAAGGAAGAAAAATTGTAGGACTTAATCAGTGCCACTTCCTTCTGATCCGGAAGAGTTTTTAAAGAGCATTTTAAAGAGCGAACTCAAGAGCTCTGTGGATCCTTACGGTTTATTTCACTAGAGGGCGCTACTACTTCATTGCCAGTTTGTACAAAGGACAAAGGACAACACGACTTGGCTGTTTAACTTACGCGCACTTGTTTCAGAGGCAAATTTAATCGCTTTGAGATAGTGGGACTTTGAGTAATGGCTGGTAATATTAACTAGGGAAGGAAAGGGCTTTGCTTGCAAACGACCATTCAAAACCTCTTGAATCCTGATCACTTTGCATGCTAGACACTTTGTTTCGATGACCCTTCTGCCATGGCACACTTCGGAAAGAATGAATGCCGGAAATTAATGTTATAGAAAAACAGAACCAATTTTGGAAACGAAGGCTTTCTTTAGGGATTGCACTGCACCAGGCTTCCCACTTCTTGAAAAGCAGGCCCTGGATGAGAACCATGGAAATCTGAATTCAAACCCACGCTAGGTTTTGAATCCCATCGGAGAACTTAGAGCAAGAACAAATTCCATCAGCTCGGTGGGGAGTTCATGCAAATACAATAAGGAAAACCCAGGTGCACCGTCCGGGCCTTCTTTCGGAGGGTACACGTGGGAGATGCTGAATTTTTGAAAGAGAATTTTATGCAACCGAAATAAAAATGCTCTCTGGAAAATGATGTGCATGATGTCTCATTATTTATTGAATAAACAGGTATTTATTTATTTCAATAAAGGAAGCCCATCTGCATATATGAATGTTTTTCAAAGATTGACCAAATGGAAAATTGGGGGTAGGAAGGCTACTGTCTCAAGTGTTTCATTTTCTTTTCTTTTAACTTGAATCTCCAGGGGTCTGTCTACATTTGCATCATTGTCATATCTGGCAGAGAAAACTGAAGGCATTTGCTAGTGCAAAAATTCCCAGGATAGCCCATAATCATATGGGCTCAAGGCATTTGGCATCCTCCTCCTCCTCCTCCTCCTCCTCCTCCCTCCTCAGGTTTAGCAAGAATAAATAGAGCCAACTCTATTCATTAATGGAAAACGTATCTATTATTCTCTGTTCATCTAGGCCAGGAATGTCCCTTACTCAATAGTAGTAACTGTGAGAGGGACCTCGGAGTCCTAGCAGACAATCACTTAAATATGAGCCAGCCGTGTGGTGCAGCTGCCAAAACAAGCCAACTCAGTGCTAGGCTGCATTAACAGAGGGATAGAATCAAGATCACGTGAAGTGTTAATACCACTTTACAATGCCTTGGTAAGGCCACACTTGGAATACTGCATCCAGTTTTGGTCACCACAATGTAAAAAAGATGTTGAGACTCTAGAAAGAGTACAGAGAAGAGCAACAAAGATGATTAGGGGACTGGAGGCTAAAATATATAAGGAACGGTTGCTGGAATTGGGTATGTCTAGTTTAACAAAGAGAAGGACAAGGGGGGACATGATAGCAGGGTTCCAATATCTCAGGGGCTGCCCCAAAGAAGAGGGAGTCAAGCTATTCTCCAAAGCGCCTGAAGGCAGGACAAGGAGCAACGGGTGGTGGAAACTAACCAAAGAGAGAAGCAACCTAGAACTAAGGAGAAACTTCCTGACAGTTAGAACAATTAACCAGTGGAACAACCTGCCTCCAGAAGCGGTGAATGCTCCAACACTGGAAGTTTTTAAAAAGAAACTGGACAGCCATTTGTCAGAAATGATGTAGGGTTTCCTGTCTGAGCAGGGGGTTGGACTCGATGACCTCCAAGGTCCCTTCCAACTTTATTATTATTATTATTATTATTATTATTATTATTATTATTATTATTATTATTATTATTATTATTATTATTATGGCCTGTGGACTTCAACTCCCCATGGAATTCTGGCTGGGGAATTCTGGGAGTTGAAGTCCACAGGTCTTAAAGTTGCCAGGGTCAGACAACCCTGAACTAGGCAATAAGCTTCATAATTTCTATTCCAAGCAGACTAACAGTGTACTTGATAATTTACTACTCCCATCTATTGTCTTTCTTTCAAATAAGGGGTCAGGAAGGGTGGTTGGGTGGTTGGCAAAAACTGGAGCCAAAGAATTTCAAGATTTTGGTTTTCAATTGAATGAACACATCAATTTGATTTGTTTGTGACATCTGTTGGAGATGTGTGTGCAAGCATTCAATTCAGTTCGCCCTTCTTTCATTCCCTCCTTAGTTCCTTTCGATTGATGAATTTAGCAAAGAGAAAAAGAAATATACAGTCAATTCTATGGATTCTCTTGATTTATATCTTTGGCATACATTTTTCCTTATTCTTTTTTTTTTGCATTTCTTTTAAAGCTGCAAACCATATTGTTAAAGTGCGTTTGGCTTTTTTAATGAGTTTTTGGAGCAAAGTGAGTTAATTGATTTTGAAAAAAAAACTGAAGGAATTTCTCCCCTTATCTGGGGAGAGGGAATGTCAACCATATTTTTTTAAAAGAAAGAAAGAAAGAAAGAAAGAAAGAAAGAAAGAAAGAAAGAAAGAAAGAAAGAAAAAGAAAATGAACAAAAATGAAGAAAGGCGGTCAACGTATTTTCCAAAGCACCAGAGGGCAGGACAAGAAAAAAAAATGGATGGAAAATAATCAAGGAGAGAAGCAACCTGGAATTAAGGAGAAGCTTCCTAACAGTGAGAACAATTAACCAGTGGAACAGCTTGCCACCAGAAATCGTGGGCGCTCCATCACTGGAGGTTTTCAAGAAGAGGCTGGACAGTCACTTGTCTGAGATGGCATAGGCTCTCCTGCTTGAGCAGGAGGCTGGACTAGAAGACCTCCAAGGTCCCTTCCAGCTCTATTCTGATTGGTTGAACTTGTTGCATTGTGAATGTACAAATTTGGATGCGACATAAGCTTTCAGGAGAAGGAGTGAATGTTAGAGGCAGAAAAACATCGTTTTCAGTGGACAAGATCCTGACAACAGCAAATCAATTGGAACTAGAAGGCCCCTGAAACTGGTGGGGAATGGGAAGGACTGATACTGTTTTCCTTTCCATTCCCCATCTGTTAGTTACAACTGAAGAAGCTTCTTGGATGAGAAGTGAAACATCTTCAAGAAAAATCAAGACAGTCTTTTTTTTAAAAAAAAAAAGCACTATTGGGAGTGCCATGGCTTGGATGGCTGAGAGCCTCCATAGAATCAGCAGCTGCTTCATCTGTCTGCCACTTTCTTCTCTCAGAATATCCTGGAATTGACCTCCTTGGGTCTCTACCTGAACAGGAAATGTGAACTTGTGTAGGGACAAAAGGCCATGCAGCTTATCTATCTTGCTGGGTCTGTTCTTCAACGAACTGCACAGAGCAACAACTTCTGAAAAGTAAAGTCTGCATGTGTCTAACTGAACCCACAAGTCAAGTCATAAAAGATTGCACTACTACTGAGATGAACTTACTTCTAAAGCTCGAATGAACAACAGGTGTTAGACTAGAAACAGTAGATAGACCATGTATAAGAGAAATACCAATCAAATAAAATGTATCAGGCGTATAGTTGAGGCTGGACGCGAGGAGTGAGGAATGTTTGCTACACCAGACGTTTACAAAGACTGATCCTTAGAGTTGTATTGCAGGTTATATGATAATTGCTTTTTGATATGATCTTATGTTTGGTGTTGATGGTTTTAATAAAATAATTTAAAAAAAAAAAAAACCAAGCCGGGGAAGCTTTGCTACTCAGAACATGTATGTCAACAACTAAGGGGGCGAGGGACAGGATTATGGGTGAGAGGACCATTGTATGGCCCTTCCCTTGTTATGTGGATTTAGTTTTCCTATTTAGGCATAATTACAGATCAGATCTAATTACAAACTTGGCCTTTGGACAATGGGAGGTGAGGGGAAGGATGTCAGTCACTGTTTCCTTTCAAAGTTGGTTTGGAATATTATCCAATTGTGTTGGGCTTGGGGGGGAGTGGGGGAGAGAGTTCAAAGTATAGAAAGAAACAAAGCCAGCATCAGATGTAAATATGGAAGGTTGTAGATATTTGATCTGTTCTCCGTTTGAATTAATGAAATTGATCATAGCCTAAAAAAACTATATTCATCTTTAGGTTGTTGTGATGATTTTTTATTTTTTATTTTTGCATGAGGGATTTGGGTTCATTTTTTCTGAAACTTTGGACAGGATTTTATCTCTCTATCTCTCTGCCTCTATCTATCTATCTATCTATCTATCTATCTATCTATCTATCTATCTATCTATCTATCTATCATCTATCTATCTATCTATCTATCTATCTATCTATCTATCTATCTTCCTTTCTTTCTCCATATTTCTTTCTTTCTTTCCTTTCTTCTTTCTTTCTTTCTTCCTTCCTTTCTTCCTTTCTTCCTTCCTTTCTTTCTTTCTTTCTTTCTTTCTTTCTTTCTTTCTTTCTTTCTTTCTTTCTTTCTTTCTTTCTTTCTTTCTTTCTACCCATTTTACCACAGGGTAACTCTGGGTGACTTAGGCTGGTTTATGAAGATTTTCTTGCAAAAGGAGGAATCTGGTTTGTTAATCATTGTTGATGATTGTATGAAATGCCTTTTGAAAACCAGTAACTTTGAGATTGGTAGTATACAATCTGAGACCCTGGGCTGCAGTCATCAGAGATCTCCAAAAGTAGTTACAACATTTTAATTTCTAATGTGACAGAGGGGGGAAATGATTAAATACATGATTAGAGAGAGCAATCGTATTATCTACATTTAATTCTAATTAAATGTAAATGATGTTGGAGTGAAATCATTTTTTTTGCAAATACCTTTTATCCCAAGGTAATGTGGGCTTCTCCTTTAGGACATTAATTAAGAGAGATTTAGGGTCTTTGGTCCAGAAAACCCATTCTAAATCACAGTAAGATTTTCCTGAGGTTACCTTAAGCCCAACATAAGATTATAATCATAGGCTTTAGGAGGAAACCACAATGGAGTCCCAGGATTATAGACAAGGCAGGAAAATCAAAGAAACATCCCAAACAATAACAATCGCAGACCCCTTTCAAATTTTTAGAGACGTACCTTGTGCCTCTAGTTACCAAGAGCTGAGCTTGACTTGAAGGAGAATGTATAATCACATGATTCCACCATGTACACCTGATCTTATACCTCTTCTTCCCCACTTTAACTAGGGGAGCTCTTGTGTACATTGGAACATGGATACCACTACCACTTTTATGTACTGAAGGCATCATTCATATTCAGATGACTTTGCTTTGGAAGGTCAACAAGATCTTCTCCATTCAACAAAATCTTCTCCACCTGAAAGCATGAAGGACAACGGTATTAGTTCATAGTGTGCCAGATGGATTCTGCCTAGGAAAGAAAGTAATGGACACAAATTTGACATCAGACCTTAAGACTTAAAACAAGGTCAAAGTAGCTTTGGAACATTTCAATATCCTGGGATATTCTACAACAGACCTCAAGGTGATGGTTTTAGAGAAACAGGACTAACTGCAATGGTGACATGCAGCACAAGTTCTCAAAAAAACCCAACAACATTCTTTTAATACATTGCAAATGTTAATGGATAAACTACTGGTAATCTGTCTCATATCTAAACTTCATCTGCTCCATTCATCTCAGTTTAAATCCTATGCTAATCTGGCCACTCCATGCCTCTAATGAAGTGAGCTTTGCCACTTCCAAACACAACACTGGGCTGAATCCATCCATATTTTTATTTCACAAACAGCTGCAGGGCCCTTTTGGAAATAAGGGAAGAGGATTTTGACCATAGTATCAAACCAATTCTCCATTGGGTTTGTTTGTTTGTTTGTTTGTTTGTTTGTTTGTTTATTTGTTTATTTGTTTATTTGTTTATTTATTCAAACTTATATGCCGCCCTTCTCCTAGGACCCAGGGCGGCTTACAATAACAATACAATAAAAATTTAAAAATTAATTACATTCATACAGCATACAAACATGGTCAACTCACAGTCGCTGATGGAGGGACATTCCTAGGGCCCAGGGGCAGAGCACAGCTCATACGCCCCAAGCCTGTCGGCATAAATGCGTCTTTAACAATTTCCGGAAAGCTAGGAGAGAGGGAGCAGTACAAACCTCTGAGGGAAGGAGAAGGCCCTAGCCCTAGGCCCCGCCAGATGACATTGTCTAACAGACGGGACTCATAGGAGGCCAACCCTATGCGCCCTAACCGGTCGCTGGGATTCATGAGGCAGAAGACGGTCCCGCAAGTATCCTGGTCCATTGCCATAAAGGGCTTTATAGGTCATAGCCAACACTTTGAATTGTGTTCGGAGACCAATAGGTAGCCAGTGCAGCTCACGGAGAGCTGGAGTGATATGAGCATGTCTTGGGAGATCCAAGATGGCTCGCGTGGCCGCATTCTGGACTACTTGCAGTCTCCGGACATTCTTCAAAGGTTGCCCCATGTAGAGAGCATTACAGTAGTCGAATCTCGAGGTGACAAGGGCATGGGTGACTGTGAGGAGTGACTTCAAATTATTTGAATAAAAGAATAAAACACTCAAGTCTGTTAGGAATCTGGACAGCAACAATGGAGTAGTATTTAGGGTTACCCCATTGGGCAGCCCTGATTTAATGAGTCAATTTAACTGTTTCTTCCCAAACTGTGAGGTCAGAGAAACGTGATTTTCCACTGAACCTGGGTATATCTAGTTTAATGAAAAGAAGGAGTAGAAGTGATATGATAGCAGTCTTCCAACATCTAAGATGCTGCCATAAAGAAGTGTGTGTGTGTGTGTGTGTGTGTGTGTGTGTCTACCTATTCTCCAAATGTAGGACAAGAAACAATAGATGGGAGCTAATCAAGGAGAGAACATAGAAATTAGGAGAAATTTCAAGACAGCTAGAATCATTAATCAGAACTGCTTGCCTTCAGAAGTTGTAGGTGCTCCAACATCAGAATCTTTTAAGAAAAGATTGGCAAAGATTTGTCTGAAATGGTATAGGATCTCCTGCTTGAACAGGGGGTTGGACTAGGAACTGCAAGGTCCCTTCCAACTCTTGTTATTCTGCTTTCATGGCTATCTGTAGTAATCATACATGTTAAATCTCATATAATTTTACTGTAATATTGGCCTCTATCTTCCTTCACAGGAGGGCTAAAACCTCTTTATTTTATTGGTTAGCTTCTTGATTTCTTGCTGGTTTTTTTATGTTTGAAATGTAGATGGGAAATCTATACCAACTCTGAAGACACAGTAGGTTTTAAAAGGGATCTTTCTTAAATAATCACTTTTATCCTACATTAATGAGTCTGAGATTGCTGCATTCCAGACTATAAGCAAATGCCCTAATTAAGTCAGGCTTCAATTGATGAAAATGAAATTTGTCTTTAAGCTCACATAGCAATTCTTTTTTTAGTTTTCAAATCTCTGTTTCACCCAAGAGGTGGGGGGAACATAAAGTTCATTATCAACAAAGATCTTTGTGTGGGTGTTCAAAAAAAATCAGGATGATGACTATGACCATGTAATTAAAGCCCATTTTTTTTTGTTTTACATGCATCACATATATGACACAAAAAGGGCAGAGCTTCAATTGTACAGACACATAATGTCTTTACTTGTCTCTCTCTAACTGTCCCAACTGATTATAAGATGGGCGGCTTCATAAATTTTTAAACAAATCAATAAATAAGATAGGTAAGATAAGATAACTTTTATTGCCATTTTTTACTGTGGGCAGACTGGCACACATTAAAAATGAAATTCTGTTGCTTGCTCTCAAAAGTGTACACATACACAACACACCTATAAACATGCTATATACAATATATGTATGTACTTACACCCTTACATATAATATTAAATTAAATATAAACTTGCTTAATGCCCTCCTGTGGATAACTTACATCTAGAGGTGTCCAAACTTAGTTGCCAAAATAAGAGACTCCTGCCTTACAGAGTTTACATACCTGCTAGATGCATTCTAGATTGCAAAGCTTCCTTATTCCTTTCTATCATTTGCATCTTTCTATGTAAACTAGTATTATTTTCAGTATTAGAGACTGTAGTTAACTCAGGATTGAACTGTTGGATTCTTTATGTTCTCTCCACTTGGTGGTGTTTCTGCAGACATTTCATTACCAAGTTAGGTAACATCTTACAATTGGTCACACAGCCAGCCAGATGTCTAGACAGGATTTAGCGTTTTTGTCCAACTATCAGTTGCCAAGGACCTTGGATAGGCAGATATTGTTGTTTAATGGTGTTAAAGATATTGTTGCAGAATGTAAGCTCATCCCAGTAAGCTGCCTTTTGCAATTGACTGATGCTGATTTTTGTCAATGCCGACGGTGTTCAAATGGTGTTCTAGAAGTTTTGGGATTGCACCCAAAGGACTTATTACTATTGGTACTATACTTGCTTTCTCTTGCCATTGTCATTCTATTTCTCTTTGTGTTTTGTGTTTATTGTTATTACATAAAAATATGTGAAATCACAGCTGCCAGATCTCTAGCTGGTGTTGGCTTTCATATGCATCCAGTTCTTCCCAAGAACTTAGGATGACATAAAGTTTGCAATATAGCAAATATCTGTAGCTCAGGTGTAGGATCAGGGTGAAATATTGATATAATATACATGCAGTTCCAAGCAGTGTCGCCTTTTGTAATTGAAAGACAGAAATTTTGTCAATGCACAGATTTTTTATCCAAGGTGTTTTGGTATGGCACCCAGTGTGCCAATAACCACCGAGACAACCATAATCTTTCAGTTTCAGTTTTCAGATCTTGATCATTTGTGATCTTCTTCAGTTCTTTGTCTTCTATTCCAGGGGTCCCCAACCACCGGTCTGTGGACCAGCACCGAGCCATGGCATGACAGAAACCAGGCCATGGAAACAAGAGAAGATGCACCAGCATGATGCAGGCAGCATGCAAAACCAGCCCCCCTCCGGTCCACAGTAAAACCTCTCTCCACAGAACCAGTGCCCGGTACCCAAAGGTTTGGGGACGGCTGTTCTATTCTGTAAATTCCTGGTATTGTCACAGCAATTATCTACACTTTCTCATTTTTACCTACATTTAAATCTGGTGTATTATTAATTGATAGATTCTCTGTAAATTTAGAGGCTATAATATATACATGTAAACGTTCCCCCGCCCCTGAAAAAAAGAAGACTGGATTTACGAGCATATCATTGTGAAAGAATGTATTCATCTTGCACTTAGATATTAGATTTAGAATTCTTTTTGAGCATTATTGTAGATATACTTTTCTATGACCAGTACCAAATAGGTCGATATAGAAGTTAACACAAAGTTTTCAAGAAGTTTATCTTAACTCTTGGGCATGGTTTCTGACAATCAATAGTAGCTTTCTTCTGATCTTTTTTTTTCAACTTTTTTTCAACTGTAGTCTCATCTCTGTCAGTCTGGTGTAATGGTTAAGGGTATAGAAATGCTGAATTCTAGATCCACTTGCATGATTGTGACACAGTTACTCGTTCTCAGGCCTAGTAAAACAACAACAACAACAACAACAACAACAACAACAACAGAGTTGGAAAGGACCTTGGAGGTCTTCTAGTCCAACCCCCTGCTCAGGCAGGAAATCCTAAACCATTTCAGACAAATGGTTGTCCAATCTCTTCTTAAAAACCTCCAGTGTTTGAACACTCACAACTTCTGGAGTTAAGTTGTTCCACTGATTAATTGTTCTGTCAGGAAATTTTTTCCTTAGTTCTAGGTTGCTTCACTCTTTAGTTAGTTTCCATCCATTGCTTCTTGTCCTGCCTTCAGGTGCTTTGGAAAATAGCTTGACTCCCTCTGAGTCATTGGAAGATATTGGAAGACTGCTATCATGTCACCCCCTCGTCCTTCTCTTCATTAAAGTAGACATAACCAATTCTAGCAACCGTTCATTGTTTGTTTTAGTCTCCAGGCCTCTGATCATCTTTGTTGCTCTTCTCTGTACTCTTTCTAGAGTCTCAACATCTTTTTTACATTATGGTGACCAAAAATGGATGCAATATTCCAAGTGTGACCTTACCAAGGCCTTGTAAAGTGATATTCACATTTCATGTGATCTTGATTCTATCCCTCTGTTAATGCAGCCTGTTAATGGCAAACCACTTCTGAAAAAATGTTGCCAAGAAAACTGCATGGACCCATCCAGGCAATTTCCAGGAGTGAAGACTGATTTGAAAACATGTTTGTGCATATCACACCCATATACAAAGTCTAGTTTCCAGGCCTAGACATTCCTGTTGATCTCTCATCTCAATATTAAGCTACTTTTGGCCCTACTCAGCTCACAGACCAGCAACGGTCAGCTACCGCTTGTAATGAATATAGTTTAAATTTTTGAGCTATCTTTTAAAACTTTATTGGAACTTTCACTCTCTTGGTATGGTAGCTTTGGAATAATTGTTCACTATTCTTCCATCAGCAAAATGACTTACTAATACTCCATATTGCCTTTGTGTAGGCTACCAAACCTTCTTCAGAAGATTGGAGGGATCTTTAGAACAGATTCAGAATATGCATGATGTGGTGGAAAATAAAGACAACAGGTCCTGTAGATTGAATGGAAGTGTGGTTATTCAAAACTGGATATTTAAGGTTCTAGAAGTTTCAGTTACACTGAAATGCTCTAATTAACATAAGCTAAGAGAGATAATTGTCTAAAGTCATCAACAGATCTTTAATAGTTTATTGATAAAGGGTGCATTTTAATGGATTAATCACAAGAGCTTCAGTTGTTTAATTGATTAATTTAGTTTTTCTCCAGCTGGTGCACTCCAGATAAGCACAAAAGCACATACACATCCATGAAAGTTCAAGTTAGATGAAAAGAACAAAAGAAGAGGCTTTTAATTTTGTCAATATGTGAAATTGTTTAAATTTATGCCAATGTCCAGTTTTTACATTACATCCAACATTTCATGTGATATCTGGCCTATCTAGGATGAAATATTCATTTATGATTCATGAAGGATGATGTATTTATAGAATTTTAAGATGACCACGAAGTAATATAGATTTGTCCTTTCCTGATCACAGCTGATGAAGCATCTTGTTCTGTACTTGAAGACATTAGTCCTCAGCAGGTTCTCCAACATCTTGTTGACACCTCAATAGTATCTGCCACCTGTAGCAATTTCCTTATTCTGTCTTATCATAGGGCCAGCTTTGCTTGCATCACATGCTCAAGACATTACTCTTCTCACCTCAATTTCAGAAGACCACAGACCAAAGTATAAGATCCTTTTACACTTCTCCAAGTGCCACTTGAAATATTATGAACTTGTTTCTGTAGAGGAAAGGAGTTCTGTACAGGAAGGAAGCCTGTGAATCACATTTCACACGTCAATTTAGGAAGGCAGGGCAAAACTAGAAAGGTGGACAATTTACAAGAGTGACAGTTCGCACGTCATTTCCTTTCAGAAATGTAGTCCAGAAAGGGGACGTCATAAGGTTTGAAGTGGGTCTACATCCTTAGACTGACTAAAACTGATCCTTAAACTTGCTTATTCTGAATTTAAAAAAGGAAAAGAAAGTTAGATTTCTTCTATTGTGCTTAAAAAAGAACTTCCTGGAAAATGCCTGGAAAAGCCTGGTCCTGTATTATCTAGCTCCTGCAATCAAATTGTCTATCAATGTATACCTTGTCACACTGTGTACGAATGTTGCTATCAAACATATCCATATGCTCAGCGGTTTCAGTCAAGCGAGCTTCGTTTTCAAAGCTCCTGCACTTCTCCAAGTCATTTCCCAGAGACGGATGTCAATATTGCCGTATCGATTACGTGAGTCAATTTCCCCAAAGTCCAGGATAAAATCTTGCTCATCAGTATTCTTGTCGGACCGAAGGTCAATCTGAGATATTTTTTCCTACGAAGGTCAGTCTGAGACATTTCTTCTACGAAGAAGGGGGGGGAATGGCTCAGCTCTCTGTCTCTCCCCGCCTGGAGTAGACTTTTGGGGGAGAGAGGGAGGAAAGGAAGGAAGGCAGGGAAAAAAAAACTTTTGAGTTTTGGGTTCACCGAAGGTTAGGCTCTGTTTTGGATTGCTGGACAGCTTTCACGATGACCTCATTGTCGTTGCAGATGCTTACTACACTTTAGGAGAGCAAGACGCAGAGAACAGTAAGCTCAGCCAGCTTGCGAAGGCTGCTACCCACAATTCACAGGAGAGGGGGGGGAAAAACCACGGATAGTTCCCACTAGGTTGTGGTCGGCTAGGTAACGGCAAGTTATTAATCTTGTGTCAGAGAGCCAGCTGCAACTGTGGCAGCTACCATATCTCACCACCAACTCTGTGTCTGGACACCACCATTGTCCTTCTCTTGGCATGAAAGGCTCTACAAATCAGCTGCTTCTCCACCCACCCACTCCTTCCCACCCTCTTTTCATGTCGAGTTGGAAATTTTGCTTTTGTTGTTGTTATTACTATTATTATTTTGGCCTCTCCACCCCCTCCCCTTCCTCTTTTTTGGGGTGTTTTTCCCCCTTTTGGAGGAGTTTGAGCGGTGGTCCTCACTGTGGTCAGGTTTACTAATTCAGAGAGAGTCTGCCTAGTTTCCAACTTTAATGATATTCCCTCAACATATCATCCCCGTTGCTTGGCGACCGGATTTGAGCTAGGCTTTTCATTTGATTCCCACACATCAGGCTGTGAAAAGCAGGTCCCCCTCCCTCCCTCCCTCCCTTCCACCCCTTCTCCTTCTCCCTTTGCTTTTGATTGTGCTCCTCTGAAACCCTTCCCCCTGCGGTGTCAGTACGGGTGGGCAGAACAGTGGTAGAATAAGGCCAGGGTGGAGGGCGGCTTGAAGGCTACTGCTAGTCACACATCAAGGATTGCAAACAAAGCTGCTGAGGGCCCTTCCTGACAAACATAAATTTGCAGAAAGCAAATTTAGTCTTCCCTTCGTCGGGTGGGTGTCATTTTAAGACTTTTTCTCAGATACTTTATTAAATCTGACGCTCTCTCTTGTTTTTGCGGGCCGTTTCGTACAAAAGACTTCCTATGATCAACAAGTTGCCCATTGGGGTATGCAAACAAGCTTGTGAAGTCCTAACATAATCTAATAAGCAGTGGGGCCTTGATGCCCTAAGTCTTTCCAGATTCATTTGTTGGAGTTGAGCAGTTTTCCATTTGGATCTTTGCAGAATTCCAAACAAATTTATTCCCCCCCCCAGGATGCTCCAATTCTTTTTTTTTTTTTTCAAAGTTCTCTAGGCAGGCATGAGAATTCTTGTTCAGCTTTCTAGACTTTTGTTTTCTCAAATTGTATGGGTGTAGTAAAAGCCCAAATTAGGCTAAAAAAAAAACCCGAACCTCAACAACAGTCTCGTCCTTGTTTTAGGAAAATGGAATTGGTACAATCCATGGTCCGTGGCCCAGCATCCTTGTGATTTTGCTTCCAGAATATTTTTCTTCCAGAATATATAAATACATTATTTATGTCTTTTAGGTTTTGTATATTTTTTTTAATCTTTTTAAGATTGCAAGCTGCCTAGAGTTACCTTGTGGTAAGATGGGCCGCCAATAAACTTTACAAATAATATTAATAATAAATAATAATAATAATAACAGTGAAAAAAATGAGCTTTATTATGAAGAACAGTTTAATGGAACGAAAGACAGTCGGGCTAGCAGGAGGTGTGCAGGTACTACGAATCATAAGATTTAATTCAGGAAATAGTCCAGTTTAATGGAGATAGAACTAGACGTATCTAATTCGATTGCAACCTTCCAAACTAAAGTTTCAACCTCAGGTTTAGTTTAGTTTAGATGCTAAGAGGTAGAAAATAATTCTTTCCATGTCCTTGGAAGAGGTTCCAGAAAAAGAGACCATATCAAAAACCAAGTTTCCTTAAGTTCCAGGTGAAAACAATTCCTATGATACCAGAAGATAGCTAGAAGCATGGAAAGCGGCTTCTCCTAAACCTTGGAAAATCAGTGGAGACAATTAGCAAAAAGGTCATTTTTGTTGACCAGATCTCTCTCTTCTATTCCCCCCCCTCCAGATTTTGAGACTTGCAGAGGGCATAACAGGTGACTTTTGGTCTTTTTCTGTTTGGGTGGATTCTGTATAAAACATGTATATGTATATGATACATATACACGTATAGGATACATATACACATTTCCTACTACAGGAATTAATTTGTCTTTATTGAAAATCCATATTTTATTGACTAGTGTCAGTAAGAATGCTCTAGGGAGACTCATGGGTTGGAAAAAATAATGCTGGGACCCATGAGACTTATAAAATAGAAATCAAATAAATAATAAATAATAAAATAAAATAAATAAAATAAGTTATCAGCCCTGAGATAGGCAATACAGGTTACAAAAATGGAGATATGATCTAACATATAAGGAACCCTTGTAGAACTTTATACCTTTCTTTCTTTCTTTCTTTCTTTCTTTCTTTCTTTCTTTCTTTCTTTCTTTCTTTCTTTCTTTCTTTCTTTCTTTCTTTCTTTCTCTTACTTTTATCCCACCTTTATTATTATTTTTATGAATAACTCAAGCTGATGAACATACATAATGCTGCTTCCTCCTTCTATTTTTCCCACCACAACAACCCTGTGAGGTGGGTTGGGCTGGGCTGCCAATCCTATTTACCATGAAATGCTGTAACACCTATGGACTTCTGAGTTGCTTTAAAATAAATATTCTTGAGCCCAAGGGCATCATTTTTGCACCTTGCTATTAGTTCTGCCCTCTGTTACAAAAGTTCTCCAAGTTTAAATGTTCTTTAAAAAGTTTACTCAGGAGGACATACGGGGGCGGGTCTGTTTTTGTTGCTGTTCTCTTCTTCAAGGGCAGAAGAAGGAGAGGGGGTGAGCAGAAAGAAAGAAAGAAAGAAAGAAAGAAAGAAAGAAAGAAAGAAAGAAAGAAAGAAAGAAAGAAAGAAAGAAAGAAAGAAAGAAAGAAAGAAAAGCATTGTGTGACTTGAGGACCTCTTAAAATCCACTTTGGGAAGGCACCAGACAGACATTTGAAAAAGAGGGGCCAGTGTTTAGAAATTAGCAAAACCAGGAATTTTGTCTCCTTTAAAATTCTTTTTGCTCCGTCTAATAAAGTTTTCCTGCTTATACTCAGGGAAATCTTACTCCGCTCGTGAAAATGATGCAACGTGCTCACCATCCCACCCACCCCCAGCTCAAGAAGGTGCTTACAAAAAATATCCCTTTTTTCTTCTTCTTTTTTCTTCTCTCCAATGTAATACTTATTTCCCTATCCAGTAAAGTGGCATAACACATAACCCGGCTTTCTTTTTTTTTTTTTTTTTTAAATCAATTTGACATTATTGTCAATAGATTCTCGACAAGCATAATTTGTATTATTGCCATTAACCTCTTCATGCTTTTCTCAACCATGGTGAAGAGGTTTAAAAAAGCATTTGGTTTAAGCCCCGTAAAATAAAAGAAGCAGAAACCCAAGTTAGGAATTCTAAATCTTTATAGTCACAACGAACATTGTTTTCCATGGATTTCCTGAACAGAAACAGAAACATGCCTGTAAGTGAATAATCACGAAAAGATAAAATCAAAAGCTGCCTACATTTCTGTCGAAAGTCAATCCAAGTTCCATAAAAGGAGACAGCAGCTTCGTGTAATGTGTGAGATGGTGTTACAAAATGTGAATTTCCTGTGCTTGTTGGTGCATGTGAGGGCTGAAATCATGAGCACTAAGTCCCTGATAATTTAGTTCAAATCACTTTCCTTTACCCAAGTATCACGGGCGCCCCACAAGTGCTTAGTTAAGCAAAAAGGTGGGGTTGGGGTTAAAACCAATAAATAATATAAATACTCTTTGGCTGGTTGCCACCATAGGATAAACTCAAAACCAAAATTGTCTAAAGACAATTGCTGTGTTCACATCACCTGCCGTGCTGAGCAAACCATAATATAGTTTAATGGGATGGTGTGGTTGCCTCAAAATGCTGAAACAATTGCTGTATTCCCACAACAAACTAACAAATGATCCATCCACATTTTACCGGGTCTAGCATGTTGTATAAAAAACAGCCAGTTAGTTGCATGAGAAAAAAAGCAATATTTAATCTCTCTCTCTCCTGAAGTTGAGATTGCTTAGTAGATAAAATTATTCAACAGGTAACATTTCTAAAATAACTTGAATCCCATTTAAAAATCCAATTACATTAACCACATAATCTACTGATTCCTGGAAGACTGCCATGTAAGCAAGGAACAGTTCCTGCAGAGGGCAACGCAAAAGGGAAGAGTATGAAAGTAGATTTAAATCTTAAAAGTAAAGACCGCTGGTTTCTAAGTTTATAGCTTTTTTGTATTTGCCATTTAAGGCTCATTCCAGACAGTATTGTGACTCAACTCTGACACATTCCTTTAGGTGAAGCTCTTGATTTGAGTCTCCTTTCCTTTCTTGGTGACTTCATTTGCGGCTTTTTCATAGGGGGCACCCAAAAGGTGGAATAACATTAGCAGCAAATATTGAAAGTTTAAACTCTGAACCCTAAGAACTAAGGAGAAATTTCCCATCAGTGAGGAGAAATAATCAGTGGGACGGCTTGCCTCAAGAAATTGTGGGTGCTCCAATACTGGCAGTTTTTAAGAAGAGATTGGACAACAGTTTGTCTGGGATGGTATAGGCCGGGGTAAGCACCTTGGCTCTTTTATGACTTGCGAATTTCCACTCCCAGAATTCCTGAGCCAGCCATGCTGACTCAGGAATTCTGGGAGTTGAAGTCCACGAGTCATAAAAGAGCCAAGGTTGCCTACCCCTGGTATAAGCAGTAGTGGGATTCAGCCAGTTTGCACCAGTTTGGCAGAGCCAGTAGCTAACTTTTTGTTGCCCAGGCCCAGAATGGACTTCCAGAAGTGGCATCCACACAGAGAACCGGTTGTTCACATATTTGAATCCCACCACAGGGGGTGGGACTAGAAGACCTCCAATGTCTCTTCCAGCTCTGTCATTCTGTTAATGCTGACTTTCTGTACTTATTTGTCAATAAGGACAATAGATGGTAGCCGGCGGCCCGTTTCTCCGGGTAGCCGGCAGCCCGTTTCTCCGCGTCGGAGGTCTGGAGGAGCCCGGCGGGCCCCCTGTGGGCGAGGGCCCCTCCCGGCCCAGATCTTTGGTGAAAGTTTCAGATCTGTGGATGATCAGCATCTATCATGGCTTACCAACTGTATAGAAACACCACCTTGGGAAACAGTCTTCAAGAAAGCCTGGATGAGCTCATTCAGTCTCAGCAGATCACTCCCCAGCTCGCTCTTCAAGTCCTCCTACAGTTTGACAAAGCTATCAATGCTGCATTAGCACAGCGGGTCAGAAACAGAGTCAATTTCAGGGGCTCTCTGAATACGTACAGGTTTTGCGACAATGTTTGGACCTTCGTGCTGAACGATGTGGAATTCAGAGAGGTCACCGAGGTGGTGAAAGTGGATAAAGTTAAAATCGTGGCCTGCGATGGGAAAAATACGGGTTCGAATGCTGCGGAGTGAAGGGGGATTGGGGCCTCTGAGCCCACGCGGATGTGATGGGCAGGGTTTCCCGGGGAACAGCCTGGACAAAGAAAGACTGTCGGGAGTTGTTTTAATAATGTAGGCAAAGCTCACTTTTTCTGGAAGGCCTTGTGGAACTGTCTTAGCAAGGTCCCATAAGGCACCTCCGGGCGTTGGGTCGGTGATGAAGATAAGCAAGCTTGCTTTTTTAAAAAAAGAGGATGAAAAATAAAGATGAAACATACACAGCTACTTTTGGGTTCATCAAGGTCACCAATAAATATTTTATTTAAAACTTTAAAAAAAAAATAAGGACAATAGATATCGGAATAGAAAGGCACCTTTACTCTTCAAGTCTGTATCTAGTGTATATCTTATTGATTATATGGGTCTTCTCAGAGCTATCTTCATGCCCAACTTTCTCCTTCCTATATCCTGGGCTCATCCATAGGGCCTCCTTGCATTAAGTGGGAGATGGCCTGCTTTCTATTTGTTGAGCTAATTTCCATACGAAGACTTCGTCTTCGTGCCAGTTCTGTGTCTCGGTAAGGAGTGCCTGAATGGTTGGTGACCTGCTGTCCTTAGTATAAAAATGCCTCCTCCTCCTATCTGGAAGTGGAGCACTGCGCCTCCATGGCCAAAGGGTGGTCTGCTAAAGAGCCTTGTGGGTGCAGCTGGTTCCTTTTCAAACTTTTGTGGTTTGGTAATGAGAATATTGACCTTTCTTTCTTTCTTTCTTTCTTTCTTTCTTTCTTTCTTTCTTTCTTTCTTTCTTTCTTTCTTTCTTTCTTTCTTTCTTTCTTTCTTTCTTTCTTTCTTTCTTCCTTCCTTCCTTCCTTCCTTCCTTCCTTCTTTACTTACTTACTTACTTACTTACTTACTTACTCTTCACCCATCTTTCTTCCTTTGCATTTCCTATCCTTCCTTTCCACTCATCTCCCTTCCTCCCTTCCTCCCTCCCTTCTTTCCAATATTTTTATATTTTCACAAAACGGGCCATCAGTCACAATACCTTAGTGCAGGGGTGTCAAACTCAATTTCATTGAGGGCCACATCAACATTGTGGTTGCCCTTGCGGGGGCTGGGTGGGTGTGGCCAGGGTGGGTGCAGCCTACTGGGTGGGCGTGGATGGAGTGGGTGTGGCCTACTGGATGGGTATGGGCAGCTCTACATCGTTCGCCCCACTGCCTGCCAAAACCCCTCCCCTGGAGCCCATCAAGCCAGATATGTGAAGTAGGTGAGGGCCACTTCCAGGTGATGGTACATTTCTTCATTCCTCACAAAGGGTGACACCTTCCCAGCATGCACCCAGGGGGCGGGGCTGACGTGGCAGGGGCTGGTTCCTCGCTGGTTCCAGATGGCCTTGTGGAGCTAAGACTGAATGTGTTTCAGCATAGATGGCCACCACAAAATTGTACATTGGCTCCTGGCTGGCCTGGGCCAGGGCCAAGGCAGAAGGGGCCGTTCCCTCACTGTTTCCAGAATGGCTTCGTGGGCCACATGAAACCACTTTGTGGGCAGCATCCGGCCCCCAGGTCTTGTGTTTGACATGTCTGCCCTAGTGGTATTGCATCTTGAATGAAAACAATGCAGCTAGGAATAAGGCGTAAAATACTTTATGCACTAAATGTTGGCCAAGCAGGAGCAATGTGCATCAACAGGAATGTATCAATGACCCCTCTCTCTGTCTCTACCTCCAATAATGGAAGTTGAACAATGCCAGCTCTAAGCCAGGTAACTTAGACTTTTTTCTACCAGAATGTCATTTCTAAATAAGGATTATATTTTGTTATTTTTTTTCCTTTCGTGCGACCAAATTTCAGAGTTTCTTCAATAAATATAATTCCAATAACTGTATTGCTTCTCCCAACGTGCATTCTTTCTGCTATGCAAAGCTGCCTATTCTAACATTATTCCTAGAAACGATGGCACCAGGGAAATGCCATTTTATTGCCTACGTTTGTCACTGAGCTTGTTGAGGGACCACAATATAGTAACAGAAGGCAAAGTAGCAGCCTTTGACATCTCTGAGTGGATGGTGTAGAAACGTTTTATAAATAACCAGCGAAACAGATGTCCAGCTAATCAGTCTAGAACAGGGGTCCCCAACCCCCAGTCCGTGGATCAGTACCGGGCTGCGGCATGCCAGCAACCAGTCCGCACAAACAAGCAAAGCCCCATCCATGAGATGCAGGCAGTACACAAAACCATGCACCCTCTGGTCCATGGAAAGATCTCTCTCCACAGAAGTGATCCCTGGTGCCCAAAAGGTTGGGGACCTGTGGTCTAGAAGGTCTCCACATATTCAGAGCTAAACTTGCTGTGTTAACAAGCATTTTTTATCTATCAGACTATACCTTTGAAAAACGTTTGGAGACTTCAGGTAATGCAGAATGCAGCCGCGCGAGCAGTATTGGGCCTACCTAGAAATGCCCATATTTCAACATCACTCCGCGAGCTGCACTGGCTGCCAATTGGTCTCCGAACGCAATTCAAAGTGTTGGTTATCACCTATAAAGCCCTACATGGCATCGGACCAGATTACTTACGGGACCGTCTGTTGCCCCATGAAACCCAGCGACCGGTTAGGGCCCACAGAGTCGGCCTTCTCCAGGTCCCGTCAGCCAGACAGTGTCGCCTGGCGGGGCCTAGGGGAAAAGCCTTCTCTGTTGCGGCCCCGGCCCTCTGGAATCAACTCCCCCACAGAGATCCGTATTGCCCCCACCCTCTCTGCCTTTCGCAAATTATTGAAAACCCATCTTTGCCGGCAGGCCTGGGGCAGTTAACTCCTTGCCCCAGCCAGTGTATGTATGTTTGTATGTCTGTTTCTGGATGATTGGTTGTTTTTAATTAATGGGTTTTATAATGTATTTTAATATTAGATTTCCTTATGTTAGCATTCATGTTGTGAGCTGCCCTGAGTTCTTGGAATAGGGCGGCATAGAAATCTAATAAATAATAATAATAATAATAGTAATAATAATCATGCATATAGGAATTGTAATTTTGAACCTAGTACATTCCGGAAGAAAATTCTCAAATGCCAGGGAAATCAGGAGTCCAGGCAGTTCAAAGGGGTATAAAGATTTATTGCAAGCTTAAAGGCCTCTACAAGAATCTGAATTACTAACGACTAAAGCAAACTGGAGGTAGATAAGAGTCAATGGAATTCAAGGTGGGCTGGATTTTGATCTCTTGTGAGCATGAAGGGACTCATGACTGATGAAGCATTTGACCCCTCCCTCGGGCTCAGCCTGCTCATCTTCTACAAAAAACTGATTTTATAAAGGAAACAACAATGCCAGGGTGCTCTAAATCATTTCCAGAATGAAACTAGTTGCTTTGATAAATCTCTAACTAAGCTTTGAATGTAGTGACAGATTTTATCTTCCTGGGTTCCAAGATCACCACAGATGGGGACTGCAGCCAAGAAATTAGAAGACGCTTGCTCCTGGGGAGGAAAGCTATGGCAAATCTAGGCAGCATACTAAAAAGCAGAGACATCACCTTGCCAACAAAAGTGCGTATAGACAAGGCCATGGTTTTCCCAGTTGCAATGTATGGCTGTGAAAGTTGGACCGTAAGAAAGGCTGAGTGCCAAAGAATTGAGGCCTTTGAACTTAGTTCGTGGCTGGAGAAGACTCCTGCGAGTCCCCTGGACTGCAAGGCGATCAAACTGGTCAGTCCTAGAGGAGATCAACCCTGACTGCTCTTTAGAAGGCCAGATCCTGAAGTTGAAACTCAAGTACTTTGGCCACCTAATGAGAAGGAAGGACTCACTGGAGAAGAGCCTCATGCTGGGAAAGATTGAGGGCAATAGAAGAAGGGGACGAAAGAGAATGAGGTGACTGGATGGAGTCACTGTATGGAGTCAGTGAAGCAGTAGGTGTGAGCTTAAATGGGCTCCAGAAGATGGTAGAGGACAGGAAGACCTGGAGGAATATTGTCCATGGCAGCGGTTCTCAACCTTTTTCAGGCCGAGACCCCACCTGCGCTGCCCATGCGCGGTGCGGGCGCGTGCGACGGGCCGAACCGCGCATGCGCGTTGTGACGGGCCAAACCGTGCATGCTCGGCGCATGTGCGACGGGCCAAATCGCGCATGCACGTCGCGACGGGGCGAACCGCGCATGCGCGGCGCGCGCGCGACGGCTGAGGGGAAACGGGGGAAAATGGCTGACTGCGGTGTCCGGCAATCCCCGCGAAACGGTCGTTCGACCCCAAATGGGGTCGCAACCCACAGGTTGAGAACCGCTGGTCCATGGGGTCACAATGGGTCGGACACGACTTCACAACTAACAACAACAACAACAAAGCTTTGAATAATGCTGAACATTTCAGCTTTTCATAATATTTTCTCATGATAATGCTAGCCCTTGTTGGGAGGAATTCCCTCGTGCGGTTCTTCCAGCCGGGATTGTCCTTGACGGCACGGCGCGGAAGAAATAGATCGTAAAGCCAGCTACCGGAAAGAAGTTTAATTTCGAGGAACAAAGTTGAGTGACAATTCAGCTCGGGTCCCGGGCTAGCTAGACAGAAGGATCTTTAAACAGGGGTTTTTATACCTTTTCGTGGTTTTCAAACTTGTCAATTCTGATTGGTGTGTTTGAATCTGTCCTTCCTGATTTGTTGGTCAGTGACTATTGTTGGTCAGATTTCTTCTCTAATCTTGCCTAAAAGGTGTTAATTACTTTTATTGTTGTGTGTTTGTTAATCCTGATTGCTGTTAGCTGGTTCCTCATTGTGTGTGTCAAGTGTTTGTCCTTTTAGCTTTAGGCTGCTATTGACTCAGGTCAGTTCGCCTGGGGTTTTTCCCAGGTTATTCCTTCATTTGAGTGGGGAGGGGGTGTCCAGCTTCCATCACCCTTAAAGCAGGAGAATGTGAATTCTAGTCCCCCCTGTAGGCATGAAAGCCAGTTGGATGACTTTGGGCCAGTCATCAGGAGACTGTGAGTTCTAGTCCTGCCTTAAGTACAAAAGCCAGCTAAGGTGATTTTAAGCCAGTCACTCTTTTTCACTCCAACCCACTTCACAGGATTGTTGTTATGAGGAAAATAAAGCAAGGAAGGAGAATTAGGTGGGTTCACTGCTTTGAGTTATTAAAGTAATAATGGCAGGATTAAAATCTAATATGTAAATTAATTACATAAAAAATCAGGAACTTTCTAGATATGATAGGACTATCACTCTCAGAATAACAGAACAGAATAGTAGAGTTGAAAAGGACCTTGGAGGTCTTCTAATCTGACCCCCTACTCAGGCAGGAAACCCTATACTGTTTCAGACAAATGGAGGCAGGTTGTTCCACTGGTTAATTGTTCTAACTGTCAGGAAGTTTCTCCTTAGTTCTAGGTTGCTTCTCTCCTTGATTATTTTCCATCCGTTGCTTCTTGTCCTGCCTTCAGGAACCTTGGAAAATAGCTTGACTCCCTCTTCTTTGTGGCAGCCCCTGAGATATTGGAACTCAGCTATCATGTCCCCCCTCATCCTTCTCTTTGTTAAACTAGACATACCCAATTCCAACAACTGTTCTTTATATGTTTTAGCCTCCAGTCCCTTGATCATCTTTGTTGCTCTTCTCTGCATTAAACATCTTTTTTACATTGTGGCGACCAAAACTGGATGTAATATTCCAAATATGGTCTTACCAAGGCATAATCTAAAACTTTGAGAAAGGCCTGAGTATGATATTTTGCTATTCTTATATATAGTTAAAAAAGAAAAGCATTTTGCACACAGCATTTAACATTTACCCCCCCCTTCTTCATTCTCTGAAGGTTTTAATTAACATCTTAAATACACTGCGACAGAGCATTTAAGCAAAAGCCAAATCTATTTATATTGTCAGTTGATATTAGTGGATAGCAATCCAGCTCTATTCAAATATAGCGGGAATTTGTATCCTTACTTCTGTTTGCTTAATCTGTGGCTTGGTAATATTTCACCCAGGTTATCAAGCCTGAGCAAAAATGCAAAACATAAGAAAATAGGAAACAATAAAAATAATGTTGGGAGTACAGGTAGTCCTCAACATATGACCACAATTGAGCCCAAAGTTTCCGTTGCTAAGTGAGACTTTGTTAAATGAGTTTTGTCCCATTTTACGACCTGCCTTGCCACAGTTGTTAGGCCAATCACTGCAGTTGTTAAGTTAGTAACCTGGTGGTGAAGTGAATCTGGCTTCCTATTGATTTGCTTGTCAGAAGATCGCAAAAGGGGATCAAATAATAATAATAATAATAATAATAATAATAATAATAATAATAATAATAATAATAATAATAATAATAATAATAATAATAATAATAAGTTGGAAGGGACCTTGGCTGTCCAATCTCTTCTTAAAAACCTCCATTGTTTCAGCACTCACAACTTCTGGAGGCAGGTTGTTCCACTGATTACTTGTTCTAACTGTCAGGAAGTTTCTCCTTAGTTCTAGGTTGCTTCTCTCCTTGATTAGTTTCCATCCTTTGCTTCTTGTCCTGCCTTCAGGTGCTTTGGAGAATAGCTTGACTCCCTCTTCTTTGTGGCAATCCTTGAGATATTGGAAGACTGCTATCATGTCCCCCTTCATCCTTCTCTTCATTAAACTAGACATACCCAATTCCAGCAGCCGTTCCTTATATGTTTTAGCCTCCAGTTCCCTGATCATCTCTGTTGCTCTTCTCTGTACTCTTTCTAGAGTCTCAACATCTTTTTTACATCGCGGTGACCAAAACTGGATGCAGTATTCCAAGTGTGGCCTTACCAAGGCATTGTAAAGTGGTATTTGACCCATGGGACACCGGAATCATCATAAATGCATCTTTGCCAAGCATCCAAACAGGTTATTAAGTGAATCTGGCTTCCCTATTGACTTTGCTTGTCAGAAGCTTGTAAAAAGTGATCAGATGACCCTGGGACATCACAATCATCATAAATGCATGATAATTGCCAACGCATCCAAATTTTGATCAAGCGATCCTGGGGATGTTACAATGGTCATAAGTGTGAAAAATGGGGTCATTTTTCTCCCTTCCATTGCAACTTCAAACCGTCACTAAAGGAATGGTTGTAAGTAAAAAAACTACCTGTGGCAACAGCAATAATTTATTCTTCCTTTCACCCAGAGGGTCCTCCAGTTAGCCAACAATTCAAAAGTTTAATTCCTGCTTAGCATTCTCTAGTGTACTGTTAAGAGTATATATAGTCAATTCACATGTTCTTTTGCTTGCTTGTGTGTTTGGAGATCTCACAAATGTTTTTCAGGCCATTAGAAAGCAAAGCAACAAAGATGATTAGGGGACTAAAACATATTAAGGAACGGTTGCTAGAATTTGGGTATGTCTAGTTTAATGAAGAGAAGGATGAGAGGTGACAGGATAGCAGCTTTCCAATGTCTCAGGGACTACCACAAAGAAGAGGGAGTCAAGCTATTCTCCAAAGCACCTGAAGGCAGGACAAGAAGCAAAGGATGGAAACTAACCAAGGAGAGAAGCAATCTAGAACTAAGGAGAAACTTCCTGACAGTTAGAACAAGTAATCAATGGAACAACCTGCCTCCAGAAGCCTGTGAATGCTGTGAATGCTTGGCTGATGCGTGCTACGAGGTCTTCCCATCCCCTTTGGTTCCTACTCTCCCCCTAAACTCTTGGCAACTCCACCCCTGCGTTCCAATGGACTGATGTCAGCCTCTGAAATGAGTTTGCCCAGATTAGAGAGGGTGCTATTCACCCCCTTTTCCACTTCAATGAGCTGAGCTTTGGACATGCTGAAAAGCACCATTTAGAATTAATTAAAGTGGAGCTGTTTTCATTGGTCTTGCCACTGCTGACCACTGCGTATTTTTTTAATGAGGTGAGCTGGAGCAGAGGGTCTTTGTTGATATTTTTAACACTGGAGCAATGCATATTATGTCATATTAATGAAACAGGAAGCCTAAGGGGAATTTGATGGGGGGGGTGGGAAATGGAGAATTCAGATGAATATGAATCATGCTTCAATGATGCCTTTTGGTATCTTTTAAAAAGCAGTACCTGCATACTCCAGTCTTGGCTACCTTACATCAAATGATAACATCTATTCCTATCTTTTAATGTGTGAGTTTTAAAAATTGTAACAATGGTAAGGTTTGGGGTCAACCTGTCACTTGTCATATGACTTAAAATTGTCCTGCGTAAGACAGTTTGATGTAGGTTTAATTAAAAATCTGTCTGTATCTAGTTTATGAATAATTCTCTGTTCACATTTATAGGTAGAGCAAGTGTGAAACAGTGATTTAACTAAATATTTGGGGAGTTGATTACACAACATGAGGAAGAAAACGGTTTCAAAATATCAGGTGAGCAATAGAAAGCACTGAATCTGCCAGTTTCAGTTTTATTCACTTTCTTATTTTCCCATTGTAAATTTGTCTCTTTGTGTTCCTGTGCTATTCTGAGCATTTTTCTTTTGTAAACATTAAAAAAAAATCTATCGATGCTCATGTACATTTTCTTCAAGCATGCACAATTTTGTTTGTATTCTTGCTCATTTATATAGCTTTTTTAAAATAAATATTTTATTAGATTTTATAGGGTAGGGAAAGGACAGGGTAAGTACAGATATGGGGAAGGGTGGGAGTAGGGGATTAAGGATAGGGTAGGGTTGGAATTAGGGGAAGGTACAATAATGGGGTAACCCCCCAACAATAATCTCATGCTTTTTTTGTTTGTATTCTTGCTAATTTATATAGCTTTTTTGTGGGTGGGGAGAATCCTTTTATATCATGCATGTGATATATTATTTTGTTCAATGTATATACATTTCACGCATTTTTCTATTTTTATTTTCGATCGGCAATCTGCATTGGAAAATGGAGAAAACTGTTTCGGTTCATGTGCTCTTTCAGAATTTTAATTAAGTTGGCATTCAGATTAAAACTGCCTCATGAATCCCAGCGACCGGTTAGGGCACACAGGGTTGGCCTCCTACGGGTCCCGTCTGTTAGACAGTGCCGTCTGACGGGACCTAGGGTTAGGGCCTTCTCTGTTGCTGCCCCGGCCCTCTGGAATCAACTTCCCTCAGAGGTTCGTACTGCTCCTTCCCTCCTAGCTTTCCGTAAACTTTTAAAAACACATCTTTGCAGACAGGCTTGGGGTGTGTGAGCCATGCTCTGCCCCTGGGCCTTTGATTGGGAGTGTATGCTGTATGAGTGAGTATAGTTTTTACAGTTTTATAGTTTTTATATTGTACCATTATTTTAATTGACTTATATATTTCTGTACTTATATTTCCGTTGTGAGCTGCCCTGAGTCTGGGGAGAAGGGCGGCATATAAGTCAAAATAAAGATAAAGAAAGATAAAGATAAATAAATTTCTACTTGAACTCTTTGGAGTGAAGTGATTTTAAAATGATCACAGTCCAGTTCAAAGTTCTTAGTTCAGAGCTAGCTGAAATAATTGTTATTCCACTGCTTTTGTTGCTTCCTCTAATATTTTAATAAATGTTAGAAAGAATCATCACCCCCCCCCCCCTTGTGATTTAAACTCTGGTAGAGAAAAGAAATGACAGGTAGTTTTCAACTTACAACTAAAATTGAGCCCAAAGTTTCCGCTGCTAAGCAAGAAAGTTGTACGTGAGTTTTGCTTCATTTTATGACCTCCCTTGCCACAGTTGTTAACGGAATCACTGCAGTTGTTAAGTTAGTGACATGATTGTTAAGTGAATCTGGCTTCACTTAAGCAGTCTGATAATAAGCAGTCTGGTGGCCTAGTGGCAAAGATGCTCATCTCCTACTCACAAGGTTGAGAGTTGGATCCTAGGTAGCGGCAGATGTTTTTTTCCTACGCTGCCAAGAAAAAACATCTGCTGTGAACGCTGTGTGGTGTCAGGAAGGGCATCCAGCCAGTAAATGCTCAGCTCCATCCAGTCACCCTGACTCTACAGGGTTGTAAAAAGGGTGGGGGTAGTCTGACGATCATGAATGCAGCAGCAACCATTTCAATTTTGATGTAATGAAATGTGTAATATCCTCCCATTGCATCTTACATTGCCTTTCTACACTTAAATATTCCCTCCCTCCCTTCCTTCCTCTTTTCTTCCTCCCTCCCTCCCTCCCTCCCTCCTTCCTTCCTTCCTTCCTTCCTTCCGTCCTTCCTTCCTTCCTTCTTCCTTCCTTCCTTCCTTCCTCCCTCCTTCCTTCTTCCTTCCTTCCGTCCTTCCTTCCTTCTTCCTTCCTTCCTTCCTTCCTCCCTCCTTCCTCCCTCCCTCCCTCCCTTCCTTTCTCCTTCCTTCCTTCCTTCCTTCCTTCCTTCCTTCCTTCTTCCTTTCTTCCTTCCTTCTTTCCTTCCTTCCTCCCTCCCTCCTTCCTTCCTCCTTCCTTCCTCCTTCCTTCCTTCCTTCTTCCTTCCTTCCTTTCTCCTTCCTTCCTTCCTTCCTTCCTTCCTTCCTTCCTCCTTCCTTCCTTCCTTCTTTCCTTCCTTCCTTCCTTCCTTCCTTCCTTCTTCCTTCTTTCTTTCCTTCCTTCCTTCCTTCCTTCCTTCCTTCCTTCCTTCCTTCCTTCCTTCCTTCCTTCCTTCCTTTTTCTCTTTTCTCTATCACATCATTGATTCCCAAGCATCCATCTACTTCATTGCAGGTCACGGCAAAAGAAATTCCAGGTAACCAAGCAAGGTGATAAGTCTGTCTGTCTCTCTCTCCCCCCCCCTCTCCCTCTCTCTCTCTCTCTCTCTGTGTGCAAGTTATATAAATAAATAATAAAGATTTTATCACAAATGAAGATGTTTCTTGAGGGCTACAATGTTGCAATGACATAAAAGTGAAAATATTGCTTATTCCCACTTCATATTTTGGAGGTTATATTTTTGCCTATGGATTGTTGGTAAGTCACATCACTCAGAGTCTGATATTACAGTTTTTCATTATCATGAAATGTAGCTAAAAGTCAATAGGCTTGACCATCTAATGACATTCTAAATATGCTAGAAAATGCAAATCCCCACAATACTTATTGAGATTTATTCAGACAAACAAAGGTAACAAAAGTCTTTTGTACATTTGTCACTCATTTCCAGTGCTCTGTTGTTGCAGTGTCAAATGATGCCAGTGATTTCAGGACAATTACTGTAATTTTAAACTCTCAACAAATTAAGTGATAAAGACTAATCGTCCAAAGAGGACACTATCCCATTTCCCCCTCCCTACTTTACAAGTAAATTTTAATTGGTGGAGGATGAATTTCAAATCCTGACTGATTAGAAAATTGACCCGTTTCACCACTAACAAATTTGATTTCTTACAAATAAAAGCTGTTCCTTGTAAGTATTTTTAATTAGGTTTCCTGCCACCTCAGATGCAACGAAGATGTGAAGATACATAAGGATTGCTTTTCCTGCTTGCTTGTTTGTTTGTTTGTTTGTTTTATATCGCCTGCAAATGACTTTAGCAACAAAGTTAATTCCTAATGGTAAATTAATGATAAGGGAATTTTTCCCAATCTGGTACCTTTCACCAGTCTTGTACAAGGAATGAAAATAAACATGGGTGGAGAGATGGCCCCAGGCCAAAGAGGTATCCTTGTAAATAAAACAAATCCTGGTTATTGAGAGCCCCTTATTCCGATGATCATCAACCTAGCAGCAAGTAAGTTACACCAGACTCTCTCAACGTTCACGCTTCTCAATGCTCACGCTGACTGTGGAATGGGATAACTCGCCGTGGCCAAATCGGCACAGCCAACTTGCCACGGCTAGCTTGCCACAGCCAATTTGCTGCAGCCAACTTACTACAGGACTATTTGCTATGGCCAATTTGCTGCAGGCCCAGTGTTACACTAATATCGAAGGAATGGTGGAATAGAATCATTAAAGAAAGGATGCCAAAGGAGGGACAACATGAAATGTGAACGACAAAAATTAAAATGTTTAAATATTTAAATTGAATTGTTGGATGGTCCGGCGGCGAGTTGGGCGGTGATGGGTTGTCCATGCTGAGTTGTCGTATGGCAAATTAGCATTGTTCCCTTGCTGAGAATAGCACTTAATACTAGCACTTAGACGTATATACTGCCCCATAGTGCTTTACAGCATTCTCTGAGCAATTTACAAATGTCAGCATATGCCCCCCCCAACAATCTGGGTCCTCATTTTACCGACCTTGGAAGGAAGGAAGGCTGAGTCAACCTGAGCTGGTCAGGATCAAACTGCTGGCTGTGGGCAGAGTTAGCCTGCAATATTGCATTCTAACCAAGAATGCTGAGAGCTTTGATTAAGAATGTTGGTAGATGTAGTTAAAAAAAATCTGTTTGGAGAATGCTTAAAGTAGCTGGAGGTTAGCAAACTCATAATTTAATTTGTTCACCAGCAGCAATCTCAAAATGTAGAATAAAAGACAGAATCTATTCCAAGGGATGATGAACTATCAACTACAGATACAGACAGACTTATGATCCCAATTGAGCCTAAAGTTTCTAAGTTGCTAAGTGAGACATTTGTTAAGTGAGATTTGCCACATTTTATGATCTTTCTTGCCACAGTTGTTCAGTGAATCACTGCGGTTGTTAAGTTAGTAACACGGTTGTTAAGTGAATCTGGCTTCCCCATTGACTTTGCTTGTCAGAAGGTTGCAAAAGGGGATCACATGACACCAGGACACTGCAGCAGTCATAAGTATGAGTCAGTTGACAAGTGTCTGAATTTTGATCATGTGACCATGGGGATGCTACAATGGTCGTAACTGTGGAAAATGGTCATAAGTCACTTTTTTCAGTGCCATTTTAACTTCGGACGGTCACTAAACAAACTGTTGTAAATTGAGGACTAGTTTCCCTGACTTTCTGAGCTTAAAAGACCTTACTGAATTCTCTCCTGGGAGAAATACAGGTGCCCTCTTCAATGACTCATTTGCGGCCCTGGTTTAAGACAAATGTGTTGATTCAGGAATTTGCCAGATAAATATTAGCTCAGAACCCATATCTTAAGCAAACCAAACTCTACTGTGTCCATCAATGTTTTCGGTATTGATAGAATGCCTTCAGTCACTGCATGTAAAATGTTATACTGTAATGATTCCATTGTACAGATTTTTATCATTTCTATTCTGTTCACTGTAATTTTTTTCAAGTAGAATGACAGTGACTTAGGGTCACCATCATCCTCATTGACATCCCTATCATCTATGCCAAGCTAGTTTAGAAACGGGGGGTGGATTTGTTTAATTTTCATTTGTTGGCAAATGTATTTAACTGCTCATTTTCAGGCAACCCCAAATTTAGTTATTCACATTTCTCCAAATTTTGCAAGCGAGTGTACCAGTATTACTATTATTATTTCCCATACAAACATACATGCACTCGCGAAAACAGTAGGTAAAATGTATTCTGTACAGGGGCGTTACTTGTAAAATCTGCGTTAGACAACATTGCAAAAAACAAAAATGCAATTGTTTGGGAAAATATGCATTAAAATGTAGGCAAAACTCACGTAACAAATGTCTCACTTAACAGCAGATAGTTTGGGCTCAATCGTGGTCATATAGTTAAGGACTACCTGTATCAAACAAGATATCAAACAAGACCAAACAAGACAGACACAGACTTCAATGGATAGTTAGAACTGCAGAAAAGACAATTGCAGCCAGCCTGCCTTCCATTGAGGACCTTTATGCTGCACAAGCCAGAAAGAGGGCTGGGAAAATATCTACAGACCCCTCACATGTTGGACATAAACCATTTCAACTTTGTTTTCTGAGGTTTTCGCGGATGTTTATATGTAGGTCTTTGGTTATTCGGGTTTTCTCCCGCGTAGAATTTGAAGTGTCTTGGCAACGTTTCGACGAAGTCCCATTCGTCATCTTCAGGCTGGTGCTTTCGGCTTCGTGCTTCTAGGAGCAATGTGTGATTGTAGCTGTTTCTTCCTTTTAACTGCCAATGGGGGTTTGAACTGATTGGCTGGGAGCTTGGCTGTGTTCTGATTGGGTGGAGGTGTGTTCTGATTGGTTAGGGGCTTGGCTGTGCTCTTTTTTGACTGAGTTTTTGTGTTCTTCAGTGCGTGCACTTATTCTTCTGTTGGTTTGTCCAATGTATGTGGTGGGGAAAGCAGTACATGGGATTTCATATACTCCTTGATTTTCTAATTCAATTTTGTCTTTAGGGTTTCTTAGGATGGTGGATATTTTTCTGTTTGTGCAGAATGCTGTCTTGATGTTATGTTTGTGGAGGATCTTGCTTATCCTGTCTGTGGTGCCTTTTATGTATGGGAGGAGGACTTTGCCGTTTTCTTGTTCTCTGTCTTGGATTTTAGTGGGAGTTTCTTTTTGGATTAAGTTGGAAATCTTATTTGGAATCCGTTGGATGTTAGTACATTAGTGAGAGTGTGTAGTTCGGTTTTTAGGTGTTGTTCATCAGCTAGGCATTTGGTTCTGGAGATGAGTGTCTTGGCTGCGGAGTTGATTTGTGCTGGGTGGTGGTGTGAAAGTGCGTGCAGATAGCGGTTTGTGTGTGTTTTCTTCTGGTAGATGGTGTGTCCTAGGGAGCCATTGGATTTCTTGTAGACTAAGACATCCAGGAAGGGAAGTTGGTTATTAGCTTCTGTTTCCATGGTGAACTGTATTTTGGGGTGTAGGCTGTTGAGGTGTGTGAGGAAGTTGTCCAGTTTTTCTTTCTGGCCACATGCACGCATTGAAGAACACAAAAACTCAGTCAAAAAAGAGGAACCAACTTCTTCCCTGGTCCAACATCTTAAAGTCACAGGACATGAAATTGACTTCAAAAAGACCAGAACTATTGCCAAAACTGAACACTTTAATAACAGAATAATCAGAGAAGCCATCGAGATAGAAAAACATCCACACAGCATGAACAAATGAGATGATACCTCCCGCCTACCAGCCATTTGGAAACCCGCCCTTATTGACAAACAAGTCCCTAACACAAAGAATGACACCAGACCCACACTCATGAAAACCACACAGGATGTCACCACCACACATCCACGCAAAAAGCAAACCCAAACCCACACCAATGATGAAGCACGGCCACAAACCAGAAGCCAGACCACACAGCTGCATCATTAGCCACCTTAAACCCCTCCAATCCATACATGAAGCAAACTGACACCCACCATGAAGATGAGGCACGACCACGAATGCGAAGCCAAACAGCTATGCAGTTCACCATCTCTAATTCCCTGCAACTCAGACTAACCTGAGCACAACAAAGCCCCCACCCAAACAGAACACTCCCCCAGCCAATCAGAGCACAGCCAAGCCCCTAACCAATCAGAACACACCTCCACCCAATCAGAACACAGCCAAGCTCCCAGCCAATCAGTTCAAACCCCCATTGGCAGTTAAAAGGAAGAAACAGCTACAATCACACATTGCTCCTAGAAGCACGAAGCTGAAAGCACCAGCCTGAAGATGACGAATGGGACTTCGTCGAAATGTCGCCAAGACACTTCAAATTCTACACGGGAGAAAACCCGAATAACCAAAGACCTACATATATATATTGTAAGATACATATATATATTGTAAGATATAGCTAGTACTCTATGACTATCACTAAGTGTTGCATCTTATGATTTATGATAAAGTGTTATATTTCATGATTATGATGAATGTATTTTCATGTTGTATATGATCATGATTACTACTATTACTTGTATGTACACTGAGAGCTTATGCACCGGAAACAAATTCCTTGTGTGTCCAGCCACACTTAGCCAATAAAGGATTCTAGATTTTAGATCTGTTTTCTAGTTTAACCCTGAGGATTTCACCACAGCAATATTCTCAATGTAGCCATGGGCCATTTGTGACCAAATAGATCTCCAACACATTTTCTGTTAGACTTTCTTGAAAAGTCCTAACATGCTGTTATTTTTTTTTCCTGAAAAAAAATCCTCTCATGGTCCTAATATGCTGGGCTCTAGATAGTTCAAAAGAAAATGAGGGAACACTCAGCACCAATGCTGTTGCTGGTAAGAAGAGTGGAATCAAGGTGAAGTTTATAGCTTTATTTGCTTGGTCCCCAGAAAAGCTCCAAGTATTGACTCTAAAGTAGGTGTGCCATTTTGCCATGAACTTTCATTATGTCACAACTGAGTCCTGTTTAATGGAATTAAATTTCACCCTTTCTAATTATCTTTTAGAGAAGACAATCTTTACAGAATCATTAGTAACAGAAGTACACAATGGATTATTGTCTTTACAATGACAAAAGAAATCCTAGAAGACGCTCTAAATCTTGAGAAAAGATCACAGAAAATACAGCCTATCTCTGCTTGCTTCCTCTGTATGATGTAGGATTTGACAGAGTCAGTGTAATTTAAACACAATGGCTGTAATTTAACTGCTCTAAATGGCCAACTTTTAAGTTTCTTTTGGAGAACAATATCTACAGTTCTCTTCTAATTAATCAAGTTTATAGATAAACAGTCGTTTTGTCTTCAGTTTAACTCCTCACATTTCAAAATCTGTAGCAAAATGGTCTGTTATAAAAGATGGTTTTTATCTAACTCTCCATGCTCGTATAGTACTATTTTATTACAGCTTATTTTGTAACAGACAAAGGCATATAACTGAATAATGCTTCCCCACTCTCCCCCGTGAGCTGCAAAAACTGGATTAATAAATTCAATGCTCTTTGCACTATTGCAGCTTAATTAAGGTGTGTGAGGTGATGATTTCAGTCATATAATCTATTTCAGTTATATGGTGTGATACGGGTGTCAGTTATGGCTTTGATTTCCACAGAAGGACATTTCCACATGATGCTAAAATGTGGAACTGTTTCTGTTCATATGAAATTTGAAACTTGTTCCCCATATAAGGAACAAAACAAACTTTTCACATAAACTTTTTGTTTAATTCTTTCCCTTACCCTGACAAATACGATTTGGGTTTTTTAAAAAAATAATTCCTAGCAGGTGGATGTTACATGAAGAATAAATCAAAATACAATCTCATTCCCAATGCTTAATTCTAGCACCACAGTCTGAAGGTGTGTGCATATTTTACTTTGCTGCGGAAAATCCCAAATCTCAGTTCTATCTGGATCTTCACTTTTTGGTGATAAATGATTTTTTTTTTTTGCCCAAATGAGGACTGCTCTGTCATGTGATGAGTATAATACACATGTGAGTGAAGACTGGATTGGGTCTCTCAAAATAACTGAATAAAGGGACCTTGGAGGTTTTCAAGTCCAACCCCCTGCTCAAGCAGGAGATCTTATACCATAACTGTCCAATCTCTTCTTAAAAACCTCCAGTGTTGGAACAACCACTATTTCTAGTGGCAAGATGTTCCACTGATTAATCATTCTCTCAGCAAATTTCTCCTTAGTTCTATAATAATAACGATTCCAGCAACCATTCCTTATATGTTTTAGCTTCCAGTCCCCTGATCATCTTTGTTGCTCTTCCCTGTACTCTTTCTAGAGTCTCAACATCTTTTTTACATTGTGGTGACCAAAACTGGATGCAGTATTCCAAGTGTGGCCTTACCAAGTCATTGTAAAGTGGTATTAACACTTCACTTCACCTAGAACCAACATTTCTAGGTTGGTTCTCTCCTTGATTAGTTTTCATCCATTGCTTTTTGTCCTGACTTCAGGTGCTTTGCAGAATACGTTATGACAGCCCCTTAGATATTGGAAGATTGCTATCCCAAATATGCTTTTCCTTCCATTCCCCCACCATCCAGTCAGAGCTGAAGAAGCTTCTTGGATGAGAAGTGAAACATCTTGAAAGAAAAACAAAAAAGTCCAGTTGCCTCGTGGAAAAGCATCTTTGGGATAATTGTGACTTGGATGACTGGGAATCTCCATAGACATGGAAAATTGCTATCATGTCACCCTTAATCCTTCTTTTCATTGGGCTAGACATACCCAATTCATGCAACTGTTCTTCATATGTTTTAGCCTCCAGTCCCCTGATCATCCTTGTTGCTCTTCTCTGTACTCTTTCTAGAGTCTCAACATCTTTCTTACATCGTGGTGATCAAAACTGGACATGATGTTCCAAGTATGGTCTTTCCGATTCCATTTTCTCATTGATTTGTGAAACTAGTGAATACCATGTGAAGTTGTAACTTAATGCAGAACAGAATTTGTATCTGTTTTATTATGTCCAATTGCAAACCAGAAACCATTCAAGGTTCAGTCAGACATAACAGCATTCCTTATTTGTGTGTGCTTATATAGTATAAAACATGTGCCTGCATGTAATCTTATAAGGATCTTAAGAATATATACCTATATGTTTATGTTATTTTTAAGGCATGCCCTTACACATTATCTGTTACTAAGTCTATTAAAGACTAAAGGGAAGATATACCCCATTAATAACAGGGTAAGCTAAATAATAATTTTATTAGAAATTGCAATAGAAAAAGTAAAAAAACTAATAGAAACTATAAGAAATATAAGAATAAAAATAGAAAGTGTAGAAAAGAAACAATAAGAAAAAACATTGGTAACAAGTATAAACAATGTTAGTGATTCTCTTAAAATATAATAAATGTTCTCTTCTTCCTACATCTAATTCTTAACTCAAGACAAAATCCAAAAACCTCATCATTCATTCCTTATCAGCAATCCATTAAGGGTTACCAGAAATAAGTAATATCTACTTAAACCTTGATCAAATAAGCCAACTCTATATTCCTTCCCTTACTATAGGCAATCTTGGTTTTTAATCTGTTCAAATAATGTCCTAAAACTTGCTTCCTTTTCATTTTTTTTGTTCCTTATTTGAAAATTCTTGAAAACTTTAACAGATCTCTTTTGTATATCTAGTTAAAAAAGATTATCCAAACCAGTCTTCTAGTTTGGTATTTGTATGTCCCCTTTAGCTGTTAGGACATCATCTGATTTCATTGGTATGTCCAGCATATCATCTTTTTCCATATCATTCTTGTAACTTCTCATATTTAAATCCCCATTCAAATAATTTTTAATCTTATCTGGCATCGTTTTTCTTCTTCTGTGATATCGTTAACATATCATCTATCTATGTTATCAGGTATTCTTAAAATTGATTTCTGAGTCCATTGTTCAAAAATATCCTTCAATACAGCCACTGTTAAAATATTATGCTCTATTCTTTGTTAACAAGTTGAATTTAAGTCTTCTTCTTTAATTGTAATCTTTAATTTATTTTAGTTCCCTTTAGGGACCAACTTTCAAAGTTCCATCCTATCAAGTTGCTTTTTTTCCAAAGAACCCAAACAAGAATAGTTTCCCATGGGAAGGATATATTTAATTAATTCCAAATTTTCATTTTAAACCCATCTGGATTCTTAATCTATTTTAACTGTCTAAAATCATCCTTTAAACACATTTTTTCTATTTATCCCAACAAAATTAGCATTTTTTTCGGAGTGCTTAAAATTGTACAGCATTTAAAATGACTTTAGGAACTGGTTTTACTAAGATGACCAGGCTGAGCCCAAAAGATGCCCACAAGAGATCTAAGTCCCGCCCATCTTGAATTCCACTGAGTCTTATCTACTGCCATTTTGCTTTTACCGTTAGTAGTTCAGATTCTTGTAGAGAGTGTTAACATGCAATAAACCTGTATTCATTTGAAGTGCCTTGGCTCCTGATTTCTTGAGCCTGACACTTATCCAATGAATATGATAAAAGCTTGCCAATCTGAAGGGCTTTAGTATTTCATAAGCAGTAAAAAAATAATTTTAATTGTGATTAGAAAATGAGGTTCAGTTGGGCTTTTTGTCCACAAAGGCTGCATTATGACTGTGAGCTTAGATGGAACCCCTTATCAACTTGTACATGGAATATAATTTCAATATGGGTGAAGGGTACAAAGCAAGTTTCATTGCCCATGACAGTCTCCATAATGTATTGCTTTGTTTATTTCCTATCTCTATTATTTTTACAAATAACTCAATGCAGCAAACTTATCCAACATACCTTTTTTTCTCCCATTTTCCTCACAACAACAATCCTGTGAGCTTAGCTGGGCTGAGAGAGAGAGACTGGCCCAAAGTCATCCAGCTGGCTTTCGTGCCTAAGGTGGGATTAGAACTCACCATCTCCTGGTGGTTGGCCCGAAGTCACCCAGCTAGCATTATTGGCTAAGGCAGGACTAGAACTCATAGTCTCCTGGTGACTGACCCAAAGTCACTCAGCTGGTTTTCATGCCTACAGTGGGAGTAGAACTCACCATCTTTCTGGTCAAAGTCAACCAGCTGGCTTTCATGGATAAGATGGGAGTTGAACTCCCAGTCTCCCACAGTCTCCCAGTCTTGTAGCCTGGTACCCTAACCACTAGACCAAACTGGCCGTTATGAATGAAACCAAGAATATATTGGGGGGGGAGTATTTTATTGTGCAACATATGGATGCGATCAACCTGAACTCATGTCTCTAATGCAACATCTGAACATCTGCTTCCTGAAATCACTTTAAGAACAGAAACAACTCCACTTCTTGACCACTTCTTCTCATCTTACAAGAATATTTCCTTGACCCAACAGAAGTCTTAATCACATTTACTTTCCATTCTGCAATAATGATGGAAAATAACTTTGCAAAGACTTCTGGGTCTGGCTCCATCCCATTTACTGATTCCTTGCTGATTACCTTGTTTTGTTTTATTTGGGTACTGTGGTGGGGGTTTTGGTTTTTTTTTTATTTTATGCTGTTATATTTAATGCTAGTGAATCATTTTGGCTGGAGGGAGAAGCACTTATTCCTTAGGTTAGCCTGAATTGTTTTATTTATCTCATCATCCTCTTCCTATCAAGCTTTGATCTTTTTTTTAAAAAAAATCCCCGACTAATTTACCTACATATTTTCATTGTCTAATCAGACTTAAGCCTATAAAACATGCGTTGCCTCGCTTAATGCATTTCATTAGCAAGTCAGACAGCATCACATGGATTCCCACATGGCCCCCCACCCTGTTTCCCCCCCCCAGAGCTGTTTGGAAGCCTTGTTTGTGTCATTGCTCCATAAGGAGAAAGACGTTGTTGGCAGCACAGCCAGTTCCCAACACTGCTCTTGGCTTTACCTGGCAAAGGTTTGTCAAATGACTCAGAGGTGAATCACAGGTTTCTGCAGGTGTACGCTGGGGAGGGCTGGCCTGTTTCCATGTCTCGGAGATGGCAAATGTTTACTTCATTAGTTCATGGGGTTACCCAGCAGTCCTAGCCAGCTCTATTTCTCAATATTAAAGGATGCTTAGGAAAACAGAATAAGACCAGGGAGCCTAGGGAACCGTTGCCATTCAAGGCAATACCACAGCGCTGAAAATGTCATTTTGACAGGAGAATTTTATCGGCACTTCAGCAAGGGTCTCCCCCTTTCCCTTTTGCCTTTTTGAGCTCCGAGCTTTCTGTTTCTTCAGCAAGATCATATAAAGTCCCATTACACCATGGCGGAACCACCAGTTTATCTATCTCAACATTACCTACAGCGGAGAAAAACTTGTCATGGATTTTTTCCCCAATTTTCCTATATAAAATTCCCAAATAAGAACAATAGGGACAGGCTCAGTGGCATAATGTAGCCACTCTTAGAATCAGGACTTCATGATAAGTTCTAGTAAGCTGATTTATTGCTCAGGTTTATACACAAGAATCTAGTCAACTAATAGCACTAAATTGGTGCCAGATAGTAGTCCATGGAATTCAAGAAGGATTGGATCACTTATGGGAATGTAATGACTCCAGGCTGATTCCTCTCTTGACTCCACCCACCAGATCTGCCTGTCCTACTACTACTGTCATGGGATCAGTACAAAGACTAGATAGGTGAAAAAAAATGATTGATTTAATCATATTTCATGCAATTCATTGAGATGACATCTTAAAATTGCCAAGGTTAAGAAACACTGCTGCACAGTATTCCACCATGTTTTTTTTTTTTTAAGTGTATTTCTCTGAACAAATACCTGGAACAACTCTGTTTGCTTCTGTAGAAATGCAAGGCCAAAGGTGCTGTTATTTCTTTGGAAAATTGCCATCAGCTTTTGTTGTAAATCTTTCAATGGGCCACTTATCACATAAAAATATATGTTGAAGGCTCATGCCTTTTTATGTCAGAGTGAGCCTTTTTCATTTGAGTGGATGGCATCCATATGACATATAATGAAATACCCCAACAAATGTCCTTCAAATGTCCTTGTTTCATTCATAAGAGCCAATTTGGCCTAGGGGTTAAGGCAGGGGTCTTCAAACCTGGCCCTTTTATAACTTGTGGACTTCAACTCCCATAATTCCTCAGCCAGGCATGCTGGCTGAGGAATTCTGGGAGTTGAAGTCCACAAGGCATAAAAGGACCAAGTTTGAAGACCCCTGGGTTAAGGCATCAGATTAGAAAGAGGGAGATCATGAGTTGAAATCCTGCCTTAGGCATGAAAGCCAGCTGGGTGACCTTAGGCCAGTCACTTTCACTCAGCCCAACCCACCTCACAGGGCTGTTGTTGTGGGAAGAATAGGAAGAGGAAGGTGTATTAAATATGTTTGCCACCTTGAGTTATTTTTAAAAATAATAAAGGTAGGATATAAATAAATAAATCTTGGATATTTCTTCTTTCCCAGCCAGCTAATTGAACTACAATGACCAGCATCCCCTAGCATTAGAAATGCTGCCTGTGAATACTGCAAGGTATAGTTTAGCAACTTCTGAAGGGCCATAGATTATCTATGCTGGTTTAACCTGCTACAACAACTGCATTGGTTCTAAGAGAATGGATCCACCCAGGATTTCCTGGGGCTTCATTATACCAACATGAAATTTCAGAAACAAGCTTCAAAATGCTTTAAACTTTTACTAGCTGGAAATGTTGGATGCTGTCAATGCAATTGGAGATAATCAGGATAGAGAAACTGTTTTAATTATGGTAGTTAAGGATAGGACCACTACAACTATGTCTAAAGTTCTAGTTCAACCCCCTGCTCAAGCAGGAGACCCTATATCATTTTAGACAACTGGTTGTCCAATCTCTTCTTTAAAACCTCCAGTGTTGGAGCATTCACAACTTCCGGAGGCAAGTTGTTCTGTTTAATTGTTCTCACTGTCAGGAAATTTCTCCTTAGTTCTAGGTTGGATTTCTCCTTCCTGTCATGTCTTCCGGTGTTTGGGAGAATAGGTTGACCCCCTCTTCTTTGTGACAACTCCTTAGATATTGGAAGACTGCTTCCAATAGCACTCTTGGTCTTTCTTTTCATTTGACTACACATATCCAGATGTTGCAACTGTTCTTTTTATGTTTTAGGCTCCAGTCCCCTAAACATCTTCGTTGCTCTTCTGTGTACTCTTTCTAGAGTCTGAACATCTTTTTTGGATTGTGGTGACCAAAACAGGATGCAGTATTCCAAGTGTGGTCATACTAAGGCATTATAAAGTGGCAGTGACACTTCACTTAACAATCACAGTGTTCATTTGATGACCGCCACACTCACTTAAGAATTGCCACAAAAAAAGTCATAAAATTGAGTTGGTCAAATGACTCACCCATTTTATGACCATCATGAATTATGACTGAAATAGGCAGGTTCCATTAGGGTCATACTTCAAGGGCTACTTATATGGACAATGAGAAAGGCTTCAGTGGAATGGAAAGATTAGTAACAGAAAATACCATCGCTAATAATCTCCTCCACATTTGTACAGCTTGCTTGAAATTAGCAGGACTCCTTGTCATCAGCATTTTCTTGCACAGGAAAAAGGTTCCTTTCTGGAAAAGACTTCACTGCTACAGATGTTGCCTATAGATGGGCTTCAGCTTAAATATTAATATTTTCGGTAAAAGAAGACTCACCTGGATAGAAGGATAGTCATCCAGTATGTATATGTACCGTATATGTATATGTACATTATATGTATATATATTAAGTGTTTTCCGGTGAAACCAGTCTAGTAGAACACTTAGTCTGCCCAAATATTACTTTTGCCTTTTAGCCCCAATCTAGGAGCATTTTGCAGGCTAAAGTCGCTACTGCGAAAAACTATTTCTGTGTTAAATTTAGATTTTTGCCGACAAAGAATTAAAGGGAGACTAGTATAGCTATTTCGAGCTATTTAGCTCTCAACAGCTAGCCATACCCTTCTGAGATTTGAACCTGGGCTGCTGCTTGTACGTTAGGCAGCTGTATTAACCTCTGTGTGTGTGTGTGTGTGTGTGTGTGTGTGTGTGTGTGTGTGTGTATGCTAATTTTGGGGGGGTTGCTAACAAAGAGTTAAAGGGGGACTGAGATAGCTATTTCGAGCTAATTAGCTCTCATCAGTGAGCCATTCTTTGTTAGCAATCCCCCCCCAAAAAAGTTAGCACACAAATGATGTCGTAATAGCGACTGCTGCCTGTGGATAGCCCTAGATTGGACTGATACAGACAAAAGATTTCTTCCTCCCATATTTGGGCTGACAGGGTGCATCAAAAAGCAACAACACTGAAGACATATGTATCTTTATCTTTATCTTTATCTTTATTTTGACTTATATGCCGCTCTTCTCCCCAGACTCAGGGCGGCTCACAACAGAAATACAAGTACAAAATATATATGTATATGTATATGTATATTATTATTATTATTACTTAGATTTCTATGCTGCCCTATTTCAAGAACATATGTACATACATATACATATAATATGTGTATTATATGTATATGTACCGGTATGTATGTATGTATGTATCTATATGTATGTTCCTGCCCCAATGTAACACAGGGAATCCTCGACTTATGACCACAAATGAGCCCAAAATTTCAGTTGCTAAGAGAGACATTTATTAAGTGAATCTTGCCCGACTTTACGACCTTTCTTACCACAGTTGTGAAGTGAATCACTGCAATTGTTAAGTTAGTAACAGAGTTGTAAAGTGCTTCCCCATTGACTTTGCTTGTTGGGAGGTCCCAAAAGTGGGTTACATGACCCTGGGACACTGCAATTGTCATAAATATGAGTCAGTTGCCAAGTATCTGAATTTTGATCATGTGACCATAGGGAGACCACAACAGTCATGTGAAAAACAATAATACGTCACTTTTTAAAAAAGCTGTAGTAACTCTGAATGGTCATTAAATGAACTGTTGTAAGTTGAGGATTACCTGTACTTTGCTTAGTATAGTCACTGGTTTTCTTCTCTGTATTTTCATTAAAAGAAGATGCTTCACCTCACAAAGAGAAAAAAAAACCTGTTGTTCAAGGTATTGTACTGGAGAAACTTCATTAAATCTTTTTTTTTTTAGTAGATCTATGTGCCGTCCAGGGTGTAGACTTTGTTGAAGTCCACACATTGGAGGCTAGCTAGGTTAGAAGGAAACAGTAACGACAAGCATATAAAATACCTAAATTGCGTTGAACAATTGTTCAAATTACTTATGGTTGCTTCTGACACTGTGTGTTTGAATTCTGAAGTCCAAAGGATTATAGTCTTTAAACCTAACAGAAATCATACATTTCACCTAATGCCCCACCCCAGCCCATTCCGGAGCAGGAAAATTCATAGAAAATACCTTTTGTTTCCATACAAAAAACAATTTAGAAAAATGTTTTTCTATAGAAAAATCCAGGCTGTCATTAGTAGTATTATACTTGTTAATATGCTACAATTAAGTTAGTTTTAGTTGTCTATGATGTGTTGATAAATGATACACACACACACACATACATATGTATATACGTACCTCTATACATATATACATTGTTTATTCAGATGTTCAGGTTCTAAAGATGTTATATTTTTCATTTATTACTGTAGTTGTGATTTTAAAAAAAAAGAATGGTTAATTTTTTAAAAAAAAACTGGATAAAGTTCTAAAATGCTGTTAATTTCAGGCTCATGTACATCCTAAAAACTAGACAATAGACTTATTCAAGCTGAAAACATTCTCTTTTTATCTCGGATTTCCTCCCTATTGTTCTGAGCTTGAACTTTCGCATCAGCAATTGTTCGGCTAGCTTATTTTTCTTGCATAAGCATGTGCAGGATAACCCAGTAAGCAAAACCCCATTGAACTCAATGTAAGCTACTTCTGAATAGGCATTTTCACTTCTGTGCTCTCAGCTAAGCAGAAGATCAGCCAACCCAGAAGACCCACAATTCCAAAACTTAGTTTCTGTCCCAAGAACTTTGTCCCTCTCTAGCCCTTTGGTGAAGTAGTTTGAATTATACTTGGTGTCACTGATGCTAGGGGACAGATTATTATTTCTATGGTGTTGGTAATGGAACACTGTTTTTTTTAATTTATGCCTTCATTGTTTTTTATAAATAATTCAAGGTGGCGAATATACCCAATACACCTCCCTCCTCCTGTGAGGTGGGTTGGGTTGAGAGAGAGTGACTGGCCCAAAGTCATCCAGTAGGCTTTCATATCTATGGTGGGACTAGAACTCACAATCTCCTAGTCACTCAGCTGGTTTTTGTGCCTAAGGTGGGACTAGAACTCATCGTCTCCTGCTGATTGGCCCAAAGTCACTCAGCTGGTTTTCATGCCTAAAACAGAATAGAACTCACAAGTTTCCTGGTTTCTAGCCTGGTGCCATAACCACAATGCCAAATTGGCAAACCTTCCCCTTAAGCTACAGAAATGTTCTTCACCCATCTACCCTTTCCACCTACACAGATATAAAAAGATTGTCTAGGAAATTACAGCAAATATCTTTGTCTTCATGAAATAAATGATTTGCCTGGGAAAGGAAGAAGGCTCGCTTGTTTTGGATGGGTAGTTCTCTCTCAAAAGTTGCTTAATCAAAATTTCTTTAAAATCCCCAAATCCATGCTAAGCAGGCTGTCAGCTCTTAAAACACAACCAAGACAACACCTTAGAGGCACGTCATAACATGAGGATGCTATTTTGGGCTGATGTCAATGCATGTCCTGAAATCCTGACAGTGTGCAAACAAATGTTTAAAACTGCTTTACCTTGGAAATGAAAAAGAAAAAAGAAAAGAAAAGAAAGAAAACCTTCTTCATTTACATAGTTGACGTTTATTAAAATAAAATAGCTGGACGGCAATGGAAATCACTATCGGCTGAATTCAGCGACAGGCGGATCTTCCTTTAGGCTAAAAGAGCAATGAATCTTAATTTGATAAATATCCTGGTTTAATATTCTGCAGTATGACCCAGGTAGGCATTATCACCTGGCAGTTAATAAGGGAAAGGTATGTCAGTTTTTACAACCCACACACCTCCTACTGCTTGGCGGCTGTGGGCCAAAAAACTCAACCACAGCTTTTTGCCAAAACTTGACTCTGCTCCTGTCAGATTAACTGTCTCTATTAAACAAACTGGCGTTTCTTCTGAGGACTCTGATTGAAAAGATAATCTTGAATGACACTTGTCTTAAACAGATGAGCCTTCTCCGAGAGCTGTGATTAGGCAATCAGAGCTGCAGTCAATTGCAGAAGTTTCTGCTGAATGCTGACTGACCTCTCAACTCTCCCTGGAGAATGGCTTGCCCTACGTGAAAGTTTTGAATTTCTCACGGCTTGTTGAATTTGTTACAAGAGCTGTAGTTATACAAAATGTTCAACAAAAATCGAACCTAGATCAGTGATTCATAAGCTACTCAGTTCAGCAGGGATGATGTAGCAGGGATGATCACCAAAGAGTTCTTATTTCTCCAGAACGAATTCGAAACAGAGTTCAGTGCATGGCCTGGTTCTCACACAATAATCACCTTCTTGGATCATCCATATCTACAGAATGGATGATGAGGATGATGATAATGATGATGATGAAGATCATCATGATGGTGATCATGATAACGATGATCATGATGATGTTATCCATTCAGTTGTGTCCAACTCTTGGTGATTCTATGGGCCAGATCTCTCCATGTCTTGTAATTCTGCACTCCTTTTTTGAGTCTTTCTATGCTCTGGCTAGTGTCACATTTGATGGTGTCCAGCCATTGTGTTCTTTGGTGGCCAGGCTTCCTTTTACCGCTAACTCTTCCAAATGTGAAGAGTTTCTCCAGTAAATTCCCCTGCATGACGTGCCCAAAATAAGTGAGACGCAGTTATGTGATTTTTCCTTCTAGTGACATGTCTGGTGTTATGCACTCCAATTCTTGCTTATTGGTCACCTTTAGTGTCCAAGGAACACATAGGAAACTTCTCCAGCACCACAGCTCAAACAAGTTGATTTTCTTCCTGTCTTGCTTATTTAAGGTCCAACGTTCAGAACCAATAGCATGGATAGGCAAGGCTTTGGGCCTGGAAAGCATCTTTGGACTTTGGGAAAGAGATACTGTCGTTCTTTCTGGCGGTGGCTGATCTAAGCACAAACCTGCTCTCTGCTGGTATGTCCAAGCATCCATTTATCAGAAGACAAATGACTAAGGTTGCTTCTTGCTTCTCCTTCTACACAACTACAATAGAATATTCTCAACTATCCTCTATCTTGTCTTCTTTTGGATTTATCAAATACAGTTTACTTCTGAATAAAACATTGAGGCTCATTCAAGGCATCTCTTTCTACCTTAAATTAGTACAGATAGTCCTCTACTTACGACCATAATTGAGCCCAAAATTTATGTAGCTAAGTGAAAAATTTGTTAAGTGAGTTTTGCTCCATTTTACAACTGTTCTTGCCACATTTGTTACATGAATCACTGTGGTTGTTAAATTAGTAACATGGTTGTTAAGTGAATCTGGCTTCCCCATTGACTTTCCCTTTCAGAAGGTGGCAAAAGGTGATCTCATGACTCTGGGACACTGCAACCATCATAAATGTGAGTCAAGTTGTCAAGCATCCAAATGTAAATCATGTGACCACAGCGATGCTGTAGTGGTCATAAGTCACTTGTTTCAGTACGGTTGTAACTTCAAACAGTTACTAAATAAATTGCTGTAAGTCAAGAACTGGACGAAAGAATTATAGAAGAGAGAGAGGATTGACTTTATAATTGATTCCACAGGGCAGAAACTTTATACAGTTGAAGATACTTTGGTACAATTTCAAATTATTTCCCTTGCGAAATTGAAGGTGGATTATTTTTGGGGGAAAAAAGCCCTTCGGCTGAATGAATCATTACTTGCATTAATAACAAATGGACTAGGTTTCCATAAGGAATGCTGTGCAAACGTAGCCCTAATTGGTCTGTTGTTACCTTTTGTTCACCCTTCAGAAAGGGATACTGAAACAGCCAAAAACAGTCCAAATCCTTTTCTTCTCTAAATTGGATTAATTAAAATTATCACAGAAGCAGAGGAACAAAGCTAGTAGCATTAATCATACCATGAGTAATTAGTGCCAGAAAATACATATACAATATACCTATACCTATACATATGCATATACCATTTAGAATAGAATAGCAGAGCTGGAAGGAACCTTGGAGGTCATCTAGTCCAACCCCCTACTCAGGCAGGAACCCTATACCATTTCAGACAAATGGTTGTCCAGTCTCTTCTTAAAAACCTCCAGTGTTGGAGCAGTTGCAATTTCTGGATGCAAGGCGTTCCATTGATTAATTGTCCTCACTGTTAGGAAGTTTCTCCTTAATTCCTCCTTGATGAGTTTCCATCCGTTGTTTCTTGTCCTGCCTTCAGGTACTTTGGAGAATAATTTGACTCCTTCTTTGTGGCAACCCCTGAGATATTGGTACACTGCTATGATGTCACCTCAGTCCTTCTTTTCATACACACACAAACAAATATGTATGTGTGTGTACACACACACACACACACACACACACAAACAAAACACATGCACACACCTATCTGAAGCTTGGCAATTGACATGTATTTTTGACAGTTGTGGTGTCCCGGGATTACGGAGTTATCTTTGGTGATTTTCTGACAAGCCAAGTTAATGCAGAAGCCAGATTCTCTTAACAACTGTGTTACTAATTTAACAACTGCAGTGATTCACTTAACAACTGTGGCAATTCAATTTCTGAGTAAAATTACCAATGATAAAGTTTTACCTTGCCTACCTTTGTCATGGTTCCAACAGATGAAACTCTTCAAAAGAAATTTGAGGCATTGTTTACCTTAAAGAATCTTTTATTCAAGAAACAAAGTATCGGTACTACATAGTTAAAGCCAAAAACTAAATTCCCCTCCCCTGAATACAAAGTATCAAAACACAATTCCCTCCTCCAATAAACAGTCATAAATCACATTCCTCGACTTCTGGTTCCAGGTCGCGGTGCTCCTAGTCGCACCAAGAGACTCGTCTCCTCGTCGGCTAGCCTCCCTCCGCCGGTAAACCCTTATATGGGTCTAAAGTTGCCCTGGAGGCTGTGACTTCTGTCGAAGAGGCTTTGCTCAGCTGCGGAGGAGCAATGGCTCCTCCAGCTGTCTGGGCCAGACTCTGAGGGCCAACAGAGAAGAAGATCAGCCAATAAAATGGCCGATCATTTAGCCGCTAGAAACCGCAAATCAAAGAACATCTAAGCTTCAAACCCACTGTGGTGAATCCAGGTGAGATCTTTCTCCCCCCCCTCTCTTTATGCTTTTTTGCTTTTTTTTTTTTGCCTGTAAGAGCTTTGTTGGAAATATTTCCCTGGCTTGGAAAGGCAGCTTTTACTCATCTGGGAAGAAAGGTGAACAAAAAAATAGAACAAAGCTTTAAAAACTATGTTTCTTTTTCATATAAGTACGTTTTGGGGTACTGGAAAAAACTCTTTTTTCTTCCTAAGAACTTTATTATTAGTCTATGTTGTTGTCTCTTTTTTTTTTTTTTGAGTGCTTCTTCCTCTATTTTTACCTGAAAAAATAGAAAAAAGGGAAAGGGAAAGAAAATAAAAAAAATAAAATGACTTTTGAAAAAAGATTTCTTAGCTTACTGAGGACATCTACTGGCTAAAAGCTAATATTTCAATTGGAGAGGAGATGATTTCCTTATAAAGAAAGTTAATTGGATGTTTGAACATTCTTTTAAAATGGAGCTGCACTCACATCTAAACTGTAAACTTATTCTGGAAAAAATCTATGAGACTAAAGAGGAAATATGTATTACAATGAAAGAGCTTACTACAGAATTAAGAGCCAAAATCTCTCCTTCAAACTTCAAAATTGACTTTCAGATTGCACCTGGTTCTTCTATAAAACAGACTACATAAGAAGAGGACTTAATTGAGAATAAAGAGAAATTGATTTTGCCTTATATGCAATTCACTTATGGTGCTGAGAATCAGAAAAAGCAAAGATTGGGACTTGAAATGTTAAAGCAACAAGACTTTATGGTTAAAAAAATCAGAGGGCCAATCCAGAGGCCAAGATGGTTCTCACTGATCCAAATGCTACTACAAGCAATAAAGAGAGACCTATCAGTTGGAAAGGAAGCTCTGCTATGGAAACCTACTTGGCATTTGAAAAAACCTAGAATAAGACTGAAAAAAAGAGTGAAAGTTAAAGTTTTATGTAATGGACTAAAGACAATTTAGAATTATGGACTGATTTAAGGACCAAGATTATGAGTTAGATGTAAGAAAAATGGGTGATTAATGGAAGATATATAAAATTTACCTATATGAAAATTACTGATGATTTATTTGTTTGATGATTAATGAATTGAAATATTTTAAAGTTTGATGTTATCTTGTTAGTTTAAAGAGATTGATTGATGGATTAGATAGCTTTAGGATGGATTAATATTTTAGCTTAAAAAGGAGATATTTTTAGGTAATGGATTAAAGGCAATTTAGATTTATGGATTGATTTTAGGATTAAGATTATGAGTTACAAGTAAGAGAAAAAAAGGGTGATTAATGAAATATATATTAAATGGTTTAAGAATGTGTTCTTTTTTTAGGACAATAGGGTTATTCGCAAGAAAATTATTATGTAATTTTGAGTCAATCTAATAAGATGATTTCTTTTTGATAATATTGATGTTATTAGTTATGACAATTAATTGGATATGATTTGAACTATGTTTAATGGATCGAAAGAACTTAAGGTCTGATTTTTTTTGTCTGTTAGTTAAAAGATTGATTAGTTGATAGACTAGATACATATAGGATAGACTAATACTTTATTTTAACTAAGGGATATTAGTGGAAGAAGAATCAAATAAAATTTATGATAAAAACCAAGGAACTAGAATATATTTGGAAGGGATACCTGAATTGATAAAGTTTGTATTTAAAGTTAATTTGATCATGGTTGTATAAATTTTTAAAAATTTTAGAAACAGGTATAGGTTGATTAAATTTAAGCTAGATTGAACTATTTTAAATAAATTATGTTATTTAAGGGAAAAAGAGAGTGAATACTAAAGGTATTGATTGAATTACGGTATGTATAAATGTTTTGTTTTTGGATGATTGTCTACCCCAACACCACGGTGTGCCTTGAGCACTTTGTTGTAAAAATAAAAAAACCCAATAAAATTTATTTTAAAAAAAATAAATCACATTCCTCAATTAGCTTGAAGCAAGGACTTTCTCCCCAGCTCTCCAGCCCACCAAAACTCTATCAACTCTGGGCCCAATGACCTTGGGTTCCCACGGCTGAGTTATTATTGTTATGACCAGCTGGACTCTGATCCACATTCCCCTTTCCAGCATCAACTAACTCTAAAAGCAATAGAGAAAAATGGCTGCATTTCCATCTGTTGTCAAAGCAAGAACATCCGATGTTAGCAGCATTGACAGTCTTCTTTCATATTTAACTTTTGGCACCTTTATTCCCTCATCTCAATTGGCTCTCCTGACTCAGGAGGGTGTTAATAATATGAGACAGTCTGAGTAGGAAGATTAAAGACTCTGGGTAATGAATTTGGCTCAATCAAATTCCACTGGAAGGACCCAGAACTTGGTCTGAGTAATTTCTTGCTATGGGCAAAAGATGAGAGAATTTTTTTTAAAAAAAAACCTACAAAGATTTTTATAAAATTTGGAAATAAGCACAGTCAGCCCTGTTTGTAATTAGGTGGAGAACTAGTTAGAATATTATAGGGTGCAAATTAGTTTGGGAAGTTGAAAAAAATTCCAAAAATTCCAACGAATAATGAAGTCCTTGGTGCTCTCTGAGCTTCATGGTTTGCTTTCAGATGTTTCATTACTTGACTTTATAGCATCATAATGTTCTTCTTCCCTTCCCTTCCCTTCCCTTCCCTCTAAATTGGAAATCATCCTGGAAGAAGGCAGTGGCAAACCAATTTTGCATTTTTACCAAAACTCAACCTCAATCATGCCCACACAATATCCAGATTATGTGCTCAACTCAAGGAATATTTAATGTTTATAGTCTCCTTGCTTTTCCCATTTATGGTATAAACAACAGAAGACTGTTCTTATTTTATGGTTAGGAAAGACACTGAGGGAATAGAAAGGAGATTCTGGAACTGTGTGGTTGCCTGTTCCTGCTACGAAAGACATTTGCCAAACTGGGTTTTTTTTTATTTGTTTCTTCATTCATGCGTGGAATAAAAAAGCTGCAAAGACATGCCAATGTTACTATTAGCTGATAACTGGTGTTTTATGGAATAGTTGTTATACATAACCCCATGGGTTGAAAACACCAGTTTGAAATTCAACAGCCATAGCAACAGCTTTGAGGAAGAAGCAGCTAGACAAGCTGTTCAGTGTCTTAATATCAATTATGGAGTTTAATTAACTAGATCAAGTGAAGAAACATTGGCTCCATTTAGAGTAAATACGCTGTTCGAGCACATTGGGTGGGAGAAATCCAGGGAAAGTAGCCAACTGATATTTTCAGATGTCACTTCCAAACTCTCAACAATTTTTCCTGACAAAGATGCCAATCAATAGATTTGTCACATCAGCCTTGGAAAGCACAATGATCACTGTCCAAAGCCCTTGGCCAATTGAGCTGACAGTCAACACAATAGGAAAATCAATGTGGGAGACAATTGCTCCTCTCCAAATGTTTGTTTCTACAAGTCTGTCAAGTATTAGGAAGAGAAAATGGTGTTCTTCTAACAGGTTTTCCCCAAACTTCTCTTCCCTTACATTTTCCCATCTCTGTTCACCAGATGTTGCTACAAAGCCTTCAGGTCTACAATACCATCTTACTCTTAGAAAAGTTCATGCCAGTTTTAAACCAATTTACCTACTACTGGAGGAAAGGTAGGAAGCAGAGATGATATAGGGGATGGAGATAAAGACAAATCCTTTTTAATATCTTTATCCCAAAGATATTTAGGAGTCATTGAGGTGCTACATCCCCATACCTTCCTCAAAATACCAGGCTCAGTCAGGCCATTGCTAAAACATGATGGTTGAGCTCAAATAACATGTTTAATCAGGACAATTGAAGACGTAATTGATGTATTCACCTAACAGGTTTGGTTTGCTTAGAAATAACCATGTTTAGTGTGTGTTGTGCTGATTCCATTTAGCTGTTTTATGGTTCAGTGTACCATATGAATTCAGAAAATGAATGAGGCCCGTCAGCAGACTAGACACATTGTGTAAGAATCGTCTGCTTTCTAGCTAGTGTGGAACTATTTTTGAGTAGGATGTATGCAAATTACTTAGAAGTTACTCAGGGAAAACTGTTCAAACAATAACGATTGATTGAGCAAGACCTGTTTTTTTAAATAATAATAATAATAAAGCCAACGTGTAATCTCTTTCTCATTTTGCTCCTCCACTGATGTGGCAAATAATATTTGTGTCTGATTGTATATGTGTTTTCTAGAAAATTGAAATCAGGGAATATAGGATGAGTTGTCTCTAGTCCGCATAACAAGAGATAGGGGATACTTGAATTGTGATACTATGTAATAACATAGTGCTGTTTTTATAAATTTGTCTGAGTGATTTTTTTTAATTTAGACTAAATATTTATAAATATTTATAAAATCATTTTATAAGTAATAAGTACCATGTTTCCCTGAAAGTAAGGCCTACACCAACAATAAGCCCTAGCTTGATTTTTTGGGGTGGGCCTAATATAAGTCCTATCCCAAAACAACCCCTAGTTTTGGAGCTGCCCCACCCGCCCTGCACCCACTTACCTTGTAACTAGGCCTCTCCTTGTCGGCCCACTTCTTCTTCTGAGGCCTCTTCTGCAACCAGGTCTGCATTTCTCAGTTACAGGGCTTTCCGGAAGGTCTACGCAGCTAAGAATCGAGCTATGGATTTAGCACACACTCTGCTAAACATAAGTTCCCTGTGGATGGGCTCCATCATGAGTCTGAAAGCTCAGAAGATAAAACCTCTCTGGTCTGGTGATGGACCCAGATTGGATCCTGCAGTCATCCCTATTTTTGTCTTACCCTTGCAACTCCACTCAACAGCCACTAGGAAAGTACATGGGTACTTTATTGTAATCACCAGTACATTGAAGTGAGCCAATGTCCAACATGGAATAAATCTGAATTACTTTATTCAACAGATGCTGAGTATATTTGTCACTGCAAGTTAACCTCTGAATAACACATGGTTTACAGTTCTCCCTTTCTTGCCATTTGTCCAAAATGGTATAGGGTTTCCTGCCTGAGCAGGGGGTTGGACTAGATGACCCCCAAGGTCCATTCTAACATTATTATTATTATTATTATTATTATTATTATTATTATTATTATTATTATTATTATTATTATTATTATTATTATTATTATTATTATTATTTCTAACAATTATCTATTCTCTTAGCCATGTTCAAACATCTATTTAATAATATAATATCCCATCTAATGGGTCAAAATCTCTATTTTCTTCAGTCTTACTCTAGCTTTCTTCTTTTGCCAACTAATTTTCCAAGTCAATGCATTTAAATCATCAAATAGTTCTTCCTCTATTTTTGTGTATATTGCTTGGAATAAGAAAGACAATTTGATTAAAGTATTTTTGGAAGAATGCTTAGCCCATTTATATTCATTAAACAGCCTCCCTCCTTCTCCAATTTTCCACAATTCTCCTAACAGCAATATCTTCTGTTCAATCAGCTCTTCTTCCTTATCCTCAAATGTGTTCTGAGATCTTGACAAGTAAGATATCTTTTCCATTTCCAGTATTATCGCTACACCTTCTAATTCTTTGTTTGTCTGAGTCTGTCTGTTGATTCCTTCATTTAGATCCTCCATCTTTGGATCCGCTTCCTCTAATTTTCCTTCTATTTTCTGGTTACCAGTTCCTTCTTTGTAGTCATTTTCTGAATTTGTAGGTTTAAATTAGAAAATTGTTCTTTTATCTCCTTTTCATTATTTTTAGTCTCATCATGAGCTAAGGAAATTGTCTCTTGTATTGATTTCAACATAGAAAGAATTTGTTTCTGAGATTCATCAACATTTTCTTGTTGGTATGTCAAGCTGGGGGCTAATTCTTAACTGAGCTTGTTTTTACCTTCAGAACTGAATCAAATCTCCATGTGGTACAGATTTCCCAGACCATATCTTCCCTCCCTCCCTCCCTCCCTTCCTTCCTTCCTGTTCCATATCCTATAAATTGCCTACAGTCCAGTATGGTGGAGAGTATATATACTGGTAGTCCTTGTTTAGCAACTGCCATGTTCAATGACTGTTCACAGTTACAAAGTGATAAAAAAAAAACTTCGCGACCAATCCTTCTATTAATAACGTTTGCAGATCTGTAATTCCAAAAAAAGCTGATCTAAGATAATAAGCATGATTGTAGTTTCCCTTAGCAACTACTTCATTTGACAGTCAAGTTGCCAGTCCCAATAGTGCTCACTAAATGAAAACTACCCATAAAAATATTAAAAAGTATAAAAAACTAAGAGCAGAAAAGGACTTGGGGTGTGTGTTATTATTTATTTATTTCTTTATTTATTTATTATAAATCACACACAAATACACATATAAAGCATAAGCAATTATTGTTTCATCCAATGAGGTCAGAAGCGGTTATTATTTCATGCTGCCCTTGTTGTCTTCAAGTCTATTTGGGAATCCAAACTATTCTGGTGGAGGTGGTTAAGGAGCACCCCAAAATGGCAGATTCACTCTTTCAGGGGAAACGCAATTCCAAGCTGGAACTCAGCCCCAGTTTCCTATCAACAGCATCTTTCCTGGATTTCATTTCAATGTCTTCCATCTTCATCCAGGAAAGACCATCATCTCTAATGCCATCAGATGTTTCAGAACAACCCCATGCTAAAAATACAATGCTGAAATGGATACAAATGACACTAATGCAATAGCCAACATCCCAGAAGACATCAGAGATCTCGTAAGATTTTGGCATTTTTAATTTATGAGCTAATGGGGTTGATTTGTTGATTTTTGTGAGATCTCGAGGATTTTAAAAAATTCATGAATGAAGGTGAATAAATTTTAAAAATGTATTTTGTTGGACAGACTTTGGGATTCTTCTTAGATGCCCAGGTTGCTTTGAAGATGTTATTCCTTGCAACAGCAGCCACCAAAACAGAGGTATAAGGGGTTTTGTAATTTATTGAAAGTAAATTAAAGGACGATTTTGCCTTCATCTGCCAGACTCTTTAACTAAAGAGATTTCTCACTGGAGTGTCATGTCCTTTTGATAACTGATCCATCTCTTTGATAACAGGCCAATCTGCCAAAAGGGGCTCACCTATTATCTCCAATTGCTGGCAATTCCGAGCCTGTCTTTATCAACCACTATTTTAACAGCTGATTAATTATGGGCTGTAGGGAATCCAGTGGAGAGTTTTATCTGAAGAGCAGTTCAACCATTAGCAGAAGAAACTTCCTTGTACACTCCTAGCTCAGATAACCGAGCGAGATAATAGTCCGCAATCCCTTTCTAGCTAATTCAAACAAAGGCACTCCCTCTTAAGCCAACATGGAGGAAGTTAAATAAACCCCCAGCATAATATATCATTACAGTCTGGCATTCTATGATGCAAGTAAATATAAGTGGAAAAGACACCTGAATGTTTTCAAACCATGGGAGCTGCACAGAAGTATACTGCCTGGCATTGAATAATAGTAAAGTACCCAGACCAACATATACGCACCTGCTCGTACATTGACTGGGGACATTAAACAGGAATCTGGCATGTGCTATCGCATGACCAGCTGTTGACTGCATCATGTTGGGTTTCAATATTTTCAGAACAGAATTCTTTTTTTTCCTTCTCAACAACAAATATGGGGTAGGTGAATCCAGGACAGCAATGACGGACGGTGGAGCTCACCGTGTTAAAAATTCAACAAATGCCGACTTTGACTCTGAGGACACCCCATTCCACGGACAAAAGAGAAACAAAGAGTAATAAATTAAATGTATTTATTTACTTATTTTTATTTAATACAGGCAGTCCTCAACTTACGACCATGATTGAGCCCAAAATTTCTGTTGCTAAGGGAGACATTGATTAAATGAATTTTGCCCCATGTTATGACCTTTCTTGCCACACTTATTAAGTGAACCACTACGATGATTAATGTAACAATACAGTTGTTCAGTGAATCTGGCTTCTTCCCCATTGACTTTGCTTGTCAGAAGGTCGCGAAAGGTGATCACATGGCTCCGGGACACTGTGACCGTCATAAATATGAACCAATTGTCAAGCACCCAAATTTTATTTGGGGATGCTACAATGGTTTGAAGTGTGAAAAATGGTCACAAGTCACTTTTTTCAGTGTTGTTGTAACTTGGAACGGTTATGTACTGTTGTAAGTCAAGGATTATGTTGTTGTTAGTTGCGAAGTCATGTCTGACCCATCACAACCCCATGGATAACGTTCCTCCAGGCCTTCCTGTCCTCTACCATCTTCTGGAGTCCATTTAAGCTCACACCTACTGCTTCAGTGACTCCATCCAGCCACCTCATTCTCTGTCGTCTCCTTCTTCTATTGCCCTCAATCTTTCCCAGCATTAGGTTCTTCTCCAGTGAGTCCTTCCTTCTCATTAGGTGGCCAAAGTACTTGAGTTTCAACTTCAGGATCTGGCCTCCTAAAGAGCAGTCGGGGTTGATCTCCTTTAGGATTGACCGGTTTGATCGCCTTGCAGTCCAGGGGACTCGCAGGAGTCTTCTCCAGCACCAGAGTTCAAAGGCCTCAATTCTTTGGCACTCAGCCTTTCTTATGATCCAACTTTCACAGCCATACATTGCAACTGGGAAAACCATGGCCTTGACTATATGCACTTTTGTTGTCAGGGTGATGTCTCTGCTTTTTAGTATGCTGTCTAGATTTGCCATAGCTTTCCTCCCCAGGTCACAAGTCACTTTTTTCAGTGTTGTTGTAACTTCAAACAATTATGAACTGTTGTAAGTCAAGGACTATACCTGTAAATAAATTCTTACTTAATTGTAAATATTTTCAAAAGGCCTACCTGAGGCAGCTACGAGGCTTAGAAACTTTGGAGGATGTCTTGTGTGGCTTTGCAACCTCTGAAAAGAGTGGAAAGCATGCCACATTCTTGCACACTTTTTGGAGCCTTCAGAAAGGGCATGAGAACAAGGTTATTTTGTACAACTTTCAGAGGATTCAAAGGCTGGGCCTGTCATCAAAAATGACAGGGCCTGTCACCTGTGATACATGTGTCATAGGTTTGCTGTCACCCATCAAGGAAGTACTGATGGCCCAATCAATGACCTTTCTTCCATGATGGAGGGTGGAGTTAGAACAGGGGTAGGCAACCTTGGCTCTTTTATGACTCGTGGACTTCAACTCCCAGAATTCCTTCTGCTCGAATCCCCTGCTCAAGCAGGAGAACCTATAACATTCAGGACAAATGGCTGTCCAGTTTCTTCTTGAAAACCTCCTGGAGACAATTGTTTAATTGTTCTCATTGTCAAGAAAGTTCTTTTTACTTCTAGCTTGGATCTCTTTTTAATGATTTTCCACACATTAATTCTTGTCCTGACCTCTGGTGCTTTGGAGAATAGTCAGCCTCTTTTTCTCTGTGGTAGCCACTCAAGTACTGGAAGATTGCTATCAAGGACCCTTAGTCCTTCTCTTCGTTAGACTGGATGTACCTAGTTCCCTCCATTGTTTATCCTGTGACTTAGCCTCTGACCTCTTATTATTATTGTTGTTGTTCTCCTCTGTGCTCTTTCTAGGTTCTGAACATCTTTTTTTTTGTATCCTGGTGACCACAATTGGACAGGGTTCCAAGTGTGGCCTCACCAATCAGTGTAAAGCGGTATTAACACTTCACACGATCTTGATACTATCCTTCTGTTGATGCAACCTTGGACTGCATTAGCTCTTTTGGCAGCTGCAGCACACTGCCGGCTCACGCTTAAGGGTGAACTTTTCAACTGGGTCCTACTGCAAGAGGTCATCCTTTGACACTTTTCCTAATACAGAGCATTCTCCCTCCTCCTTTTCAAATAAAATAAATCTTTCTGGTTGACCTTTTCCTAATGCACCTATACATTTTTTAATTAGGGGCTCCATCAACTCAAGGAAAGTGCAAATTTTAAGATGCCCAGTTTCTCAGCAGTGTTTGGGAAGGGCACACCTAGTTCAGTTTTGGTCACCACGATGTAAAAAAGATGTTGAGACTCTAGATAGAGTACAGAGAAGAGCAACAAAGATGATTAGGGGACTGGAGGCTAAAACATGTAAGGAACGGTTGCTGGAATTGGGTATGTCTAGTTTAATGAAGAGAAGGATGAGGGGGTACATGATAGCAGTCTTCCAATATCTCAGGGGCTGCCACAAAGAAGAGGGAATCAAGCTATTCTCCAAAGCGCCTGAAGGCAGGAGAAGAAGCAACGGATGGAAACTAAACAAGGAGAGAACCAACCTAGAACTAAGGAGAAATTTCCTGACAGTTAGAACAATTAACCAGTGGAACAACCTGCCTCCAGAAGCGGTAAATGCTCCAACACTGGAAGTTTTTAAGAAGAGACTGAACAGCCATTTGTCTGAAATGGTATGGGGTTACCTGCCTGAGCAGGGGGTTGAACGTGATGACCTCCAAGGTCTCTTCCAACTTTATTATTATTATTATTATTATTATTATTGTTGTTGTTGTTGTTGTTGTTGTTGTTGTTGTTGTTGTTATTTCAAACCACCCACTTAAATAAATAAATAAATAAAAAGATGCGCACACAATATATTTTTTCTTCTTCTATACCGCTGATAATATTCTACATTAATGCAAGGAAGTTCTTTAGAGGGGCAAAGATCTTGTAATGAAAATTATATTTTGAATTAATATTACCCCTGAAAGCCTTTCATGTGGGGCTCATTGATATTAACTGGGCTTTTTCTTCTACATTTCAAGGAAAGGAGAAGGAGGGGTAGCTATCTGTATGCTCTATAATTAAGCATTTCTCAGGCTCCCGTTCCCCAGATATCTCCCGTGAAATGACTGACATATGGTATCACTCTTAGATCTGCAAATCACAAAGAGAGGAAAGAGGGCCCCTTTTATTCTACCATAATAACACGCTTGGAATATTCCAACAGCTATAATGAAATGTGATAAGTATGACAGCCACAATCTGCTCCCAGAAATGTCTTGAGCCGTTGGTTGAATTGCCACACTTCAGAAAATATGTCATGTCAGAACTAAATGCAAAATTCACAGAGGTTTCGAAAGGAGGGGGAAGGAAGGAGGGAGAGCCTTAATTTTCACATTTTGCTGTGTAGCGCAATTTTCAAATGACGGGTTGTCTAGAAATGATACTAATTTTTAGTTGTCAATGGAGATTGCCACCTCCCGATCATTTTGGGATAGGGACACCGGAAAACGTTTTCAAGGGGCTGACTTCCCCAAATGTACAAATGCCCAAACTGGTTATCAGCAGACTGAAAAAAAAATCATTTTAAACCTGGATTTTCTAGAGCAGGCATGTCAAACTCGTGACATCACATGACATCGTACGACGTATCAGGACTTTTCCCCCATTGTTGGCAACGGGGTGGGCACAGTTTCGCCGTGCTGTGACGCATCCGGCCCGCCGGCCGACAGTTTAACATGCCTGTTCTAGAGGTAAGATCCTAATCAGAGCACTTGAAAGGACACAGAAGGTTTTCAAGCACATTCAGAGGATAAAAATGCATTATTGGCAAGTCAATAAAGAGTTGTGAGTAGCACCCCAAAACTATAAAGCTATACGTTAGCTGATTCAATAAGCCAAACTAGAGTGTGGGGTTTAACCTGGTGAGTTGGCATACAAACCAGAGCTGGGCCTAATCTTTCCTAGATATACCCATGACAATTTTATTATTGTGATTAGTGTCCAAAGTTTGCCCAAAGTACTGTCAGAAGTAGAGTCAAAGACAACTTGACTCCAAAACCAGAATGGAAATGTTGATCCTGTAGGAGACCTTGGCAATGACCAGGAGACCAACTGAACAGATGTCGGGTATGACTGTCTCCATGTGAAGCTGGGCTGCAGGGAAAAGTTAGGGGTATATATGCCATTTGGTTGACTTTGATGCCCAGCAATATCCATTTCTGAACTCCTAGATCTCATTGTAAGGCTGATTTTGGAAACTACATGAATTTTACTCCGGGCTAGAGGTTTCCATCTCCATGCCCAAAGGGTGAGAATTGGGGCCAGCTTTGCTGTGGTTGGATCAGTATCTCATCAATATGAGAACTGTTGGCAGTCTTGGATACTCTAACCAAGGTACCTTGTGTAATGGTATGTGGGAGTGACTGGGAGACAGGGAAAAAGATGCTGCTTAGGAAATGAACAGATAAGAGGAGCGGGGAGCCCTGAGCTGCCTAAAGGGCAGAGGAAAAAACTAAAACCTCCCTAACTAATCAAGAGATGGTGGGGGATTTGAATTTTTAGACGTGCATTATCCTGTTTATTGATCTTACAATAAAGTAGAATTAGGTGACAGGTTATGTTTCCTGTCTGTTAAGTCTGGGAAGACTGACATCAATCTTCCAATTGTCTGAAAGTTGATTTTTTTTTTTACAGTCTAATTACAGAGAATTATTTCTGAGTTTCTCTGCCTGTAATACAGTCATGAACTTTCTTCCTCCATCTCTTATCTGATTATTCCCTAGGTGGTTTCTCTTCTCCCCTCTCCCTGTCTCCCAAGGTCATTTTCATACACCATTTACTGTTAGTGATTCACAACTTCCTGCTTATGGATTTTCCCATCTGGCAGAGCTTTGGGAGGTAGTAAACTCTTTTTCGTTGGAGGTGAATAGAGATTTGTGGGGGACATTGGATTCCTTCACTGAGCAGGGCATTGGATTAGATCAGCGGTTCTCAACCTTTTCCGGGGCTCGACCCCGGCCCGCATTGCACATGCACGGCACGATGGGGCGCATCGCGCATGCGTGGTGCGACGGGGCACATCGCGCATGCGCGGCGCGATGGCCCGCATCACAAAGGGAAAAAAATGGATGACCAAAAAAAAATGGCCGACCAAAAAATAAATAAATGGCCGACCAAAAAAAAAATATGACGGGCCCGCATCGCACATGCGCGGCGCGACGGCCCGCATCGCAAAGGGAAAAAAATGGCCGACCCCCAAAAAAATGGCTGACCAAAAAAAATGGCGGACTGCGGTGTTTGGCGACCCCCGTGAAATGGTCGTTCGACCCCAAATGGGGTCACGACCCACAGGTTCAGAACCGCTGGATTAGATGATCTCCAAGATTCCTTCTCATTCTATGAATCTAATTGAGGGAGTTAAGGGAAACTATACATTGGACAGGTTTAAGAAGGACTTCAACAATGCAACCACCATGGAAAATGACTCAGTGGAGAAGCATCTTACTTTTTAAGATTAGATGTCGTGCATCACAGAACTTTGGCAACAGAGTGTGAAGGCTAAGGATTTGAAATGTTCCCATATCCTGTTCAGAAGTGATTGTGTAACTCAGGTAAACATATCAAAAATTTAAAAAAAACTAAAGGTAGTTCTTGACTTACAACCATTTGCTTAGCAATCATTCAAAGTTATAGTGAAAAAAATGACTTATGTCCAGTCCTCGCATTTATGACTGTTGTTGTGTCCCCACTGTCACATGATCAGAATTCAGGTGCTTGTCAACCAGCATGTATTTACAACCGTTGCCAGCTCCCAGAGTCACGTGATAGCTCTTTGCAACCTTCCCAGCTGTTTTCTGACTAACAAAGCCAATGGGGGAAGCTGGATTTGCTTAATGACCACATGATTCCCTTAATGTCAGCAGTGACTCACTCAATGACCATTCTTGCTTAGCAATGGAAGTTCTGGGCCCAATTAGGATTGTAAATCGAGGAATACCTATAAGAATAGAATTAGATACTTTGGTTGATTCCAAAAAACTAAATAGAATTGGACCTACTTAGTACTTGGGAAGATGCCAGGAAATTCCACAGGCTGACATTTATTATTTATTTAGCGTAGGTGATGTTACATTACCAGACTACAATTCTAATATAGTAGTTTGGTTGCCTAAGACTGTTAGCTCATTTGGTTCACACTTGCGTTCTTTCCAAGGTGCACCACAGGGGCCAGCTAGCTCTGCACAAGAAAGAAAGAAAGAAAGAAAGAAAGAAAGAAAGAAAGAAAGAAAGAAAGAAAGAAAGAAAGAAAGAAAGAAAGAAAGAAAGAAAGAAAGAAAGAAAGAAAGAAAGAAAGAAAGAAAGAAAGAAAGCAAGCAAGCAAGCAAGCAAGAAAGAAAGAAAGAAAGAAAGAAAGAAAGAAAGAAAGAAAGAAAGAAAGAAAGAAAGAAAGAAAGAAAGAAAGAAAGATGAATGGTATCCTGAAAAGTCATCTGGGGACTTCTCCCTCCACCAAAGTTGCCTCACAACGTTTTGGAACGAGCTCCCCCCCGAACTCCGTACGATGACGGACTTACGCACCTTCCGTCGGGAACTGAAAACTTTCCTTTTTCAACAGGCCGGCCTGGCATAGAAGCTCCGGCTCCAACCGGGTGAAAATGTTTTAGGGGGATTGTGCAATTTTTAGGATTTTTGTAATTTTTAGGATTTTAGGATTTGTATATATTGGGTTTTATAGATTTTATGGCCTAATTTGTTTAATTTATTTTTAAATATTTTAATTTTGTACATTTATATGTTTTTTTAAATTTTAAGGCTGTAAACCGCCCCGAGTCCTTCGGGAGAGGGGCAGTATAGAAATTTAATAAAATAAATAAATAAATAAATAAAATAAAACAAACAGCTATCCCATCTGGGAAAGTCCAACATTGGCAGGGTTCTGACTGTCTGCACAAACAACCGGCTCGTCTTTCCACTGAAGTGATACCTATTTATCTACTTGCATATAATATGTTTCTGAACTGCTAGGTGGGCAGAATCTGAGGCAAGTAATGGGAGCTCGCCCTGCCACGTGTTGCTAGGACTCGAAACGCTGGAGCAAAGACTACCTCCAGCATCATTAAGCCACTGAGCCACTGCGCCTCACAGATTGATCGACATTGAGATGCCCCTCACTGGGAAACTGGAGCAAGTTAGAGCAGCATTTCCCAATCTTTCCAGCTTGGTGTCTGGGCCCAGTGGGGTTGGGTTGTGAGTGGCAGCACCCACATGTGCACACAGCTCCATTTGTTCAAGAGCCAGGCAAGCATGCTCTCCCCTCGCATGAATGGAGCTTCATACGCGAGCGGAGAGTGCTTGAGCTCGTGCACAAAGCTCCACTCACGCGACCAGCAGGCACTTGTGTTTGCACGCCTAACTCCACTCATGTGAGTGGAGAGTGCTTGAGTGGAGGGTGTTTGCCCTCATGTATGAAGCTCCATTTGTGCAACTGTGAATAAGCACAAGTGCCCTCCACTCGCAGGCGTGGAGCTTCACACACGAGTGCTTGCACATCTCTCCCATGGCCTGGTTTCAAACAGACCATGGCCCGGGAATTGGGGACCCCTGGTTTAGAGAACAGACCCCAAAATTCAGTGAAAACCACTTATATGTGGTTGCTACAGAGAAAATATGGATGCATTCATGAGGTTAGCCAAGAGACCAAATTGACTTGCAGGAATTTTTAATGTGTGTAGCTGAGAAAGGGAAAAGATGATGAGCTTTATTTGACCTAGAATGAAGCTACTCTACCTGTCCCAATATTAAAAACAAACATTAAAAAAAACAACCACTACACAATCCTGGCTTTTGAAAGAGCACCAATGGTCACCCAATCCACCCCTTCACACATGGAAACTCACTGGGTGTCTTGCAGGCAACTCAACTCTTTCATCTCACCCTACTTCACAAGGTTGATGCTATGAGCATAAAATGGGGATCCCCACATAAATTGCTTTGCTTTCCTGAAGATACACTGTAAATCTATTAAAGTTTTCATTCAGGGCAATAAAACTAACACATCTAAATATAATCCCAACAGTTATTCACGTATCTTGTTTACTTGGCCAGTGATTTCACATTCCTGGATATTGCTCCCTTACTTCTAAGCAAACTGGCAGAAAAAACAGACTAATAGATTAAAAGAGATTTTAAAAAGCTTGGGTATGGGTTAACTGAGGTCCATTTATTTTTACCCCTAGGCCCCACAGAGTCTATGAAAAAAAAATCCCTATTTGATCCAAAATGTATGTTATTTTTTACCTTCAGGGAACACCTTTAATTAATGGATTAGTTCATCACCATGCATACTGTTAATCAGAGAAGATTCCTTTAATCAAGCCCTCGATAATTGCTCATAGCTGAAATTCCACCGAGAATAAAATATATCATTACAATAACCAAGTCAATCTGGGCACAGTTTTTCTCCCGTTGCCTTTAAAACCACCTGCACTGAGTGAAACCCAACTCACTGTCTCAACATTGCAAGCTCATAGCTAAGAAAGTGAGGACAAATAAAGGGAAATATTTCTTCACCCAGAGGGTCGTTGATTTATGGAATTCACTTCCTGAAGGGGTCGTGACAGCTGTCAGCCTTGACAGCTTCAAGGCAGGGCTAGATAGATTCATGGATGCCAAGTGTATCGGTGGTTATTAAAACGGATGTCCATGTGCCGCCTCTATGTTGGTTGAGGCAGGCAGGATTCCCTTGAGTACCATTTGTTTGGGGGTCAAGGGAAAGGGAGGGTTTTGCCTTCTCTTTCTGCTCAAGATCCCCATGTACAATTGGTGGGCCACTGTGTGACACAGAATGCTGGACTCGATGGGCTTTGGCCTGATTCAGCATGGCTCTTCTTATGTTCTTATGTTCTTTATTCTCTGAGAATGTATCATGACACCAGATAAATGTTGAGTGAAATGGCAAACAGCCCAATGGCTACATCCTTACATGGCTTGGTGTTGAGTAAGCCAGAATGGCCTGCTTTGCAAATCACACTAAGCCATAATAGCAGAATAACAGAGTTGGAAGGAACCTTGGAGGTCTTCTAGTCTAGGGTGGTCAAACTTGTAACATCACGTGACGTGTCATGACGTATCGTGATTTTTTTTCTCATTGCCGGCAATGCGGTGGGAGCAGTTTTGCTAGGATGCATCCGGCCTGCGGGCCGGCAGTTTAACATCCTTATTCTGGTCCAACCTCCTGCTCAAGCAGGAAACCCTATACCATTTCAGACAAATGGTTGCCCAATCTCTTCTTTAAAACCTCCAGAGTTGGAGCATCCAGAACTTCTGGAGGCAAGTTGTTACAGAGGTTTATTGTTCTGTCAGGGAATTTCTCCTTCGTTCTAGGTTAGTTCTCTTCTTGATTAGTCCATTGCTTTCTTTGTGGCAGCTCCTCAGATATTGGAACACTGCTATCATGTCACCCCCCTAGTCCTTCTTTTCATTAAACTAGATTATGCCCAATTCTTGCAACTGTTCTTCATATGTTTTAGCCTCCACTCCCCTAATCATATTCCTCAAATCATACAATGTTCCTCCATCTTCAAATTTTCACTAATCTACCATCCATTGCTTCTTGTCCTACCTTCAGGTGCTTTGGAGAATAGGTTGACCGCTTCTTCTTGACAGTCCCTTGGATATTGGAATATTGCTATCATGTCACCTCTAGTTTTTCTTTTCATTAGACTAAACTTATTATGGCTTAGCATGATATCCGTCTTCACACCCATTTCAGAAAGTTTTCAACGGAGTAAATCTAGAACTTTAGCCTTCACTTTTGTTGCCAAAAATATTTGTCTTGTTTCAGAAAATTCAGCAATTGTTTTAATATCGATCCATCAGCTCAATGTGGTTGGAGAGAGAAGAAGCAATGGCCTGAATACAGTGAGATTTCAATGGAGTCCTCTGGCAGAACAACAATATTCTCCTTCCTCTGGATGCTCAAGGTCAGGAGTAGGCAACCTTGGCTCTTTTATGACTTGTGGACTTCAACTTCCAGAATTCCTCAGCCACTGTGCCTGGCTCAGGAATTCTGGGAGTTGAAGTCCACAAGTCATAAAAGAGCCAAGGTTGCCTACCCCTGTAGTCCTTAAATCTGCTGATATCCTCCCCAGGATTCCTGAACTGTATTTTTGGGGTTTGTAGAAGGAGTGGAAGGTCTAATGGAGAATGTCCACAATGCTAATCTGTTATGACTTTATTTCAACAATGCCAATCTGATTACCTTAAATGAAAGACTGATCCTGCATGGTTAAGACATTCTACCTGCTTCCTACAGGAAGCATAGAGACCATTCTTCCTTCTTCTTTGTCCTTTCATGAAGATAGAAAACCCAAAGATGCAGACTTTCTCTACATCTTTTCACTTGTCCTTTCGGTCCTTAAGCATCTGTGTCTAGATATTCTTAAGGTGTTGTTCTTGTTAAACATCAGGGGTCTCCAAACTTGGCATCTTTAAGACTTCTGACTGGAGGAATTCTGGGAGTTGAAGTCCACAAGTCTTAAAGTTGCCAAGTTTGGAGATTCATGCTAAACATAAACCCCAGTGAATGGACCAGTATTACCTTAGTCATTCTCCTACAGTTCCTTAAGGGCATCAGCTTGAGGAAGGCTGCTTTTTATACACAACCTGTGCCTTGGACTTTAATATGCTAGTTCTGAGACAGGAGGAATGGAAGTTCTGCAAATCAATCAATCAATCAATCAATCAATCAATCAATCAATCAATCAATGTCTTTGCATAATCTTTCCAAACTTTTCTGCTTTTATTAAGTTCACAGGACCTACCGATGTAGTAGAAGTAAGTCCTGTCCTTAACATCTCTTATGCAGTTGTGGAATATATATTTGCTCACATGTGTGAAATAATTTTACATGTGTGGTTTTTGAACACATTATGAACTCTGATCCGGCTCAGATTACATGCCCAAATAGATGAAAACATGGTGTAACGAAAACACTTGAAATTAAACAAAAGTATGACTAACTGATATAACAGAATAAAATGCTTTGATCTGTCATCATCTATTACATTTCCTCAAAAATTAACGCAAAGATGTACTCAAGATCATCTGAATTTTATTTTAGCTGTTTTTACAGTGGGGAGGGGGAATCTCTGGCATTTAGTTTGTCTTCTTGCATTTTTGTTTTGCATGTTTGTTTGGGTTTTGGGGTTGGGTTGTTTTTTTTTTGCATTTTTATTGGTTGGGAACCAACATTTTCAATCAGAACAGAGCTGGAAGGGACCGTGGAGGTCTTCTAGTCCAACCCCCTGCTCACGTGACATTGCGTTCTAATGCCTCAGAAAGACTAAATGTCTAATCTAAGATGACTTTGTTATTTTCACCAGCCAAACGATATTTGCATCTCATTGTAAGTTAAAACCTGAGTGGCATGGTGGTCTAGTGGTGAAGATGCTCATCTCCCATTTGGAAGGTTGAGGGTTCAGTCCTAGATAGTGGCAGATATTTCTCTCCTAGGGCAGAAAGAAAAACCATCTGCGAACTCCGTGTAGGTGTCAGGAAAGGCATCCGGCTAAAATGCTCAGCTCCATCCAGTCACCCTGACTCTACCCCAAATTAAGAGATTACAGGATCCTAAAGGGGAATTTTTATTATAAGTTTAGACTTGAGGTCACTTGAAAAAAGGGAACAAATATTTTTAGCAGTAGATATAAATTTTTAGGTAATTTTTAGGTTAATTTTTAATTGACCAACTGAAACCCCAAAAGGGGAGGGGGGAAATCACTTTAAACTTCCTTAATTAAGTAATATTTGAATTATCAGTTCATGTTGTGTTCATAGTTTTGTTTAAATGTGAGGAGAAAATGTGACTTTTTCAAATATATATGAAATTGGCCTAAGGGACATTATTATGATTTTTATTTCTCTTATTCTAAGTCTCTGCTGTAACAACCAACAACAATACTTGCCCAACAGGGCCTTCTTCCGAAGATGCAGTTAAAAATGTTCCGCTATGCATTTCTGTTGTAGTTGACAAGAATTAAACAAATTGCTATTGCTGTCAACACTCTCGACTGTTTACCACTGTTTCATTTTTTTTTTTTCATTCTTTGTTAAAGATTTCATTAGACAGCCACTGGACCGTCCAAAGAGAAGGAAGTTGGAAATAAAGAATAAGAATCTTGGTGACCTCACTTTCTAAGTTTTTAATAAGTTTTCTCCAAACGTGTCTTCCTCTGTTGTACTTCAACAGAGAGATTGATTGCCTGTGCCAAATTCTATTAAGGGGCTATGACTAAATGGTAGCTTCTGGCTTAATGTGTGTTTGATTAGTGGGCGTTATAAAGTTTGAAAATTCTAGGCCGCCCTACCTCTTCCCTTCTTTTTCCTCAAACTTTTTCAAGGCCATAATAATTGTACTTCCTAATCGACCACTTCATAATCTGAATGGACGAAGCAAGACTCCATAATTTGTAATCTTCACATCCCGCAAGGACTACATGAAACTTTCAGGGACCTGTCAGTAGCCAGAAGAGAAGAGAAGAACATTTTTTTGTTTTTTTTTCAGAAGGATCTCAGAAAAATATATATATATATATTTGCATGTATTTGCTTTGCAATTCTTTAAATGCAGTTTTAGAAAATATTTATTGCACATTAAGCAAAATAATAGGCTTTCTGTTATACAATATGTAAGATAAATTGATTTTTCTATCACCATCTAGATATACCTGGGTCTGGATGTTCAGCTTCAGAAATTAAGAGAATGGCTGCAGAGTGATATGGAGTGGTCCTTCATTTGTCAGAAGTCATAAGATACTAGCAAGTATATTTATGACACTGACACCTTTGCTGACACTCAGACCCTGAACATCATCTGTGGAATTTTTCAGGCCTCAGTATCTAAAGATACTCAACTTTTCAGAGCCTCTTAATAGGAATGAACTTGGAGACATGAATTACGGCTTAGACAATATTCACCAGCAACTCTACCTTCTACCCCAAACTAGGAGGACTACTTGAACATCAGAGGCTTTGTTTGTTGTTATAATAACCAGCATGACTCTGGTTGCTAACCCCTTTTGTATGCTGCACCTTGGGCTTAACACTGATCAACAAAGTTCTCAAATAACTAATGCCCCATGACCATTTCACGATGTGATATATCCTTTATATATTTCACGCTCAAATGACTGTTCCTAGATGATATGATGGATACCCTAGTTATGGTATTGCTTAAACTGGCTTCAAGCCCAGAGTGAGTCTGAGCGATTTGATCTGAAAAGAATTGCTCAGATTGTTCCTGATGGCCTTCAGATGGAAGAAGGATACTAGCCAGAGCAACCAATGCTATGGGCAACTGCCGGAGTACCCAGAAGAGTTTTCTTCAACAATTTTTCTCAGATGTGTTTCTTCATAAGGTGATCTTTGAACTCACTTTGCAGGATGGTAGAATGCAACAGGACTCCTGAAAGTCCCATGATGAAATAACTTATGGCTTTTTTTGGTTACCTTGTGATCTCAGTTCAAATTGACAACAGCATTTAAAGCCTCACCTGTCTTAGGGACTAAACTACTTCCAATCTACCTCATCCTTTTAAATCATCAAGGAGGGTAGCTTTTCTAAGATCTGCAGAAACCCTTTGAACGCAGGTAATTCTGCTTTTTCTGTGGTGGAGATGGGCTTGTAGAACAAACTGCCACTAGAACTAAAGCCAACCCATTCCATCTTATAATTTAGAAACTAATTCCAAATACGTAGCTTACCAAGGCTTTGATTTCAGTATTTGAACTTTTGAAAAACCTTATTACTTTTGTTTTGTTGTTCTGAGCTATTTTTAGTAGCACTTGTGTTGTTTTAACCAAGACAATGTTAAGTCTACTGAAGAATCCCTGTGAGTCATAGGCCCAGATAGTCACAGACTAGGAGAGAATGCAGCTAGACTAACCCTTGAGCTGGCCAATATTAAACTGACATTTGGAGATATGATGGCGAGGGAACAAGGGGCTTAGAATCTAGCAGACCCTCAAACTTGCCCTGATGTATTTTTCTGACTTTGGAAAGAAGCAGAATTAGAGACTTAGAATTAGATTTCCCCCCCACCCACCCCACCCCCGTTCTGAGTGTGGGGAATTCCCTTGAATTTCAAAGAACACATGTTTTTGGAAAATTTTCTCAGAGATCATACATTGGCTGTCCAAACAGTGAAATCCACATCTAATTGGGGGGAAAAAGATCACGAAATTTAATTTTGACCCATATACTCACAAGTAAGTAGAATTTTCACAGTCTAAAATATTTGCAAGATGTTTGAGAAACATTTGCTGGAGGGTCCAGAAGAAATAAAAATCAGAAATGAATTCATAAGAGAAAGAAATGGCATAGAATCAATCTTAAACTACACACACACAAACACACACACTCACACACAACAAGCTCCAGTTTGAAATGAGGGGTCCTTGGAGCCTGGTTGTTTTCTTGCAGATGTTCCATGACCCACTTGATAGTCACTTGACAATGAAATGGGCAGCATGTAAATTTAATATTTACTTCACTCCCTTCTATCCTGGACATGGCATTTAAGCGATGCTTGAGCAGAGTCCGCAGGATTGTCTGGGACACTACAAATCTTCTTCACAACCTGTTTTCCTTGTTAATTCTGGGTGGAGGCTTCATGGTATCCAAAGCAGAACATCCAGATTCAGCCATAGTTTAATTCCATATAGCATCAACCTTGTGAACTCTCAAGTTTCCTCTTTCTGCTATGTGATTAATGTATGTATGTATGTATGTATGTATGTATGTATGTATGCTTGTATGCTTGTATGCTTGTATGCATGTATGCATGTATGCATGTATTTGTTAATTCTTGGATACATGTAGTTTTCTCTACTTTTGGGGGGTGAGGGTTAGTTTGAGGCTATATCTGAATTTACATAACAAACTAACTAATAAATTAATGTAGTCCAGTTCCCAAAATCTGTTCAGGCCCCAAAATACTCGTCCATTGTAGCATATGATATGAATACAACTGCAAGGTCTAATATTCGACTGACTTTGTGTTTTCTAGGGACATACAGATAATTCTCTCCACAATCCAAACTTAAAATAACTCTTTTTCCTTGCCAACCAGGAAATGTGGGTTTATAGAAAGAACATCCCAAAATTCTGCTATTGATTGATTGATTGGTTGGTTGATTTCTCCAGCCAAGAAAGTTCTAAACTGAAATAAATAAGAGGATAATGTCCGGAGACTGCAGGTTGTCCAGAATGCGGCCGCGCGAGCTGTCTTGGGTCTCCCAAGACATACTCATATCACTCCGGCTCTCCGTGAGCTGCACTGGCTACCGATTGGTCTCCGAACACAATTCAAAGTGTTGGTTATGACCTATAAAGCCCTTTATGGCAATGGACCAGGTTACTTGCGGGACCATCTTCAGCCTCATGAATCCCAGCGACTGGTTAGGGAGCATAGGGCTGGCCTCCTACGGGTCCCATCCACTAGGCAGTGTCATCTGACGGGACCTAGGGCAAGGGCCTTCTCTGTTGCTGTCCCAGCCCTCTGGAACCAACTTCCCTCAGAGGTTCGTACTGCCTCCTCCCTCCTAGCTTTCGGGAAGCTTTTGAAGACCTATTTATGCTGACAGGCTTGGGGGATATGAACTGTGCTTTACCCCCCCCCCCTGGGCCTAGGAATGTGCCTCCATCGTTGATTGTGTGTTTGATTGTGATTGCATGTTGTATGTATGGATTTTTGGATTGGATGGTTGTTTATTAAATTTTTATATGTAATTTTATTGCTGTTGTAAGCTGCCCTGGGTCCTAGGAGAAGGGCGGCATAGAAATTCGAACAAATAAATAAATAAATAATGTTTCGTAAAGCACATTCTGAATACCTGTAATCTCTTCCCGTATTTCATTTTATCATGACTAAAGGCTTCAAATTCATCTTTCCTCCCTCCCCATTGTTATTCTTTGTTCTTCTACTTTTGTCTTGTTTATAACCTCATCCAGTGAACTGTATTGTGACATTTCCAAACCCACACACTGTTTTGTGACCTTTTGGTTGGTCCAGTTAATATTGTTGTGATACAGGTAGTCCACAACTTACAACAGTTTATTTAATGACTGTTCAAAGTTACAATGGCACTGAAAAAAGTGACGTATGGCCATTTTTCACACTTATGACCATTGCAGCATCCCCATGGTCATGTGATCAAAATCCAGATGCTTGTCAACTGACTCATACTTATGACGGCTGCAGTGTCGCGGGGTCGTGTGATCCCCTTTTGCAACTTTCTGACAAGCAAAGTCAACGGGGAGGCCAGATTCACGTAACAGCCGTGTTCCTAGCTTAACAACTGCCATGATTCACTTAACAACTGTGGTAAGAAAGGTCATAAAATGGGGTAAAACTCACTTAAGAACTGTCTCGCTTAGCAACGGAATATTAAATTTTGCCAACGTATATTGCCAACATGGTTGTTATTATTATTATTATTATTATTATTTTGAATCTTTCTGGATTTTTCCTCAGGTGAAATAGATGTTTATTGCATTTATATTGCCAATCAACTCACCAAAAGACTCTTCCAAGGTGGCAGAAAAAAAAAAAGAAAAGAGGAAAAAGAAATTCAAGGATCAATAGTCAAAGAAAGACAGGAGGCAAAGGACAGAAGAAACATTTCTTTTTTTTATATGCAGAAACACACTCAGACCTTCATATTTTATACATCTTGGTTTTTTTTTTAAAAAAAAAATTGTCTGGCTTTAAACATAGTGATTTCCTGTATCTGATGGAAGACTTCCCTGCTGGCATCACTATGATTATATCTGAACTACCTTTATCAAGAAAAAAAAAGAAAAGGGGCTACAACATTTTGGCTTTTTGAAAGGGAGTTTAAATCTTCTCTGAAACCTTTGCACAGCTTCTCTCTGTTGAATGTGGTTACCTCTGAATCCTATGGCCGGGCTCAGTATTAAAAGCCGGGCACAGGACTTTTCTAGGAGCTGAAGGTGGATCATTGATGTTGGCCAACAAAGTTATTCTCAGTCATTCCCTTGATGTTTGGTAAATGGGGGGAGGGGGAAGGAAGGAGAGGGAGGGAGGGAAGGAAAGAGAGAGAGAGAGAGAGAGAGAGAGAGAGAGAGAGAGAGAGAGAGAGAGAGAGAGGTACTCACATTATCTGAACTTTGAGGACTGGCACAAAAAGAATGTTACTATGAGATGCAAAAGAATGAAAGAGAAAGAAAGAATGAAAGAGAAAGGAAGGAAGGAAGGAAGGAAGGAAGGAAGGAAGGAAGGAAGGAAGGAAGAAAAAGAAAGGAAGGAAGGAAGGAAGGAAGGAAGGAAAAAGAAAGAAAGAAAGAAAGAAAAAAGAAAGAAAGAAAGAGGGAGGGAGGGAGGAAGGAAGGAAGAAAAAGAAAGAAAGGAAGGAAGGAAGGAAGAAAAAGAAAGAAAGAAAGAGAAAAAGGAAAGAAAGAGGGAGGGAGGAAGGAAGGAAAGAAGGAAGGAAGGAAGGAAGAAAGAAAGAAAGAAAGGAAGGAAGGAAGGAAGGAAGGAAGGAAGGAAGGAAGGAAGGAAGGAAGGAAGGAAGGAAGGAAGGAAGGAAGGAAGGAAGGGCCTCAGCCCATACAGAAATGAAATTGCCACAGTTTAGGTCACTTGCATCTGCAGGTCAACCTGAAACAAAAACCATTATCCTTTCCTTGCAAAGAAGACACACCAAAGCTGTCATTTTGCAATAGCTGTCTTCTTTTAACAGCATCTTTTCTTCAAGGGGGAAAAAAAACAACCCTAAAAGCGAAGGGAGAAAGGAGGTGGGGGTGGAGGGTGGAGGGAGGGAGAGAAAGCCCTCCATCCATTGTTATGTCCCATTCAGCCTCCTTTCAGAGCCATCCACTATGCATTAATTACTGCTTTCTTCCATTCCTCAGGAAGCACCCCCCAGCTATCTCTAGGTTTTCAAAAAGGCACACTTCCTGAGCCTCTTCTTTTTACATGGGGAACCTGATGAATTCCCCACCACCACCACCACCCCCTTCCCATCCCGTCCCATTCCTCTCATTTTTGCATACTGTAAGTGTTCCTTCTCAAAGGGAAAAGAAAGGATGAAGCAGAGGGAGGGTGGAGTGGTGGAACACAAACCCCCACACACACCCAATTTCATGCTTTGGGCTGTGCTGTTTGCATATCTTTCATTTTCTCTTCCAGCTGTGACTGGCAGAAGAACATTCTTTGCCAGTTTGCCTTCCCTGCTATCCCTATGGTAATTTTTAACTTTCTTCACCTTCTTTTATTCTTCTGTGTTGCATAGTATCTTTGTGCCTCCTTCCTGGCTCCAATCACCAGCGTTTTCTGCTAGCTTCCTCCCTCCCTCCTCTGTTCCCACCATCATTTTGTTCTTCCTCAGAAAGGAAACATCCCTATTGTGTCTATCTAGTCCTTGTTGCAAGCAGATTAGAAGGAAAATCGAAGGAATGACTGATAGATACATGTATGGAAGTGGGGAGTTTGTGCGACATTTCACTCAAGCTTCTTGACTTGCTGTCTGATGTCCAGTCATGGCCACTGCAGCTCCGCCATATTTATGTCCCTGCCAAGCAAGTTCCAGTTCAATCGTGGATCAGTTCCACACATGAATAGCTTAAATGCTATAACGAGAGGGAATAGTAATTCAAGACAATCCAAAACATCATTGTAAGGTCATCAAGCTAGTAACCAGGAGACTGTGAGTTCTAGTCCCACCTTAGGCATGAAAACTGGCTGGGTGACTTTGAGCCAATCACAAGGGGGGGGGCTGTGAGTTCTAGACTGAGTGAACACTTCCTGAGCCTCTTATATCTAATTCTTCTTCTTCTTCTTCTTCTTCTTCTTCTTCTTCTTCTTCTTCTTCTTCTTCTTCTTCTTCTTCTTCTTCTTCTTCTTCTTCTTCTTCTTCTTCTTCTTCTTCTTCTTCTTCTTCTTCTTCTTCTTCTTCTTCTTCTTCTTCCTGTTTTCCCTACAACAATCCTATGAGATGGATTGGGATGAAAAAGATTGTCTGGCTCAAAGTTAACCAGCCGGCTTTCATGCCTAAGGCAGGACTAGAACTCAGTTCCCTAAGTCTCAAAAAGTTCGAGGTCCCACCCTACACTTTTTTGGTACTAATTCCAGTTTCTCCAAATCTTTCTTATGATGCAGAACTAAAATGGAAGACTTGATATAACAATGGAGAATATAAGTCAAAAAATGTTGCCTTCCTTTGATCTGGAAATGAGAATGTTGTCTTTCTAGCAGCATTTCATGCTGCTGATTTCTATTCAGCTTGTGAACAAACTACATTGTTAAGGTTCATCTCGTGCCTGTTATTTATTTTTTCCTACACGAAGAACTTTGTATTCTGCTACTTAAAGCCTATTTCTCTCACTTATCGAGATAATTTAATACCTACTTTCTAATTCCCCCACCTAGTTTAGTTCTATCTTCGTAATCAAAGTTATTACTGTGAATGTTGAGCCTCCAAGGATGATTTCCATTCTGTCTCAGTTCATTCATCCAGCTTCTCACCTTGTGAAACCAATTGTCAAGGGAAGTTATCAATAATGAACCTAATTAGTCACAAAATTGCCCAAGGGATATGTCAGTTGGAAAGTAAGGAACATTTTGTGGGGAAAATTCTCCTACTTTTTTTTTTTAAGCAATACAATTATCATGGAACGGGCCAACTCAGCACAGCCAACTCACTGCCAATTCACCATGGGAACACCTCACCACAGAACAATTTAACAACTCAATTTAATTATTTTTTAAAAAATAACAATTATTTTATTTTTCTTTCTTCCCTCCTTGGTTTGTTTCCATCCATTGCTTCCTATCCTTCAGGTGCTTTGGAGAATAGCTTGACTCCTTCTTCTTTGTAGCAGCCCCTGATATATTGGAAGACTGCTATCATGTCCCTCCTCGTCCTTCTCTTCATTAAACTAGACATACCCAATTCCAGCAACCGTTCCTTATATGTTTTAGTCTCCAGTCCCCTAATCATCTTTGTTGCTCTTCTCTGCACTCTTTTTAGAGTCTCCCCCTAGTCCAGTGGTTCTCAACCTATGGGTTGCGACCCCATTTGGGGTTGAACGACTGTTTCGCGGGGGTCGCCGGACACCGCGGTCCACCATTTTTTATTATTTTTTTTTGCCTGTCGCGCGCGCGCTGTGCATGCGCGGATAGGCCCATTGCGCGCACGCACATGGCGCAGGTCGGGGTCGCGCCGCGCATGGGCGAGGCAAGTGGGGTCTCAACCTGAAAAAGGTTGAGAACCACTGCCCTAGTCCTTCTCTTCATTAGACTAGACCCAGGGGTCTTCAAACTCAAGCTTGCCTGACTGAGGAATTCTGGGAGTTGAAGTCCACAAGTAATAAAATGGCCAGGTTTGAAGACCCCTAGACTAGACATATCCTAGACATCCTTCCTCTGAAGAAATTCCCCCCCCCCAAAAAAGTTGGAGAATTTCAAAAAGCCATATGTACTCATCTTAATTTGTACCCCTCTACCTGCAGGTGGCATACAGTTAGTTGGAGTATGTATGAACGAGGGAGGGAAGGAAAGAGCAATAGAGATAGGACAGATACACACATAAACATCCAAGAAAGCTTTTGAAATCAGCTTGAATATGTCATACCAAATTATTTTTCTAAAGATTAAGCCCGTCTTCCCTGATACGGTTAACACAGCTCTCTCTGCTTTTGTCACTGTATTGTTTCTAAATGGTTTAGATATCCATCTACAGAACAAAGCTCATTCATTATACCTTAACGAAATTGAGTTCATGGCTTTAAAATAAAGAGGAGAAACAGAGTTTGCTACTGTAAATTTAAATTATTTTTCTAAAGTTCCTTTTTGTGCAAACCAAATTCAAACTTATAGCCTGAGATATAAAGAAACCCAGTTAGAAACTGTAATGGAGTCCAAAGATCATCTCCATTCTTGAAGGTTTTATAACCTTACAAACAATCATAGCTTACACAAAAGGAGCAGCAACAGAAGCCATGGTCCTTTTCTGGATAACTAATCCCACCCAGTTTTACGTTGGTTTGATTTCTTGCAAACAATACAAACAATGCTTGATAGATTCCGAAGCACTTTGAGCCTATTTAGAAATGAAGTCCCTGACTTATAATTGCAACGGAGCCCAAAGCTTCTGTTGCTAAGTGAGACATTTGTTAAGTGAGTTTTGCCTGATTTTACAACCTTTCTTGCCACAGCTGATAAGTGAACCACTGCAGGGGTTAAGTTAGTGACACGGTTGCAAAGTGAATCTGGCTTCCCCATTGACTTTGCTTGTCAGAAGGTCCGAAAAGATGATCACGTAACACCTGGACACTGCAACCGTCATAAATATGAGTCAATTGCTAACCATCTGAATTTTGATCATGTGACCATGGGGATGCTGCCACGGTCGTAAGTGTGAAAAATGGTGATAAGTCGCCTTTTTTCACTGCCATTGTAACTTCAAACAGTCACTAAGTGACCTTTTTGTAGGTTGAGGACTACCTTATTAAATGATGCTGTCACTGCACTGGGTTGTTAAATGTTTGGGGGAGATAATCCAATCTTTCCTTAAACTGACCGCCTATGAAATTATAGCAAAGGAGAATAAGTTTTCAAGAACCGTATTTTTTTGCTGCTATAAATAAATACATAACACCATTCAGCCATTGTTCAAAATGCCTGATCATTTATATCAGAGTTTTTCCCACGAATCCTGATTGGGAGCTTTCCCACAAATAAGGACCTAATTGTAATCTTGGGACATGGACATTGGCATGTTGGAAAAGGATACCTTGTGCCCATATCATGGATATTGTTCCCATTTATTTTCTATGGTATTGATCCAAAAATAAAATTGCAGAAGAACCTCAAGCAAAGCCATTCCATCCTCTGCTTCTTATGACATATTAACTGTATATCCAGTAGTCAAGTCATAGGTAGTCCTTGACATACGACGTCAATTGAGCCCAAAATTTCTATTGAAAACGAGACATTGGTTAAGTGAGTTTTGCCCCGTTTTATGACCTTTCTTACTGCAGTTGTTAAGTGAGTAACATGGTTGTTAAGTGAGTAACATGGTTGTTAAGTGAGTCTGGCTTGTCAGAAGCCAGAAAAATGGTGATAAGAATCAATATAGTAGCTGTTTAATAGGCAAAGTTTTGTCAGGTTAAAAATAAAACACTGGTCTTGCCTTTTCCGACAAAAGAGTTTTTGTTCCACCAGGAAATGGGAAAAAGTAGGATGGGAATGCAGTTCTTTCCAGACTCAGGACTCCAACGGACTAATGTGTAATGCTATTAGTCAGTCATAGAGGGTGAGTACAAGAACATTGTGCAATGTGATTTGTCACTCAAGTAGGGTGAATAAAACATTTCAGCGAAATCCCAGATCCACCCACAATTAATAAATGTGACAAGATTGCGCTGATAGTAAGGATTCTATATATCTGCTTTCTAGAAGAGGCTGGACTACAATTCTGAGAAAACCCAAGCACTTTATGTTAATCTCCCGCTTGAATATCCAAATAAAGTCCAGGATCTCTTTCATTTCTGAAATTCTTACTGGTTTATTGAATGCATGACATGGTATAGGCCAGGGGTAGGCAACCTTGGCTCTTTTATGACTCGTGGACTTCAACTCCCAGAATTCCTGAGCCAGCATGGCTCAGCATGGAAACCTCTCCCTTTCCCCTCAGTATGGCTGGCTCAGGAATTCTGGGACTTGAAGTCCACGAGTCATAAAAGAGCCAAGGTTGCCTACCCCAGGTATAGGCGAAAGGAAAACTAATTTTAAAATCCCAAGACTTCTAACCAAAGCATATAACAATGACATTCCCAGCCAAACCTCCCAGATGTCCATGTAGTTCATGTAAATACATTCTCGTTCTTTTGGGAACCGTCTGCTATCTTCTTCACTGCAGTTAGAATGTCCTTGAAAAGTTTCCATACATCTTTTTCTCAACAAAGGTTGGCAGAACTGGAGAGGTTTCATTTCTCTAACTAACCCCTTTGAAGCCTCGTCTCCTCTCCTCCTCTCCCCCCCCCCACTCTCCACTCTAATGACAAGATGAAAACAATAAGACACATAGCTGCCAGGTTTTCACTCTTGACACTTTAATTCCATTGGTAGAGAGATCTGGATTTCTGAAGATGAACAGCAATTATGCTTCTCAAAGACAAACTTTACATATTAGGAAGTGAAGATTAATAGTTCTTTGAATCCAGTACAATCATTTGTTTAGGGACTGTTAAAAGTTACCACAGCACTCGAAAAAGTGACCTACAGCCATGTGACTTACAACCATCAAATTTTATCTCTGTACTGGAGATTTTTGTATTGCTTTTTTTATTGTAATTTTATTGTTATATATATGTTGTTAGCCGCTCCAAGTCCCCGGAGAGGAGCGGCATACAAACCCAAATAAATAAAATAAATAAATAAATCACAGCATCCCTACAATCATGTGTTCAAAATTTGGGCACCAGTATGTACATAAGAACATAAGAAGAGCCATGCTGAATCAGGCCAAAGCCCATCGAGTCCAGCATTCTGTGTCACACAGTGGCCCACCAATTGTACATGGGGATCTTGAGCAGAAAGAGAAGGCAAAACCCTCCCTTTCCCTTGACCCCCAACAAATGGTACTCAAGGGAATCCTGCCTGCCTCAACCAACATAGAGGCGGCACATGGACATCCGTTTTAATAACCACCGATACACTTGGCATCCATGACTCTATCTAACCCTGCCTTGAAGCTGTCAAGGCTGACAGCTGTCACGACCCCTTCTGGAAGTGAATTCCATAAATCAACGACCCTCTGGGTGAAGAAATATTTCCCTTTATTTGTCCTCACTTTCTTAGCTATGAGCTTTAGGGAGTGCCCCCTTGTCCTGGTATTGTGTGATAGAGAAAAGAATTTTTCTCTATCCACCTTTTCTATCCCATGCATGATTTTATACACTTCGATCAAGTCACCCCTTAAACGCCGTCTTTCAAGGCTGAAGAGACCAAGGCGTTGCAATCTGGTTTCATAAGGGAGGCGCTCCATTTCCTTGATCTATGTATTTATGGCCCCTGCAGCATACCATAGTCACATGATGTGATCACCACTAGAGACCTTCCCAACTGGCTTCCAACAAGCAAAGTTAATGGGGGAAGCCAGCTCTGCTTAACAACCACATGATTGACTTAACTGCAGTGATTCACTTAACAATCATGGCATAAGACGCTGCAAAAGTGGGCATGACTAAGCCTTGCCCAGGGTTTGGATCACATCACGCAGGTCAACTGGGATGGTTAAAACTTAGTGACTGCATTCACACAAAACTCTAAGGGTGATTTTAACTTTGGATTGTTTTGGGGAGCTTGGCTTGTTGTGCAAACCCAGACAGCTCAGTTAGATGGTTTCAGGTGACACGGAGACCTCAGAAATAGTTTAATTCAGCAACCAGATTCAACATGTCATGTGAGCAAAGTCTTCAAGTGTTCTTTTTTTTTAAAGTTGGCATATGAAGTCTCAATGGTGCTTTTCAAAAGGCAACTGGACTTCCATGGGTTTTTTTTTTCCTTGAAAATATTTTGCTTCTCATCCAAGAAGCTTTTTGGATAAAAAGCAAAACATTTTCAAGGGGGAAAAAAAACCCAAGGAAGTCCTATTGCCTTTTGAAAAGCACCTTTGGGATAAGCATGCCCTGGATGATTGAGAATCTCCATAGACCTCTGGCATCTGAAGGAGAATCTCTTGAGCAGGTTCTACCTTGTTCACAAGCAACACACTCTGGCCATTTTTTTTCAGTGTCCAGCAAATTAGAAGCTCTGCTTCTATCAGTTTGGCTACTAATAGGTGACCAGCTTTAATTTTGGATCTTTTCCAGCATAATTTGGAACTGTGGAAACAGTTCCTGAACCCTCTGCGCACAAAATAGTTCCTCTGTTCTTAAGCTACATAGCTCCAAAATTCAGAAAAGAATAATAAAAAAGAATCAATTAAACTGGCATCAATTGGCATTATGTTGGCATGGATTTCAATCCCCCTAATGCTGATTGTCTATGGCTTGGGTTGAGCAGATTGAAGCATTATACAGGTGTCCTTTTTTTTTTTTTAAATCCTGCATATGCGCACAGCAGAGTTGCAAGCCCCTCTCCAGAATAATACAATTGCCCAATAGCTGATCACTATTAATCATTCCTTTAAGCCGCTTAACAAAAGGTGTTTGACATCTGACCTTTTAACCTTTGGGAGGAACGTTTTGCATTCTCTCAGCATTAACCTCTTGATCTTCTGATCTTCGGCCATCACACACATCCTTGTGACTTCCCCCTCTGGCTTTCCGGTGAGTTTGGCAGGGGGGCATTATTTATGCCACTGTTGCATATGCAGGACCATCCCAGGTATCCAGAGAGTGGAGGGTGATAGAAGCTCTCCTGGAAAAATGCAAGGCCAAAGTTCAGCTAGAGGGCAATGTTTCCACAGGTCAGCCCTGTGGTTGTCTTAGCTCTCAGCCCAAATGGGGAACCCTTCTAGACAAGGCCTCTTTCAAACCGATTATTCCAATAGTACTACACAAAATTCACTGTTTAGAAGTTTAGGAAGCAGATCTACTGCTCGTGGATGTATGTTTATGTTTATTTTATTATTTTTATTGTGTGTGGTGAACACACACAATATCCCTTCTCCTGTTTTCCCCACCACTACAGCAAGTCTTTCAAGTGAGTTGGACTGAGTTTGAGCGACTGGTCCAAAGTCACCCAGCTGGCTTTCATGCCTAAGGCGGGACTAGAACTCACAGTCTCCTGATGATTGGCCCAAAGTCACCAAGCTGGCTTTCATGCCTAAGGCGGGACTAGAACTCATAGACTCCTGATGATTAGCCCAAAGTCACCAAGTTGGCTTTCATGCCTAAAGCGAGACTAGAACTCACAATCTCCTAGCTTCTAGTCTACTGCCTTAACCAATAGGTTTAGATGACTCTGAAGTAGGCCTCCTACATCACAATCCAAACTTGGAAGTGCCATTGGTCAAGAATTCTTCCAAAAGAGGGCAAATGCCTTGAGAGGTTCTCTACAGATGCTACACCCACATTGATTGAAGCCTTGTCTACATGATGTTGGTACCAGGAATGTGGGCAGTCTTGATTCTGATGTGCTTCTATTCTTCAAGCAGTCAGTGATCCAGAACCTTCCAAGAAATGTTCACTTAATTATACAGAGGTGTTGTACCTCTGAAAGATTTCCCCACTATGGTGGGGAACTAGTTCTGCCTCATGCTGACTCATAGCAATGGCATTTTTATATCTGGCCAATTATTTTTCTCCTTTCAAATTCTACTTTTGGGTTTTACTGCTTCCCTTCCTGTTAAGAGGCTGAACAAGTCCCAGACAGGACTTCTCTGCAATCTTGCTAAACTTGAAAATCTGAGTCACAACTTTGTCTTTCAAAAGGCCTCCACAGTTTAATCTCAGGAGCAAATAAGGACACATAAGTAAGTGCCATTTCTGTATTGTGGTCAGAATTCCAAATATGTTTGGGAGAAGGTTGAAGAAGAAACATTCAACTCATGCTAATTGCAGCTGATTAAATAATAGAGAGCACCAGCAGATCCCTTAAAAATTGAGTGCCTTAATTGTGCACTTGTTTTTCACTCATTAACTGGTTACCCATTTTTAACAGACTTTTCACGCTGCTAAATAGGGACACGTACACAACTAGACATGTCCTCAGGTTACAACTGTTTGTTTCGTACCCATTCAAAGTTACAACGGCACTGAAAAAAGCGGTTTATGACCATTTTCACCCTTACAGCTGTTGCAGCACCTCCCAGGTCACGTGATCAAAATTCAGATGCCTGACAACTGGCTCATATTTATGACAGTTGCAGCGTCCCCGAGTCCCATGATCACCTTTTGAGATCTTCTGGCAAGCAACGTCAACGAGGAATCCAGATTCATTTAACAACCATGTTGCTAACCAAACAACTGCAGTAATTCACCAAACAAGCATAGCAAGAAAGGTATTAAAGTGAGGCAAATCTCAGTTAACAACTGTCTTGCTTAGCAATGGAAATGTGTTCAATTCTGGCTGTACATTGAGGACCACCTAGTGGTGGGATTCAGCCGGTTCGCACCAGTTCGGGAGAACGGGTAGTTAATTTTTTGTTGCCCAGGCCCAGAACGGACTTCCGGAAGAGGCATCCACACAGAGAACCGGTTGTTCACATATTTGAATCCCATCACTGGGACCACCTGTATATAGAATGCAAGTGGGTTCTGATCACCAGTGTCTACTGAAGTCATCTAAAGATGCCTACAAATAATATATATAATAGAAATAGAAATATAATTTTTTATTGGCCAGGTATAATTAGACACACAAGGAAATTGTCTCCAGTGCATAAGCTTTCAGTTGCATACAAACATATAGTGTACATACAAACATATAATATACATACAAACATAAGCTCTCAGTGTACATACATAAGTTCTCAGTGCAGTGGTGGGATTCAGCTGGTTTACACCAGTTCGGCAGAACCGATAACTAATTTTTTGTTGCCCAGGCCCAGAATGGACTTCTGGAAGCGGCATCCACACACAGAACTGGTTGTTCACATATTTGAATACCACCACTGTTTCAGTGTATATTCAAACAACAAAGTGATAAATCATAGATCATAAGATACAAACAACAAAGTGATAAATCATAAGATACCAATAGGAAACGATAACAGGGAAGATGAGAAGAATAAAAGCAACATAATGTCAGATTTTAAGGTTAACTCTTGAGATAACGTTTTTTTTTTCCAATGCAGGATCATTAAGCTAGAAATTTTGTCCCTCGCCAAAATATTTGGAAAGAACTGAAGACTGGGACATGGCAGAGTGTTAGAGTTGGTGCACTTAATTGTCTTTCAAAAAAATGTACTAATTGACAAATAAGAGGTGACGAATCTGGTAGTCCCTGATTAAAAGTGAAAGCAAATATTTTGAGTGTAAAATTCTCACTCCGCCTTGCAGACAGCAGCTTTGCCCTTCCTTCAAAACAGATGAGTTATTTTCTTCCAGATTCCCATTAACTTGCAAGGAGGCTGCTGAAGGCCAGACTCCAATGGTGCTTTGTCAATTAAGAATTGAGGAGCTCTTTCCTGTCCAAAATAATTAAGTACAGTTTGAGGTACAGCAAAGCAGATATGGGGCAGCTGCTTGTGTGCAAATTGTGCCAGAGGAAATAATAGGGAAGACACAATTAGGAACAAAGCAAGAGATTAAATCAGCCAACTTTACTTTGCAGGAAATAAATGAATCTCGGTTTCATCACCCTTTCTGGGTCTATCAGCACTACTTAACATCAAGCTAAACTTTGTCCATAGGACTGAAATTCTTCCGTGACTGCATGGATTCCTCTTTATTGTTTCACTTTGTTTAATTGTGTACCAAGTCTTTAGGGTGACAATCTTTCCCTGGATAGCTCGTGACAATTTTAAAACATTGAAATCACAATAGCAAAAGCTAATGGATCTGCTCATATTAAAAAAATACATATGCTAAAATGTGGAATCAAGAGAGAGAAAGCCTCAAGGCACACTTGAGGGGGAAGATTAAGGTTAAGAAAATTCTTCCGCAGTGGGGCCATTATTTTAAAAAGCTCTTTTGGGGTGATCCAGAAATCAGATGGACCCTGAATCCATTTCAGGACATGAGAGGATTAAAAGCACTTTAGACAGATGGCTTACTAAGGAAATCTTACTGAGATGTATAAGATCAGATATCCACATTACTGGTTTTATGGTTGTATATCTTTCATCAGTGGAATAAACAGCTTGGTTGAGCCCTGAGAAATTTATATTTATTTATTAAATTTATATGCTGCCCATATCACTGTTTGAGGTGATTCTGCCCTTCCTGTCTCTTCCTTTTCCTTCCCTCCCTCTCCCTTTCCCTCTCCTTCCCCCCTCCTCCTCCATGTTAAAATTAGGAATGGTGTTATGAAAGAATAATGATAAATGGCAGGGGTAGGCAACCTTGGCTCTTTTATGACTCGTGGACTTCAACTCCCAGAATTCCTGAGCCAGCATGGCTCAGCTTGGAAACCTCTCTTTCCTCTCAGCATGGCTGGCTCAGGAATTCTGGGAGTTGAAGTCCACGAGTCATAAAAGAGCCAAGGTTGCCTACCCCTGATATATGGGAAAGACCATGGGAAATGGGGCAAAGGGAAGCTGCCTATGGAATGGGACAGATAAGAGACAACATAGCCTGCAGCAGGATAGTCAGTGGTGGGATTCAGCCAGTTTGCACCTCTTCGGCAGAACCGGTAGCTAATTTGTTGTTTCCCAGGCCCAGAATGGACTTCCGGAAGCGGCATCCACACAGAGAACCGGTTGTTCACATATCTGAATCCCACCACTGAGCATATTGGATGGGACAACAGGCTCAGGAAGGACCCTCCCTAGTTTCTCAGGCTAAAAAGAGGACAGAGGGACGATTGTACTTTCAGACTTGCAAGATTCTGTAAATGTAGCTTTATAATGAAGTAAAAATAGCTTATTGGGTCAGGATAGAAACCAACAAGAAACTTTGTCCTTGGCCCCTGCAGATGAAAGTAGAAACCATGGAACAACCTGTTTCTCTGTTGTTTTAATTGTCATAGCATCTGATCAGCCATGCTGTTAAAAACGGGGGGGGGGTGAATTGCATTCAAAAGGGAAAATGAATGGATCTGTAGGTGCAAATATGTAGGAAAGAATGAGAGAGAAGAATGAAGAACGGCTGCAGGAATTGGGAATGTCTAGTCTAATGAAAAGAAGAACTAGGGGTGACATAATAGCATTGTTCCAATATTTGAGGGAATGCCACAAAGAAGAGGGGGGTCAACGTATTTTCCAAAGCACCAGAAGGCAAGACAAGAAGCAATGGATGGAAACTAATCAAGGAGAGAAGCAATCTAGAACTAAAGAGAAATATCCTGACAATGAGAACAATTAACCAGTGGAACGACTTGCCTCCAGAAGTTGTGGATGCTCCAACACTGGATGTTTTTAAGAAGAGACTGGACAGCCATGGTATAGAGCAGGGGTAGGCAACCTTGGCTCTTTTATGACTTGTGGACTTCAACTCCCAGAATTCCTCAGCCAGCATGGCTCAGCTTGGAAACCTTTCCCTTTTCCCTCAGCATGGCTGGCTCAGGAATTCTGGGAATTGAACTCCACAAGTCATAAAAGAGCCAAGGTAGAGTCTCCTGTTTGTGCATGGGGTGAGACTAGAAGAATTTCAAGGTGCCTTCCAACACTGTTATTCTGTTCTGTTCTGTGCTAAAAGGCATCAGGATTACTGAAAAGAGAATTGTCCCTAAAAAGAAAGGGGGGGCACTAGGAAAAGCTTTGTGGCACTATGGAGAGACGGTGGGAAAGCAAGAAGGGAGCCAATGAGGTTGGCCTTCCCTGAATGGATGGGAAGGGCAGGAAGCAGAATAACAACCAATCAGCTCAAGCAATAACTCTAATTGGAAAGAGCACAGTCCAATCCCATCTCAAGACCATTGTAAGCCATACTGAAATTTTTGAAGTTGATTTTAAAGAGCAGCCAGGAAAAGTACAGGAGACAAGCAATTTAGGCAGCAGTACAGAACTGCCCTCTGTTCAAGACTTCAGAAAATTTGTGTCTGCCTTTTATTTACCCTCTGGCCATGGTTCACTCTGTCTTGTTTGCTTTGATATATTTTTATTAACAAGGATTAGGTTACTTGGCATTATGTGCTCGGCTTAAACTTGTAAAATAACCCAAACAGGTTGGTTTCCTTTTCGAATTGTATTTACACATTTCACTCTCTGTGGTCCTTTCCTTGCCATTCCTTCTCAGCACCAAAGATAATTATTAAATTAATCCCCAATTTATATTTAAATAGATTTGGAAATTCCTACCCAGAATTCCTACCCAGAAGGGCATTTATGGTAATGTTGTTTAATCAAAGCCCACTTTGAAGAGGGAAGGTGAGAAATGCAACAACTTGGTTGATGGCTGTTTAAATCCTTGCAAGAATTTGCCAACGAATCACTACTGTTTTGCGAGTTAGGTTACACAAAGGTGGCTGTGCATTGGCTTTGTGAGAGGTACGTAAAGGGATTTGTTGTTGTTTTTGTTGTTGTTGTTGTCCTGGAAAATTCATTGTTTGATTGAAATAAAAGACCACAATTTTCACATTTTCCAGTACGGTGACTTGACTCCTCCTCTTGTCTCTAAATCGGCACGGACCTCATGGACCTTTCATTAAGTGAAAGAATATCTTGGAATATTACTTAGAACACCTTGGAAAACAAACACCAGGCACTATAATTGAAGGTCTTGGGAACAAGGCTTTAATTTCTCAAAGGAGAGCTATCACAGAACTGTACACACAGGAACATACACAGTGTCCCCTGAATTTCCTGGACAGCCGGAAAATTCCTGTATAAGGGCTTTATTGTTGTTGTTGATGATAATATTGCATCGTTATTATGCAACATTACAGCATCATTTTTCTACTTCTCATTACAGGGGATCACAGATGTTCTTCAAGTGGGGATTAGCTGACACATGTTCATCTCTATTCCTATTACACTTCACCAGAGACAGTGTAAAGGTAAAAGTTTCCCTGTCCAATTGTGTCCGACTCTAGGGCACAGTGCTCCACTACCTTTATTTATTTATTTATTTATTTATTTATTTATTTATTTATTTATTTATTTATTTATTTATTTAATTAATTAATTAATTAATTAATTAATTAATTAATTAATTGATTAAATTTCTATACCGCTCCTTTCCCGTAGGACTCGGGGCAGTTTACAGCTCAATTAAAACAGATAATAATAATAAATATTTAAAAATAAATTAAATTAAAACATGGCTGTTACTAAAACCTGTTAAAATCCCAATTCTAAAACCCGAACAACCTTGTTTAAAAAATTTACATAAAGCTTTACATAAAAACCCGAGGAGATCTAGGCCAGGCCAGCTTGATTGAAGAGATGGGTCTTCAATTCTCTTCTGAAGGTGCGGAGATCATGACACGTCTGGAGTTCTGGGGGGAGCTCGTTCCACATCGTTGGTGCCCCCACAGAAAAGGCTCTCCCCCTGGGCGCCACCAGCCGACACTGCTTAGCCGATGGCACCCTGAGGAGGCCCTCTCTGTGGGATCGAACTGGTCGATGGGAGGTATTTACTGGCAGAAGGCGGTCTTCTTGGTTGAGGGAGCCAGATTTGTCCGAAGACATTTTCCATGGTCATGTGGCCAGCATGGCTATATGCCAAAGGCGCACGGAATGCTACTACCTTTCCACCAAAGTGATACCTATTAATCTACTCACATTTGCATGCTTTCAAACTGCCAGGTGGGCAGGAGCTGGGTCAAGAACAGAAGCTCACCCCATTGCATGGCGCTCGGCTCTCGAACCCAAGCAGTCAGCTTTCCAACTGTCAAGCTCAGTGTCTTTAACCACTGACCCATTGCGCTCCCCTAGAGACCATGTAAGTTATGATAATTCCTTCTTTCGAGCTTTGACTCTTTTTCCTGGAAGCCCACCCACCTCTGCACACATCACCATCCCTGCCACCACTTAAAGCAGACATGTCAAACGCAAGGCCCAAGGGCAGCCTGCAAAGTGGTTTCATGTGGCCCAGGAAGCCGTCCTGGAAACAGTGAGGGAACAGCCCCCGCTGCCTTGGCCCTGGCCCCCAGGCCAGCCGGGAGCCAATGTACAATTTTGTGGTGGCCATCTATGCTGAAACGTATTCAGTCTTAGCTCCACAAGGCTGTCTGGAAACGGCTTGGTGCCACAGGTGCTCAATGGCCAGGCTGGGCGTTTGACCTCTGCTGCTCAGGGCTCCGGGCAGCCCGTGCCACCATCCAGCCCCCCATGCATGGCCTGAGAGGAACAGTGAGGCTCCTCCAGTGGACCATGCCTTGGCACTTGCTCCGGTCCCACCCCCTTCTGCCAGAAACCCTCAGATCTGTCCCATTCCTGCCCAGGCCCCCACAGGCACCCTTGATGCAAACGATGTAGAGCTGGCCACACCCACCCAGTAGGCCACACCCACTCCATCCATGCCCACCCAGTAGGCCACCCTGCCCCCCCCCGCCCCCCCGAGGGCAACCGCAATGCTGATGTGGCCCTCAATGAAATTGAGTTTGACACCCCTGACTTAAAGGGAAAAGAGAAATTTTGAAAGCAGCCTTACCTGCTCAGCCTGCCCCATTTTGTTGATGTTACCAAGGAGGAAGCGAGGTATTTGACAGAAGCCTGGCCAAGCAGATCCTTTACATAGCTGTGAATACAGTCTGACAAGTAAATCAAGCAGAAGGGGACCATAATTGCAGTGAATGCATTCCTTTATTTGTTAATTCATATATACAATATTATAACAAATGAATATTGTGTAAAAGGCTGCAGAAGAGACATGGCCTGTCAGTTCTGGCAGAGCTCAAGAGACAGAGCTCACGTGAAGTGTTAGTGCTGCTTTATAAAACTGCTTTATAAGACCACACCTGGAATACTACATCCAGTTTTGGTCACCACATTACAAAAAAGATGTTGAGACTTTGGAGAAAGTGCAGAAAAGAGCAACTAGGAGGATTAAAGGCCTGGAGACTAAAGAATGGTTGCAGGAACTGGGTATGGCTAGTCTAGAGAAAAGAACGACTAAGGCTGGCATGATAGTAGTATTTGAGGGGCTGACACAAAAAAGAGTGGGGTCAACTTATTATCCAAAGCTCCAGAAGACAAGATAAGAAACAATGGATGGAAACTAATCAAGGAGAGAAGCAACCTGGAATTAAGGAGAAACTTCCCAACAGTGAGAACAATTTACCAGTGGAACAGCTTGCCTTCAGAAATCGTGGGTGCTCCAACGCTGGAGGTTTTTAAGAAGAGACTGGACAGCCACTTATCTCAAATGGTATAGGGTCTCTGGCTTGAGCAGGGGGTTGGACTAGATGACCTCCAAGATCCCTTCCAGCTCTATTCTGATGGACTAAACGGCACAACTCTAACATCTTATACCAAGAGGATGTGGACTACGTGCTTCTATTTGGCGCTCTTCGTCTGCTTATTGTAGAATTGAAGCCATGTGTCACAAAACCAACATTGGTCAAAGATATTGAGAATGCTCCTTTGGGAAAAGAGCCTCCCCCCCCCCGCCGCCATTTTGAGTCCAGCTCTACCTATCTGTTGGTTCTGAGATCCTAGTTCCATCCATGCAATTCTTAATCATGCTTGGGTCTTGTGCTTCTTGACCAAGAATATTTTGGTTCTAAGTTAGACAAGCCTTGAAGTTCATCCAGAACTTTCAATGGAGGTAAATTGGAACAGCAAAGAAGGTCACCCGTAAAATGATTCTAACCAATTGCCTTATGAGAAAGCTCAGGATTCTAGTTTTTAGCTGAAAACCGGAAAAGATTCACAGCTTAACTAATGGTGTGCATGCCTATTTTAATATGTTTTCACTTATTTCTTAGGCATTAAGGTTGGGGGGCAATGTCTCCTTAAAGAAAGTTGCTTTTGGGCCTATCTGGGTGCCTGCTAACCAGCAGTATAAGTATCCCCAGATTTACCAAAGTGGGTCAAATTTGGTTGTAGGAAAAGACAGCAAAAGATACAGTAAGGTGTATCTGAAAATAAGTCAGATTCAGCCTGGAGCTCTGCAGAAAACAATTTCATTTAAAAAAACAACAACCCTCCAGTGTAGCCCTATGGCAAAGGAGGCGGAGCAGCTGTTCAAAACGTTGCTGACTCCTCCGTTCTAAGCCCCTCCCTCTTCCCAGTCACGTGACCCAGAACAGAGCTATCATTAAGGAGTCAGAAAACTAATTTCACAGCCATGCTCTGTATGCATTCCCTATCTTGATTTTTTTTGTTTGGCTTTGTTTTTGGGTTAATTTAACATCATGGGCCTCTTCAATCAGGGCAATTGATGGCAGACTATATCCATTGAAATTCAAATCCTTGGAATGAGAGTTGAGAAAGGATGAATGGTCTCGGGCTGATTAATTATTCTCTCTTTTTTTAAAGGTTCTTGCAGCAATATTACCCCTCGTTGCTTGAAGCTCAAGTTAATACAGCAGTGAAATTCAATGAAATTAACATATTCTTGATGTCTCATTTTTAACTTCCCAGCAACTCAGTGGAATGATGTGGGTTGGAAACTGGCTAAGCAAAATGGCAACGGAAAAACATGATGAAGACTCAAGAGTTACACCTTGAGGTAAGAGGGGTGGCCTATAATAAATTTTATAAACAAACCAATAAAAATAAGACTAGAGATCTACCATCTCTCATTTCTCTTGGCTGTTTGGACTAATTTTCACCATACTGATATATCTATGGAGATTCTCAGTCATCCAGGTCATAGTTATCCCAAAGGTATTTTTTCCACAAGGCAACTGGACTTGAAGACATTTTGTTTCTCATCTGAGAAGCTTCCTCAAGCAGTGAAACATTGTCAAAGAAAAACAAAAAAAAACTCCAGTTGCCTCGTGAAAAAGCACCCTTGGGACACCACATTGATCATTTTCACAACACTGATCCAACAAGAATATTTTTCGGCTGATCTCCATGGTGGAATATCGGCACTAACAGAAACAGAGGCCTACTTCATCCGGCTACTTCAAGCCAGAGGAATGTTTACAAAAAGAGAGAAACGGTTGCAATCACACATACTTCCCTTCGACCGGTGAGAGCGGTGAGAGCGCACAGGGTCGGCCTCCTCCGGGTCCCGTCAGCGAAACAATGTCGTCTGGCGGGCCCTAGGGAGAGGGCTTTCTCTGTTGTGGCGCCCGCCCTCTGGAACCAACTGCCTCCTGAAGTCCGCGTTTCTCCGACTCTCCTGGCCTTCCGGAAAAACCTAAAAACTCATCTTTGCCGGCAAGCCTGGGGATGATTGTAGTTGATTGTTGCATTGAATGTGTGTGGTTTTTTTATTGGTTTTTAGATATCTTGTTTGGGTTTTTATACTGTATTTTCTGTTATATATATATATGTTGTTAGCTGCTCCGAGTCCCCGGAGAGGAGCGGCATACAAACCCAAATAAATAAATAAATAAATAAATAAATAAATAAATAAATAAATAAATAAATAAATAAATAAATAAATAAATAAATAAATAAATAAACAAACAAACAAACAAACAAACAAACAAACAAACAACCCACTTACTTACTTAATTGGCCCATTTTCTGGATAAAATAGTTTTTGATTTAAGGACCTTTCATCTAGTGATTGTTCAACATTACAATGGCACTGAAAAAAGTGACTTACAACAGGCACAGGTAGCCCTCGACTTACAACCACCATTGAGCCAAAAAAAATTCTGTTGCTAAGTGAGACGTTTGTTAAGTAAGTTTTGCTCCCCATTTTACGATCTTTCTTGCCACAGTTGTTAAGTGAATCACTGCAGTTGTTAAGTTAGTGGGCACGGTTGTTAAGTGAAGCTGGCTCCCCCACTGATTTTGCTTGTCAGAAGATCGCAAAAGGGGATCACACGGCCCTCGGACACTGCAACTGTCATAAATCTGAACCAGTTGCCAAGCTCTGAATTTTGATCAGGTGACCATGGGGATGCTGGAATGGTCGTAAGTGTGGAAAACAGTCATAAGTCACTTTTTTCAGTGCTGTTGTAATTTTGAACGGTCACTAAACAAACTGTTGTAAATCGAGGACTACCTGTATTTGCACTGTCATAGCAATACATACCACCTGTATTTGCACGGTCACACGTGATCAAAATTCTGGCGTGTAGCAACTGGCAGGTATTTACAAACGGTTGCAGTGTCCTGGGTTCGTGTCATTGCCATTTTCAACCTTCCCAGCCAATTTCTGGCAAGCAAGGTCAATGGGAGAAACTGGATTTGTTTAACGACTGCTTGATTTACTTAACAAGTGCAGTGATTTGCTTAACAACTGCAGCAAAAACAGTCATAAAACCGGATGTGGCTCACTTAACAACGGCGAAGTTGTTGAAATTCTGATCCCAACCCCGGTTGTAAGTTGAGCACTACCTGTACCGCAAGACAAATTAACTGAAAGGATTAGGCCCTCACGGCATGCTAACACCAAGCCAAGATTAAAATTAAGCTTAGCATATTGTGTGCGTATATTCATGGGTTTTTTTTAATTGTCCTGACTAGCTGTACTACACGAACCCAATGTTAATTAGCACATCACTGTCTAATAATAATAGCTCTGCAGACAGTTTATGCAGATATTTTGTTAACAGTTGGACCTGTCTGCAGGGTGTGCTCAAAATGTCAAGATGGCAGCTGTGTTGGTGCACTCAAAACTCCACCCATGTTTTATGTGCTAACTGGTTCTGTACTCTTTCTTCTTTAGAAGTTCAGAATAACAAAGTTGTAAGGGATCTTGGAGGCCTTCTAGTCCAGCCTCCTGCTCAGGCATTTCAGACAAATGGTTGCCCAATTTCTTCTTAAAATTCATTGTCATGTTAGACAAAATCTACCTTTCTGCCTTCATTTGCAGTTAAGGAAATGCAAACAGAATGAACGAGAGATTGCTAACATAAAGTTGGTTTGGTGCACAAACATTTTTCTTCTCCAGACTGCAGTTTATCTGAAACTGGAGATAAACTAAGGGATTTTTTTCCCCCTTAAATCATCAAAGTTACTAAGACACACAGCTGCAATTCCTTTTTTCATAAGTTTTGGCGTCACCTTTACACCTTGTCCAAAATGTGTTTTAATTCCAAAAATGTTGACAGGATAGGGAAATAAGTGGACATAACAGTAAAAATCTATGGAGATTCTCAGTCATCTGGTTAAAGGTTGCTGATGGTTGAGAGGAAAAGTATTAAGTGGATTTATGGCTTTCCTTGATGCCTTTTACTACAACCAAATTATCACATGTTATCCAATTTGAAAATCAGCACACCGATCAAGCAGCCATGAAGGTAATCCTCATTGTCTGAGTTGGGAATGTTCTGTTTTCCCGTCTGCTGCCCCATGAAACCCAGCGACCGGTTAGGGCCCACAGAGTGGGCCTTCTCCAGGTCCCGTCAGCCAGACAGTGTCGCCTGGCGGGGCCTAGGAGAAGAGCCTTCTCTGTTGCGGCCCCGGCCCTCTGGAATCAACTCCCCCCGGAGATCCGTACTGCCCCCACCCTCTCCGCCTTTTGCAAATTATTAAAGATCCATCTTTGCCAACAGGCCTGGGGCAGTTAACACCTTGCCCCAGCCAGTGTATGTATGTTTGCATGTCTGTTTTGGGTGATTGGTTTTAATTAACGGGTTTTTTACAATGTATTTTAATTCTAGATTTCTACATGTTGTATCCATGTTGTGAGCCGCCCTGAGTTCTTGGAATAGGGCGGCATAGAAATCTAAACAAACAAACAAACAAACAAACAAACAAACAAACAAATAAATAAATAAATAAATAAATAAATCAAGCAATAGCTTTGAAGGACAGGTGAGGAATCTAACCAGGCTATTTTTTTTTCTAATATAAAAGTGAATCAGTATTGTTAATACTGCAATTTTCATCCAACAACAAGAATCAAATTGGAAAGCCAGTTTGGATTAGAGCAGGGGTGTCAAACTGCTGGCCTGTGGGCCGGTTTCATCATACTGGAGCCGTGCCCATCCCATTGCCGGCAATGGCAAAAAAAGCTCCGATACGTTGCACGACGTCACATGATGTCGCGAGTTTGACATGTCTGGACTAGAGGTTAAGGCATCAGGCTAGAAAGCTGGAGTCTGTGAGTTCAAGTCCTGCTTTAGCCATTAAAACCAGCTGAGTGACTTTGGGTCAGTACCTGTCTAATCAACCCACCCCACCCCACAGGGTTGTGGTTGTGGAGAAAATAGGAGGAGGAAGATGTGTTGGATAGGTTTGCCACCTTGGGTCATCTGTGAAAATAATAAAGGCAGGATACAAATAAATAGTTCACTTACCACTTACTACTGTCTGCATGTAGCATGGGATCACTCACTCAGTTTCCTTGTCAGATGGGGGGGGGCTGAACCATGGTTAGATGTTCTAGGCGCTCTTTTAATTTCTTGAGTGTTGAATGCCTAACAATTTACACCTTGCCGCTTGCTTGGTTCTCCTCCCAACCTCATTTCACCAGGATGTTTCCCTTCAGATGCTGACCGAGCAAAAGCAAACTCAATAATTATATAGCACTGCCAGCAAGGAGTCAATATTATTTTCCCCTCTTCCTTGCCTGAGGGTTACAACACATTTGCACCATAGGGAAGGCTTTCCTTTGCACCTCCAAACTGTAATGCAAACTCTTCTTTTATTCATAACAGCTCGGTCTCCAGCTGAGATAGGCACTTTCCTATTACCCCAGATGACAGATTTCTGTGTTCTTTCCAAGCACAGGGGGTTTAATAAACATATCTGGCAATCTCTCAGTAGCCAGAGGGCTTGGGATGACACCATGTGTGTGCAAACAATGTGTTCTGACTGCTAGGGAAACAAGTTTACTCAATTATTCAATTAATAGATTATAGTCAAGATTTTTGTTATCCTACAAGGAAAGATGGCAGAAGAACGTAGAGAATTAGGGTAGGCCAAGGGATTAGTAGCAGACAGTGTTGGGAGCCAAGTGAGGGGAGGAAGAACAGAGGCATCCTTCACTGAAGGAGAGTTATTTGTAAGAAAAGACATTGGATCAAGAGTTAATGAGTCTCAGGAATCAGATGTATTATTTATAGAATCATTTCTGCACATGTCAAATATGACCAATAGTTTAGTTTCCCTATTGTATACCTAGAGCAGAAGAAGATAGTAAAATGGACTCAGCCAATTCAAACTGACCTTGTCATTTCTGAAGGCTGTTCAAGAGTCAAAGCTCTCTACAAATAGAACCATGTTCTATTTTGCCCTTTCCCTGCTATGCTAATTCTCAACCTATCAGAATATTTGGGGTTTTATTTTTACGTGTTGTGGGGATTGTAAATTGGAATCTCCCATGTTGTCATCTGGAGGAAGGTAATCTATTCTACCCATCAGCAGAGTGGAGAAACCTGCATCCTTCCAAGTTTGATTGGAACAATGGATGGAAACTAATCAAGGAGAGAAGCAACCTATAACTAAGGAGGAATTTCCTGACAGTCAGAAAAATTAATCAGTGGAACAACCTGCCTCCAGAAGTTGTGGGTGTTCCAAAACTGGAGGTTTTTAAGGAGACATTGGACAACCATTTGTCTGAAATGATATAGAGTTTCCTGCCTGAGTAGGGGAATGGATTAGAAGACAGACAAGGCCCTTTCCAACTCTGTTATTTTGTTAAATTCTCATCAGTTCCAGTCCACTTGACCAATGTCCAGAGTTGATGAAATTGTACCATAACAATTCTCTACATCTGGAAGGTTCAAACCTTCTCAACTCTGCATTAATAGGGGAAAGATTTTATACTTCTCCAGGCCACATTTTCAGAGTGATGGAATAAGAAGAAAAGCCCTATTTCAACATTAGTGCATCTTAAGAAGAGTTAAATGGGTTTTTTTTCTTATGACTGGACTGACTTGAAGGGAGGGAAAAAGCAGCAAACAAAAGGCAGTTTGGCTCAGTTAGGTGAAATTGGGGGATTTTTGCTTTTACGACTTTGAACATTGAAACCTCCAGATGTACAGGGAAAAGATTCTCCAAAGCACCCAAAGGCAGGACAAGAAGCAATGGATGGAAACTAATTGAAGAGAGAACCAATCTAAAGCTAAGGAGAAATTTCCTGACAGTGAGAACAAATAATAAGTGGAACGGCTTGTCTCCAGAAGTTCTGGTACTCCATCATTGGAGGTTTTTAAAGAAGAGACAGAACAACCATTTGTCTGAAATGATGTAGGCTTATGCAGGGGGTTGTACTAGAAGACCTCCAAGGTCCCTTTCAATTCTGTTATTCATTCTGTTACTGTACTCATGCTACCCAAGAATTCTAGAAGCTACAATTTCAGCACACGTAGAAGACACCCGTTAGGAGAAGACTAGCATAGAGGAAAGTTGCATGGTTTCTATTCACAACCAGGCACCACTTTATAGCATATTATCTAGCTTGGGTGTCCAACCTCGGCAACTTTTAAGGCCTGTGGACTTCAACTCACAGAATTCCCTGGCCATCATGGTTGGCCGGGGAATTCTGGGGATTGAAGTCCACAAGTATTAAAATTGCCAAGACTGGACGCTCCTGATCTAGGTAAATAGCTCTTAAATTATAAATTCTAAAGCTAACTATCCATCCCGTTTAGCATGTTGGACTTTTTCTCTTCTCTATGGAAAATGTTTTCTGCATCTTTTAGACAGCCAGGGGCTACGTAAATATGTATGTTCAAGAGAATGACCAGTAAGAAGTTATCTGCTCTGTTTATTTTGAACAAGGAAAATTGCCTAAAAGATGGAGATAAATGGCATGGAGAATGCTTTCAGAACTGATGTGCAAACCCCCACAACTTCTCCCATTTAATCTACACAGTGGGTGGAAGAAATGGATTTGCCTGAAGAAAGACAGAAAGACAAAGGGTAAAAAAAGATGAGTTGATCTCAACAATAAGCAAAGCAACAATAGGCAAAGAAGAGATTATCTCCCAATTATGTTATACTTAATTCTGTTCATTTGTTGACAATTATCCATTATGGAAAAATTACTTGATAAGATCAGTTTGGTTGCTGTATAGAAAGGATATCCAACCTTGGCAACTTTAAGACTTGTGGATTTCAACTCCCAGAATTCCCTAGTCAGCCAGGCTGACTGATACATTTTAGGAGTTTTCCACAAGTCTTATAGTTGCCAGGGTTGGACCCCCCTGCTTATATACACTGTCTTCCTGCATGCAGAATTGAGATAATAAGTCATTTTTCATCCATGATAATGCAGAAGTAAGGATCTTATATGTCATTTTATTTTGTACTTCATTTTATTATTCCGTTTTCTGAAGCCAACCACAGATGATACCAATACTAATATTTCCATACTGGAAACACCAAAGTGCTTCTGTGGTGAAAGGATTTGCTGGTGACATCACCGTTGCTCAGGGGACGCCCAGTTGGGGGGCTCCTTTTATGTCCCCCTGAAGTTGTCCACCAACATGGTATCCATTTATCTACTTGCGGTTGCCTGCTTTTGAATCGCTGGGTCAGTGGGAGCTGGAGCCTGTAACGGGATCTCACCCCACCCCATGGCAGCAATGGGTCTCGAACGCGAAGCTGCCAATTGTCAGCCCAGCATTCTAACTTCATGAACCACTGTGTACCTTTCACCACAGTTGATACATTCATATCTAGAGCTGTCTAGTATTTTCAGTTCTTGCATTAGTTCCAGAGTAAACGGATCCCTGGGAGAAGGACATTTATCTCAAACTTTTGGAATTTGAGTTGTGTAAATATACTTTCAATCCTCTTCCATCCATGTTTAATTCTGGCAGCTGGCTTAGTCATAAGATTGCAATCAACAAGCAATGCCAAGACTAAGATTGTTACTAAGATTGTTGGATGAGCAGGCACAAAAACAGCCAGGGAAGTGATTGAAGCCTGGGAAACAGGCCTCAGTCATCAGTCATCAGGAGTGCTGATTTACCACCAGCCTATCAAGTACTTAGAAGGCAAGGGCTGGACAGCACAAGCACAAGCAAAGACAGCCAATGACCTAAAAGCCAGCCACCCCAATCAACATCAAAAAAGCCACATACAACAGGCACGATATAAATACCACACACAGAACAGCACACACTCTACTAGAGAGAAGTTCCCTGAAGATGGGCTCCAGCATGAGTCCAAAAGCTTGGAAAACAAAACCCCTGGTCCCGGTCACCAACCCAGATTGTATCCTGCAATATTATCCTGGGACACTTACATTCGCCTTCATTCATAAGGCCAAGAAAGTTATTTTGTAAAAAGTTGACTTCATAAGATCATGATGATATGCATAGAGCCAAAGGTGAGCCCAAGCAATTTGTGAAAATCACTTGAGAGAAAGGCAGTTGCAACCCAATTTTATGTGGCTGTCGAGGAAACTTACATAAATGTTTCTGTTAAATCATCAAATCATGATCTGTTTGAAGAAGTGTTCCTCTCCACACTCCTAGGCATGCATTAAAACCAGCCGCAAAGCTTTCTTGAAATATCATGAAAACTGGCTATGGAGGAATCTGGAAAGCTGAATGACAAAGAAGTTAAAGGATTGCAGAAAAGTTAAATCAATTCTTGGCATTGATTTTCTCTCCATAGGCTGCAGATAAGAAACAAAAGCTTAAATATTGATTCTCGGGATGGATATTGAAAGACATCATGATGACAAGAGAGGAAGTCAATATTATATTCACAGGTAGGAAGCAAACCAGGGAAACTTTCAACATCTTTAAATAGTTGAAATACGAAACTGTCAATATTCTGAATAAAATATGTAAAATATCCTAAATACGGATGTTTCTATAAAGAGACTAGAAGCCAGAAATGCTTTGAATTTGGTTAGTTTAGCATCAATTATAAGGCAAATTAGTCAAAAGGATTAGCAGAGATTTTAAAAAAACTGATCTAAAGAACAAAACCTTGTCAAGAGGCACATCCTTCTGCAAAATCAAACGTCGTTTCAGTAACCTTATAATAATAAAAAAATGTGTTGTTTTTTTTTGAGAATAGAAGTAATCATAGGGAGAGGAATAAGAGGCAAGAAAACTTTGCTACTAGGGCTTTTGTCAGAAGTTCTACTTGTAAAACTATTGAGCTAACTCAGCAGTTATGAATGAAAATGACATGTATGGGTAATCTGGAACAAAACCTACGAATAACAGAAATCTGAATGCAAATGTGGAATTTTAAGGGATCGCTATTTGGTCAAAACTTATTAATAGATGAATAAAACTAATACAGTATACATAGTCCTCGACTTACAACAATTCATTCAGTGACCATTTAAAGTTACAACAGCACTGAAAAAATAGAATAGAATAGAATAGAATAGAATAGAATAGAATAGAATAGAATAGAATAGAATAGAATAGAATAGAATAGAATAGAATAGAATAGAATAGAGCTGGAAGGAACCTTGGAGGTCTTCTAGTCCAGCCCCCTGCTCAAGCAGGAGAACCTATACCATCTCAGACAGGGGAATGTCTAGTCCAGGGGTAGGCAACCTTGGTTCTTTTATGACTCGTGGACTTCAACTCCCAGAATTCCTGAGCCAGCCATGCTGAGGGGAAGGGAGAGGTTTCCAAGCTCAGCCATGCTGGCTTAGGAATTCTGGGAGTTGAAGTCCACAAGTCATAAAAGAGCCAAGGTTGCCTACCCCTGGTCTAGTCTCTTAAAAATCTCCAGTGATGGAGTACCCACGATTTCTGGTGGCATGCTGTTCCATTGGTTGATTGTCCTCACTATCAGAAAGTTCCATTGCAGCATTCCTGTGGTCATGTGATCAATATTTGGATGCTTGGCAACTGCTTCATATTTATGACAGTTGCAGTGTCCCGGGGTCACGTGATCACCTTTTGAAGTCTTCTGACAAGCAAAGTGAAAGGGGAAGCCAGATTTACTTAACAACCATGTGATTAATTTAACAACTGCAGTGATTCACTTAACAAATGTGACAGGAAAATGGGGCTTAGCAATGGAAATTCTGGGCAGAATTGTAGCCGTACGTCAGGGACTACCTATATAGTTCTACGAAAGCAAATATGAACGTGAAGTATTTTGTGGTTTAAAAAAAACGGATTTCATTTCAAACATTAGGCCAGCGGTTCTCAACCTGTGGGTCGTGACCCCATTTGGGGTCGAACGACCATTTCACAGGGGTGGCCAAACAACGCAGTCCGCCATTTCCCCCCCCCTTTTCCTTAGCTGTGCTATTTCCTCTTATTCTATTGGCTTTTGAAAGCCAATAGAATAGACTCTCTTGAATAGAGTCTAATTCTATTGGCTTTCAAAAGCCAATAGGAATTGTCCAGGCTGTCTCTGCCCTGCTGAGCCCGCCAAAAGCCCAGTCTGCAAACAGTGCTGCAAGTTGTTTGCAGCGAAGTCGAGCTGTCTGGAAATTTCCACCCCTCCCTGTTGAGCAACTACTAAAAATGTAAGTAAAAGAGGGCCAGGGGTGGGAGGTGGGAGGCCGGCGGGTGCAGGGAGGGTTGCTGGCGCGTGTGGGGCCCGGCAGGTGCCTTACCTCCCTTGGGCTGGGCCAACTGGTGGCCCAGTCGGTGGTCGCCCTGCGCCGTCACTGCCCCTTGCCAGCTATGCCTCGGCCGGCACAGGGCGCGGCACTACGCATGTGCGGCGCTCCCGGGCAGGGAAATAGTCCTCAACTTACGACCGGTTGGGTAGTCCTCGACTTACAACCGGTTGGGTAGTCCTCGACTTACGACCGGTTGGGTAGTCCTCGACCTACGACGGTTGGGGGTCACGGCATTAAAAAGGTTGAGAACCACTGCATTAGGTAATAGGCCTGAGTTAGCAAAGGCTACCACTGGGGTTAGATTCAGGGGCAGGGTCAAAAAAATATGGCAGCTCTGATGGTGCCGTTCAGCATCAACTAATTTTTATGTTCATTGCAGGTAAATTGCTTAATGGAAACAAAAGCAGAAACTTCACTTTGGTTCCTCGCAAGGGTTTAAAATAAAACAACCAATATCATAGTATAAACATAAGAACATAAGAACATAAGAAGAGCCATGCTGAATCAGGCCAAAGCCCATCGAGTCCAGCATTCTGTGTCACACAGTGGCCCACCAATTGTACATGGGGATCTTGAGCAGAAAGAGAAGGCAAAACCCTCCCTTTCCCTTGACCCCCAAACAAATGGTACTCAAGGGAATGCTGCCTGCCTCAACCAACATAGAGGCGGCACATGGACATCCGTTTTAATAACCACCAATACACTTTGCATCCATGAATCTATCTAGCCCTGCCTTGAAGCTGTCAAGGCTGACAGCTGTCACGACCCCTTCTGGAAGTGAATTCCATAAATCAACGACCCTCTGGGTGAAGAAATATTTCCCTTTATTTGTCCTCACTTTCTTAGCTATAAGCTTTAGGGAGTGCCCCCTTGTCCTGGTATTGTGTGATAGAGAAAAGAATTTTTCTCTATCCACATTTTCTATCCCATGCATGATTTTATACACTTCGATCAAGTCACCCCTTAAACGCCGTCTTTCAAGGCTGAAGAGACCAAGGCGTTGCAATCTGGTTTCATAAGGGAGGCGCTCCATTTCCTTGATCATTCTTGTTGCCCTTTTTTGCACCTTAAATTTTAGTAATATGTTCAGTATCCCACAGAGACAACACAAAGCTAAGTATTAAAAATCAAGAGAGTGTAACTAAAGTGATGAAGGAGCTGGGATGAAAGTTTCTAGCATTTTGGATTTTTAACTTTAGAGAAAGGAAAGATGGAAAAAAATATGTGCATGTACATGATGTGGAGAAAATGGATGAGGAGGCGAAGTAACTCGTTCATAAAATAATTAATCACACTGATTCATTATACACTCTCCACCATAATTAAAATACAACCAATTGGTTACTCAATGCTTAGTAACCAAAGTACTGATTCCAGAGGTTGGTTGGTTTGTTCGTGTGTTTATCTATGGCAAAGATTCTCCCTTCTTGGAGATTTCTGAAAAAGACTGCAGTGAATTAGCAGCAATATTATTGACCAAGTTGAAAGCTAGTTTAATTTACTGAAGCTGGGGAAGATGAAGGACAGGCCCTGATGCAAAAAGGAATTGAAGTCCTTGTTGTAGAGCCGTAAGAAGCAATTTAGCCAGTGGGTAACGTCTTGCTATTAAACATTATCTTCCAAAAGTTCCTCCAGACTTATGTTAGGGGTTCTTTTTAACAAAAAGAAATGGAACAGGGTTACCGCTTTGCGAGCTGCATTTTTCCCCTTTGGGGTGTTTTAAGAAGTGTACACATAAGCACAAGATAAATCAAAGAGCACTTGAAAAGGATTGTATCAGTTCCCCGAGGAGCTGATTACATTCACATTAGATTTTTATTATTATTATTATTTTTGAAGAACTAAAAAGGACCATTCATGATCAACCTCTGACATTCTATTGACATTTTCTGTAGAACTTGCTACATGAAATTTGAACCTTCTGGCTATCTTCCATTAAAAGAAAATCTATTGGTTTTCATACTTCTGTGAACACACATTGGTAATTATGTTATGGGAATTATGGCATCTCATCCTATGCCATAGTATTAGAACAGAATAACAGAGTTGGAAGGGACCTTGGAGGTCATCTAGTCCAACCCCCCTGCTCAGGCAGGAAACCCGATACCATTTCGGGCAAACGGCTGTCCAGTCTCTTCTTTAAAACTTCCAGCATTGGAGCCTTCACCGCTTCTGGAGGTAGGTTGTTCCACTGGTTAATTGTTCTAATGATCAGGAAGTTTCTCCTTAGTTCTAGGTTGCTTCTCTCCTTGGTGAGTTTCCATCCGTTGCTTCTTGTCCTCTGCTTCAGGTGCTTTGGAGAATGGCTTGACTGCCTCTTCTTTGGGGCAGCCCCTGAGATATTGCAAGACTGCTATCATGTCCCCCCCTCGTCCTTCTCTTCACTAGACTAGACATATCCAATTCCAGCAACCTTTCTTTATATATTTTATTCTCCAGTCCCCTAATCATCTTTGTTGCTCTTCTCTGCATTCTTTCTAGAGTCTCAGCCTCTTTTTTACATCGTGGTGACCAAAATTGAATGCAGGATTCCAAGTGTGGCCTTACCAAGGCATTGTAAAGTGGTATTAACACTTCACGTGATCTTGATTCTGTTAATGCAGCCTAGCACTGTGTTGGCTTTTTGGGCAGCTGCAGCACACGGCTGGCTCCTATTTAAGTGATTGTCCACTAGGACTCCAAAATCCCTCTCACAGTTACTAATATTGCAGAATTTCCATGGTCATGTGATCAAAATTCGGACACTTGGCAATTGGCATGTATTTGTGATGGTTGTGGTGTCCTGGGGTCATGTGATCCCCTTTTGTGACCCTTCTGACAAGCAAAGTCAATGGGGAAGCCAGATTCACTTAACAGCCCTGTCATTAACTTAACAATTCCATTTGATCCTCTCAACAAAGAAAACAAAGTTGTAAAATGGGGCAAAACTCGCTGTCTCGCTTAGCAACAGAAATTTGGGACTGAAGTGTGGTCAATAAGCTGAGGACTAACTGTATACAACATCATCTTCTTTCTGCATTTGAAGCAGCTCATGTTATCTAATAGCAGAATTAAACTATAGTACTGGTCTGGCCTTATACCACAAATGAATTAAGATATTTCTTTACATAGCCTATAGGAGTATTTAGGATAGCGAAATGTCAAGTAATTGTTGATGGTCATTTTTGCACCTGACTCCAAAACAAAATGATTTTTTTCCCTTTCTATAATTCGTAAAATCAATAGTCAATTGCTGGAGGTGTCTACTGCTATTATAAGCCTCTGTTCATTTCAGCCACCCTGCAAAGTTGGTTGAACAACAGATGCATTCCTTCTGGGTCCTGAACTCACGATTCTAATAAGTTCAGACATTTCCAGACAGTGACCTACCCCATTAACAAACTCCCTTCCACTCTTGTCCAAGCTCCAGACAAGTGAGAAATCCCAAACAAGCTGATGGCATCAGCTCCTTGTAATTATTGACACACATCACGGCATGCCCAGTTTGATTGTGTTAATGGACTAGCATTTCATTTTACCTTCCTGAAAGATATTCAAGAGTTCCTGCTATTGTTACTTTTGCTTTTCTGGCAAAATTCTGGCAAAGAAAGCTTGAAGGAGAATTTTACTCTCTGTAGCTCTGACTTGGTTTTTGCAATTAGAAGCTCCTCTGAGTAGGCATGCTTTCCTATGGATGTACCTCTAGTAAGCATGTACCCTTCACATCCCATCACAACTTCCCAGATATCTGAAATTAAGATTTTGCTGGAATCTAGTGATGGACAACATTGTTTTCCTAAAAATCTCGGAGTCCTAGTGGACAATCACTTAAATATGAGCCATGTTGTGTCCTGAGCCTGCAAAAGCAGGCTTGGGATGTTGCATTGGTCCCGGGCATTCCAAAAGCTACCCGGGACCAGACAGAGCAGCACCGGCCTTGTGTGCATGCGCAAGGTGCGAAAATGCTCTGTTCCTATTGGTTGTTACTGTCCGGGCTTCTGGCCATATAAAAAGGCCTGCGTGCCTTTTGCTTTCGCTTGGTTGTTGTAGAAGGAGAATAAAGTGTTTGTTCAGCATCGCCATGTGTCTTCATCATTCGCATGCGAACAAAGTATACAATAGTGTGCTGCAGCTGCCAAAAAAGCCAACACAATGCTGGGCTGCATTAACAGAGGGATAGAATCAAGATCACATGAAGTATTAATACCACTTTACAATGCCTTGGTAAGGCCACACTTGGAATCCTGCATCCAGTTTTGGTCACCGCGATGTAAAAAAGATGTTGAGACGCTAGAAAGAGTACAGAGAAGAGCAACAAAGATGATTAGGGGACTGGAGGTTAAAACATATAAGGAAAGGTTGATGGAATTGGGTATGTCTAGCTTAACAAAGAGAAGGACGAGGGGGGACATGATAGCAGTGTTCCAATATCTCAGGGGCTGCCCCAAAGAAGAGGGAGTCAAGCTATTTTCCAAGGCGCCTGAAGGCAGGACAAGAAGCAATGGATTGAAACTAATCAAGGAGAGATGCAACCTAGAACTAAGGAGAAACTTCCTGACAGTTAGAACAATTAACCAGTGGAACAACCTGCCTCCCGAAGCTGTGAATGCCCCAACACTGGAAGTTTTTAAGAAGAGACTGGACAGCCATTTGTCCGAAATGATATAAGGTTTCTTGCCTGAGCAGGGGGTTGGACTAGGTGACCTCCAAGGTCCCTTCCAACTTTATTATTATTATTATTATTATTATTATTATTAGTATTATTATTATTATTAAATAGACAAGGACATGGGAGGTGATCCCTTTTTGTGACTTTCTGACAAGCAAACTCAACGGGGAAGCCAGATTCACTTAACAACCATGTTCTCACTTAACAACTGCAGTGATTCACTTAACAACCGTGGCAAGAACAGTGGTAAAATGGGGCAAACCCCACTTAACAAATGTCCCGCTTAGCAACAGAAATTTTCGGCTCAGTTGTGGACGTCAGTTAAGGACTACCTGTATTCTAAGTCGCTCCCCAACAGCTTCTCCCACTGAAATTCATTGAAATTATTTTTCTTCTTCTCTGCAGCCTCTGGACAGATCCCATGTTCAAACTCGATTTTTCTGTGGCTGGTTTCTTTGAGTCCATTTTTGAAGAATTATCTCATGACAGACAGATGCACCTGTAGATTCCTGAGTACCGTTGCCTAATTTCTTTCTAACATTTGGCTGAGTTGGAAAGAATAAAAATATGCCATTTTTTTATTGTGCCTTCATTAAAGAATGAATGTTACAAATGGTAAAAGAGCAAAACTGATGGACGCAGTGCATGCTCGCATGCAGACATGAGCTGTATGAACAGTTGCAGCATTTATAAATCATCGGAGGACACGTGTGCTTGATAGGACAGAATTATGAAGATGAGTTCAGAACAGATGTTTACAGCCATAAGCTCTAATTAATTGACCATGCCCATTACTGGTTAAAGAAGAAAGGCTGAATCAAGGCACCAACTTGTCCCTGCCCACCAACTGCAGATCAATGCTTTACAACCCGATAATGACAGTCACCTCCTGAGTGAGTCTAAACATACTCCTAATTGAACTAGATGACCATCCATCTGCTGACCAGTGAGAAAATTGCACAAAACACTACTTACCGTTACTTGCTAACTTCTTTAGAAGCATCCACGCTTGGGTTTTGGAGACAGAAGATTCTGGATTTAATTCCTGACATCCACAGCTAAATGATTAGATAATAGCATCATGGGGGGAAACTACAATCAGAAGAGGACCTTTGAGTAATGTAAGACCTGTTTCATTGGCCCGGCACAAAGCAGAATCGTGTCGATGCTTGCCATTTTAATCCATAGTCCTGAATAAGAAATCAAATGACATTCAAGATGGAAGACATTTATTTATTTATTTATTTATTTATTTATTTATTTATTTATTTATTATTATTATTCAAATTTATATGCCGCCCTTCTCCTAGGACCCAGGGCGGCTTACAACAAATACAATAAAAAATTTAAAAATTAATTGCATTCATACAACATACAAACACAATCAGCTCACAGTCGCTGATGGAGGGACCTTCCTAGGGCCCAGGGGCAGAGCACAGCTCATACGCCCCAAGCCTGTCGGCATAGATGCGTCTTCAGCAATTTACGGAAAGCTAGGAGGGAGGGAGCAGTACGAACCTCTGAGGGAAGCTGGTTCCAGAGGGCTGGGGCAGCAATGGAGAAGGCCCTTGCCCTAGGCCCTGCCAGATGACATTGTCTAACAGACGGGACTCATAGGAGGCCAACCCTATGCGCCCTAACTGGTCGCTGGGATTCATGAGGCAGAAGACGGTCCCGCAAGTATCCTGGTCCATTGCCATAAAGGGCTTTATACGTCATAACCAACACTTTGAATTGTGTTCGGAGACCAATAGGTAGCCAGTGCAGCTCGCGGAGAGCTGGAGTGATATGAGCATGTCTTGGGAGACCCAAGACAGCTCGCGCGGCCGCATTCTGGACTACTTGTAGTCTCCGGACATTCTTCAAAGGTTGCCCCATGTAGAGAGCATTACAGTAGTCAAATCTCGAGGTGACAAGGGCATGGGTGACTGTGAGGAGTGACTCCTGGTCCAAATAGGGCCGCAACTGGCGCACCAGGCGAACCTGGGTGAATGCCCCCCTCGCCACAGCCGAAAAATGATATTCTAAACTTAGCTGTGGATCGAGGAGGACACCCAAGTTGCGAACCCTCTCCGAGGGGGACAAAACTTCTCCCCCCAGGGTAATGGACGGACAGTTGGAATTGTCCTTGGGAGGCAGAGCCCATAGCCACTCTGTCTTGTCGGGATTGAGTCTGAGCCTGTTGCCCCCCATGATGGGGGCTCTCTTTTTCTATACTAATAATTGTCTTCCAGGAGGAATTGCTTGGTTATGTGTATGTCCTCTCTTCTTTCTCACTTAAGCAGGGGGAAAAAGAAGATACAGGTAGCCCTTGACGTACGACCAAAACTAAGCCCAAAATTTATGTTGCTAAGTGAGAAATTTGTTAAGTGAGTTTTGCCCCATTTTACGACTGTTCTTCCTGCATTTGTTAAGTGAATCACAACAGTTGTTAGATGTATCTGGCTTCCCCCCTGTCTTTGCTTCTCAGAAGGTTGCAAAAGGGGTTCCCTTTTTTTATGATGGGACACTGCAACTGACATAAAATGAATATGAACCAGTGGCCAAGCATCCAAATGTAAATCAGGTGACCATGGGGAGGCCGCAATGGTCATAAATGTGAGTCATGAGTCACTTTTTCAGTGCCATTGTAACTTGGATCACTGTTGTTAAGTCGAGGACTACCTGTATTGCTTGAACAACATTCGCTGCCTGTATCAGATGCAACTTGTACATATCCACCCTCATAACTAATCAAAGAGAATATTTGTAGCTCAGGGTTGAAATGAGGGGTCCGTAGTGCTCTCTGAGCTTGCTTGTTTTCTTGCAGACGTTTCATTACCCTTACTAGGTAACATCATCAGTGCTAGTAGCCCTGATGATGTTACCTATTAAGGGTAATGAAACGTCTGCAAGAAAACAAGCAAGCTCAGAGAGCATCAAGAACTCTCATAACTTGACAGATGGAAGGGGGTCTCCCATTCACTGCTGCCAGCAGATGAAAAGGGCTGTTGGTTTGTGGCTGTGTGTGTCAATTTACAAGGCAAAAAAACATCACCCGCTTCCACTGATGATTATATAGTTCTATCCATCTGTCTGCCGCTGAAGGTTGGAGGAATAAGATACAGCTCGCACCGTCTTCATAAATAAAAGTGGATTGTACTGTCAGTCGTTAGACACACCAACTAATTGGAGCTGTCGACTGACACAATATTCTGTGTCAACAGCTCTGGGAACAGTTTGTGAAAGCAATGATATGTTGGGCAATGGTGAAGTTGACACATATGTCATTAATAGCTTGGAAGGAAATCTGACATAGACAGAAAGGAATGATTCAGAAGTGGGTTGCCAGCTTCCAATCTTGCCAGTTAAGATTTTGTTGATTTCTCTGGGACTTGGGGAAGGATCAAGAAATAAGGGATGCTGGAAGAGGAGCGGGTCCAGGACCATGTTGTTACACCACACATTGTTCTTTTGCTTTGACAGTTTCGTTTTGTATTCCATGTGCTTCGACTTTAATTTGAAGCTTAATTTGCAGCAATCCCAGAGCACTAAAAGAGGAAAGAAACAATGATTGGTTGTTTGGTGGTTGGCAATTGAATAACATCATTATCATCATGACATCCTATGCCAACATGTTGGATAATATACATTGGATAACACACTTGACTGAAATTCAAATAGAGATAGCTGTTTTAACTAAGTGTTACTTACAATTTTCATGGCTAGGCAAAATAGTCAGAACTGTGGAAGCTTATCAGGAGAGGAAACAGAGAGAAAAACCCACAGACTATTTGTCTAACTAAATACAGGTAATCCTCAATTTACAACAGTTAGTTTAGTGACTGTTCAAAGTTACAGCACCACGGAAAAATGTGACTTATGGCCATTTTTCATAGTTACGACCTTTGCAGCATCCCCAGGATCATGTGATCAAAATTCAGATGCCTGACAACTGAGTCATATTTATGACCTTTGCTGTGTCCCAGGGTCATGTGATCCCCTTTTGTGACCTTCTGACAAGCAAAGTTAATGGGGAAGCCAGATTCACTTAACAACCTGGTTACTCACTGAACAACTGGTGATTCACTTGACAGCTGTGACAAGAAAGGTTGTAAAATGGGGCACAGCTTGCTTAATAACAATCTTGCTTAGCGATAGAAATTTTGGGCTCAATTGGGGTCATAAGTCTATTACTATCTGTAATAGAATGAGGTCCAAAGGATTGGAGTGGGCTTATGCAAGCCTGATTTGCTACTGAATGTATACAGTACCAGTTCCTGACACTGTTGTCATCCTATCTCTTGTTGAAAACACTGGAAAACCTGGTGGACTAATTCAGAAATATGTTAAGTCACCTTCTCAATGAAGCTGACCTTCCAGATATTGCGAGCAGCCAAGATGCCTCATCTTTCTTCAGCAGAAATAAATCAGAGAAGCCTCAGAGATAATTAGATGCAGGGATTGGTCTTAATATCTTACGCAAGGTGTCAGAGAACAGGGGACATGTCTGAATAGGGAGCAAAAGTGCCCCGCAAAATCACATCTGGAAATTACCTAGAATTAAATTAATCTAATTAGAGGCAAGGCAATCGCTTTGGACCAGAGGTGACATTTCACATTCTGAAGGGTTGTGACAGCCACTATCTCAAAATGGCTACCACAGGGAGCTTACTTATTCAAAGCATATGTAGCCTGTTATAAAACACTGGTTTATTAGAAGGCAAAATAAGGTGAAATGGTTCCTTATTATCCTCTTCGGTCTCCACAGAATCAGCTTTATCACCTCAACTTAGTCGTCTTCGGGGACGGATAGGTCAGGATACATCTAAAAAATATATCATGTCTATTTATTAAGAATGTCTGTAGAGGCGATGAAAAATGTTACCTTTTTGAATCATGTCGGCACTCTAGTTATTTATTTTTAATTAAAGGTATACTGAAAAATAATAAGTAAAAGTAATCAAGATATTAAGGGACTCTTTGCACACAGAGTTCCCAGACCTGGAATACTAAGACCCATAATCAAGGATGATTATATATATTAACATTGCAAAGCGATGTTTCAAATGCCAACTGGCCCACAAAGTTTGATTCAGGCCATAAAAATGCCATTTCCAAAAATGGTCCTGACAGCAAACTAAATCCGCTTGTCTTGAAATTCTGTGTTGAGTTATGGGAAAGACTGAATTGGTGGAAAATGGGTAAGTAGACCATTAAACGTGAAAATATGGGCCAAGTCTGAAATTCTATATACATTGAATAACATAGTTGAATTCATTTAACATGTGTAACCAGGTCAGTGAAAAAGCTAGCGGACATATTGAACAATGTGCTTAGTTTTAGCATAGCAATAGTATTTTGGCTTATATACCACCCCAGCATTATTTGCATATTGCCCCCAACAATCTGGGTCCTCATTTTATCAACCTCAGAAGGATGGAAGGCTCCGTCAACCTTGAGCTCTGTCAGGATCGAACTCCAGGCTGTGGACAGAGTTAGCCTGCAATACTTCACTGTGCCACCAGGACTCTGTTTTGATAGCATTTTGCTTTTTTTGTGGCTTAACATTGTACAAATATAGGACATTGATTTGTTTATGATACTATCTTTTCATGCAAATTCAGAACGTTGCTTGATTCCAAATGAAGTTAAAAGTATTATATAGAAAGGAACCAGAACCAAATCTGTATAATAATAGTCAGAGCAAATGAAATTGTCAGATTCTGCTTAGTTTTAAATCTGCCTAATTTAAGATAAACCATTTCTATTACATTCATGCCTAGTGGCTGCATTAATAGAGAGAAGAATCAACATCATGTGCACTGTTAATGCTGCTTTCTAATGCCTTGGTTATACCACACTTGGAGTGTTGCATCCAGTTTTGGTTGCCACAATATAACAAAGATGTTGAGATTCTAGAAAGAGTGCAGAGAAGAGCAACAAGGATGATTAGGGGACTGGAGGCTAAAGCATATGAAGAATAGTTGCAGCAATTTGGAATGTCTAGTTTAATGAAAAGAAGGACTAATGGTGACATGATAGCAGTGTTCCAATATCTGAGGGGCTGCCACAAAGAAGAGGGAGTCAAGCCATTCTCCAAAGCACCAGAAGGCAGAACAAGAAACAATGGATGGAAACTAACCAAGGAGAGAAGCAAGCTAGAACTAAGGAGAAACTTCCTGACAGTTAGAACAATTAACCAGTGGAACAACCTGCCTCCAGAAGTTATGGGTGCTCCAGTACTGGAGGTTTTAAAGAAGAGACTGGACAGCCCTTTGTCTGAAACTTTATAGGATTTTCTGACTGAGCAGGGGGTTGGACTAGAAGACCTCCAAGGTCCCTTCCAATTCTGTTATTCCATAAATCAAGTTAAAAGTATTGTATGGAAAGGAGCCAGAGCTAAATCTGTATAATAATAATCAGAGCAAATGAAATTGCCAGATTCAGCTATTCCAAAGGCTAAGGGACAGCTATTTTCAATCTGCCTGTTTTAAGCTAAACCATTGCTACCCCTTCCATGCAAAGCTACACATTCATCCTTTGGTTTTTTAAACTTCCCATCTTTCTCTTTTTGAGGTTCTCACCAACTCCATCCAATCCCAACTTTTACCATGTACTCTTTCTCTTCAACTCATTCACTAATGCTCTTTGGAAAGGTATAACTTCTTTTTTTTTTCCCCCTTTGGCATTTCCCCTGAATAAACTAGAATATCTTGATATAAGTGACAGGGACTGCTGGAGTCACCTTTACCTTATCCTCCACTTTCAATAAGTCAGGAGGATAGATGTACACACTTACCCTGAGGTAGCTGTTAAAAGGAGCTACTGTGGTCACACAGGAATTTAATGAGCAATCCACTTGCACAGTCTGCTTTTCCAGAGCCTAAGAAGGTTATCATTAGCTCGGCTCCAAAGGAATGTGTTAAAAATAATAATAATTGCTTTAAAAAAAAAGAATGTGTGGAAGTGCCATTAATCACAGTTGCCAAGTGCATGAAGGTGGGGGAGGGGACTGTCAAAAGGGATTTAGAGGGGAAGAAAATAAATGTAAAATGCTCTTTGGAAAAGAATGCAGCCAGATAATCTGTTCTCTCTTCTCCGTACAGCCTGCTAAGGAATAAGTTATTAAACACACTCACCAGAGATGTGCATATAAATAGCTTGACGGCCATTTTCTCCAATTGTGAGATGAAAGCATGAATCATTGGTAGGAAATTCTAAAGGTTGTTGAATGTCAGAAAACTGCCATGGTAAATTAAACTGTTGCTTGGGCCAATTGCGGCACTACCACAAATTTTGGAAGAGTGAAGCTTGCAAGAATAGACCACCATCATCTCTCTTTGGTGGTGGCCTATCCTTGCAAACTTCAGTCTTCCAAAAAAATTTGGAAAATTATTGGAGAGGATGATTTTACGGACCTGGTTCTCACACAGCATTAAGCCATGCCTTTCTACAGGCTGGATTTTAGCTTGGTTAATTGTGGTTTTCTTGAAGAAAACCTTTTCTGGGTGAAGTATCACTCACCCTGATGAGTCCCTCCATTTCATTGAGCAGGGGACTGGACTAGAAGACTTCCAAGGTCCTTTCCAGCTCTATTCTATTTATTCATTATTAACAACCTAGTGGTGCCCCACAACGGCTGAGGTGTCCCAACCAAACAAAAAAGGGAAAGTAAAATAATAAAAAGGCTATAGCTGTGAAGTTTCATGAAACGGCGGAGCTAAGTACATCTTTGAAACTTTGCTGCATCTTAATAAGAAACAAGACAGAATGTGCTTCCCCTCCTCCTTCATTTTATCTTCATGGGAATTGTCTGGGATGTTTTCCCTTTTTTTCTTGGCCTGGGCTCAAGCTCCTCTTATTTGACCATTGCCTTAGTAGTAGCTCTTCTTCCTGTCCTTCCAGGTCAGTCCCTCTGGCCTCCACATTCAATAATCTGGTTAAGTGTGTTGAATGAATCAACATGTCCCAATTACATCAACCTGTCCCATCCAGTCAGGCAAGAAGGGAATGTTGCAGATCCCATTGGTTAAAGAATTTTGATTGGCAGGATCCAGGAAGAGACCCTTCTCTGCCATTGTTCCCACCCTTTGGAACATCTTACCCTAGATGTGAGGCAGGCCTCAACTTTCCTGGCTTCTGGAAGAGTATCAAATAGCAATAGCAATAGTACTTAGACCAGTGGTGGCGAACCTATGGCACATGTGCCAGAGGCGGCTCTCAGAGCCCTCTCTGTGGGCACGTGCACTGTCACCCTAGCCCTGCCTCCTCCTCACCAGCAGCACCCCGGGGAGTGGAACAGCACAGTCAGGGACATGGCAGCTGGGCAGCGGGGACAAGACTCTGCTTTCGCGCCCCATCGCATGCAGATGATGCTGTGGGGTGCGGGCAGAGGGTGTGGCCGCCATGGTACTGCTGGGCTGCCTGAGCAATCTGCTACAGTGAGCCATGGAGGCAGTGGATGGCCCTGCAGGGGGTGGAGTGAGGAGGCGGAGCAGAGGTGGAGCGGGGCGGAGGGCGGGGGAGGGTTTTAGGCATTCGATCTCTAAAAGGTTTGCAATCACTGACTTAGACTTATATATCACTCCATAGTGCTTTACAACCCTCTCTAAGCAGTTTACAGAGTAAGTATATTTACCCCCATCAATCTGGGTCTTCAGTTTACCAACCTCAGAAGGATGGCAGGCTGAGTCGACCTTGAACCAGTCAGAATCGAACTCCTGGCAGTGAGCAGTGAGTTAGCCTGCTAACCACTGTCCACCATGTTGACACATGGCTTTGCAAAGCAAGGGGTCTAAGAGTGATATGCAACCCTGGGGGTGGTTGGTGGCTTGGAGGCACTCCCTCCACCTCTTTTAACCTTTTAACATCTTCATTTTAATCTTGTTTTAATTCTGTTGGTATCTCTATTTTTTAACTATGTTTTTATACTACTGTATGTTTTTTATTGTAAACCACTGAGAACCCACTTAGGCGAGCTGTGTGGTGTAGAAGTTTGATAAGTAAAATAATAAATTAAATGAAATAATAAATAAATAAAATAATAAAATAAAACAATAACATAAAATAAAATAATAAAAAAATGGAATCCACATGGATGTGCATGTGTCAGAAAAGTCAACATGACCACTGTGGCCATGAAATTAAAGCCCCGCTACTTTTTAAAACGTGTTACACGTAATGCGTGTTAAAAGGGAGGGTGGAGCTTTGATCATATATATATTTGGCCTCCCCCCCTCCCCAATGCCTCCTGTGATATGTTAAAGGCAAGTTCCCCCTTCTGCAATTAAATTCTTAAGCAATCAGTATTCTGTAATCTGCCCAATTTCCTTACATAGAAAAAATATATCTTCAGACCCACCAATACACTGAGAGACATCACTGCAGGATAAACCTAAAAAGTTTTTTTTGTTATTGTTGTTAGTTGCGAAGTCGTGTCCAACCCATCGCAACCCCATGGACAATATTCCTCCAGGCCTTCCTGTCCTCTACCATCTTCTGGAGTCCATTTAAGCTCAGGCCTACTGCTTCAGTGACTCCATCCAACCACCTCATTCTCTGTCGTCCCCTTCTTCTATTGCCCTCAATCTTTCCCAGCATCAGGCTCTTCTCCAGTGAGTCCTTTCTTCTCATTAGGTGGCCAAAGTATGTGAGTTTTTTTTAACAGTGATTAAATACAGGTTAAGGGTTTGTATATATAGCTCCGAATCTAGGTTCCTCAGTCTGGTGGCCCAAGGGTATTTAGAAAGACCACAGCTCCCAAACTGCCAACCCAAGTTGATACTAAGACTGGGAGATGATGTTTTAATCCATCTAAAAGCCAACAGATTGAAGATGATTTAAATGCTGGGTGCTAGCTTATAGCAAAACGATTCCAAGAGAGAGGATGAAAGCAAGAGAGAGAATGTTCAACACTGTTTTGGAATGTTCTGATTATTAGTCTTATAAGTGTTGTACACACACACACACACACACACAGAGAGTAATTAATCCCAGCACTGCTCCTTCAACTTGATGCTTTTTAAAGCACCGGAGTTTAACTCCCTTGTAATGGTGGCACTTAATAATTATGCTAGCTGTCCTCAAACTACTCTGCCCGTATCTTGTGTGGCACACCACATGATTCTCCAGGTACAAATTGCTAAACAATTACCGAGCAGAGAAAGGTCATAATAATAGGTTGCAACAACCTTTGCTGACTGCCTTTACTCCACCAACGTTTAGAAAAGAGCCATTTCATCCCATTGTTATAATGACGAGGAGGAAGTAGTTGAAAGTAATTAAAGACAAGCAAACAAAAGGCAGGAGTGCCACACTCGGTAACAGCTACTTTCACTTCCTGCCTACTCCATTACGCTGGGCTTTATGGGGGAAAAAACGACATGATTGGAATGACCCACAGGGTATACCGGCAGCCCAGGTTTACAAATGCTGTTGGCTAAACCTTTCTGAAAGTGGAAAAGTGATGACAAAATTGCTGCCAGGATGTCACTGAACAGCATCAAGATGTCCTGTTTTTTACTGGGCTCTTGAAAACTTTTCTTCCGTGGCTTTTGTTGCTTTTACTATTGAGGTAGGAAAGAAACTGTCAGATGCAAAAGTTCCGGTCCACATGTGAAGATCCAATTAAATTGATTTATGGCTAACCATACCTGTGCACAGGAATCCTTCAACTAACAGTTAGCACCTGCTTGGAGTTAGACAAAGAATTCAAGAGGGGTTGGACTTAGCTCACTTGCGGCTATGTAAGGATTCTAGGCTGATTCCTCTTTTAACTCTGCCCCCAGGCTCTGCCACCCCCTCTCCTACAAAAACAAAAATTATTAATATTAGGAGTGGGTCCTTTAAAAAATGAGAAGGGGGGACCCTAAATCATATTTTAAGGGGCAACATGGAAATTCAGAGAGTGGTTTCAGATAATAGGTTATTTGTTCTAGTGTATTTAAGAGTCTCATACAATTGGCACAAATGGAAGCTGCTTTGGCAGCAATGCAACAGATACAGCTTTAAATTGGGGAAGATGAAGGCTTAAAATTTTATTCCAACCTACAGAATGGTCTGTTTAGATTTTGCTGAGTACAGTAGGTAAACCCAGGCACAGTGATTTATATTCAGAAGAATAAGTGCATGCATTGAAGAACACAATAACTCAGTCAAAAAAGAGGAACCAACTTCTTCCCTGGTCCAACACCTTAAAGCCACAGGACATGAAATGGACTTTAAAAAGACCAGAACTATCGCCAAAACTGAACACTTTAATAACAGAATAATCAGAGAAGCCATCGAGATAGAAAAACGCCCACACAGCATGAATAAACAAGATGATACCTCCCGCCTACCAGCCATTTGGAAACCCGCCCTTATTGACAAACAAGTCCCTAACACAAAGAATGACACCAGACCCACACTCACAAAAACCACACAGGATGTCACCACCATACATCCACGCAAAAATCAAACCCAAACCCACACCAATGATGAGGCACGACCACAAACCAGAAGCCAGACCACAGCTGCATCATTAGCCACTTTAATCCCCTCCAATCCATACATGAAGCAAACTGACATCCACCATGAAGATGAGGCACGACCACGAACGCGAAGCCAAACAACAGCAACGCAGCTCACCATCTCTAATCCCCCTGCAACTCAGACTAACCTGAGCACAACAAAGCCCCCGCCCAAACAGAACACTCCCCCAGCCAATCAGAGCACAGCCAACCCCCCATTCAATCAGAGCACAGCCAAGCCCCTAACCAATCAGAACACACCTCCACCCAATCAGAACACAGCCAAGCTCCCACCCAATCAGTTCATACCTCCACTGGCAGTTAAAAGGAAGAAACAGCTACGATCACACATTGCTCCTAGAAGCATGAAGCCGAAAACACCAGCCTGAAGATGACGAATGGGACCTCATCGAAATGTCGCCAAGACACTTCCAATTTTACGCAGGAGAAAACCCGAATAACCAAAGACCTACATACAAACACCCGCAAAAACCTAAGAAAACATCTATATCTATCTATATACATATATATATACACACACACACACACATATACACACACACACACAGGGAGGGAGGGAGGGAGATGTCTAATCACACAGACTTAATCAAAGTAGCTAACATTCAGGTCTGCTGCAATCAGATTGAAATTACATGTAATGCTACTAAAAAAGATACAGCTAGGAAAGGGGGTGGTCAAAATATTTTTTAAAAAGATGTCTATAAAATGGGAGGGGGGGTTCTCTATTTTTCTTTAAAAACTATTTGTTGGATTAAGTTTCCGTGCCAATTTTATCCATCTCTTCCCTCTCTCCAAATCTCAGCTTTATTACACAGATGTCTCTTCCAAGGCATGGGGGTGCCCGTTTAGAATATTCAAAATAACCGAGCCTGTATCGTATTAACGTGAAACCACAAACACTATAATTAGTGTTCTGAAGGAAGAAGACCATAATCTTCTTGATAATGCTGCACTTAATAATGTCCTGCATGAAGGATAGTGGCCTTGATGCTTTAAAAAAAATAGTTTCTTTGTGCATTATTTTTAAATTAAAAAGATTATCTGGAAATGGAATCAGTTCCAATTTCCAGATCTGTCTTTTCTTCCTTCCCCTACTTCGAAATAGACCCTGCTTATTTGCTGTATTTGAAAGCCACACTTCCTCCCAAAAACACAGGGTGGTACTGGTGAAGCTCTACACGTGGTTCATAAAATCCTATAACAACAGTTGAAGTCATAGAAATAATTTTCTGATAGAGCAGAAATCGGAAACTTGTGCCCCATTTTCCCTGCAGGTTACCTTCTAATGTGAGATTTGCATCTGTCTGAAATGGTACAGGTTTCCTGCCTGAGCAGGGGGTTGGACTAGGTGACCTCCAAGGTCCCTTCCAACTATAATAATAATAATAATAATAGTAATAATAATAATATAACAATAACAACAACAACAATAATAATAATAATAATAATAATAACAATAACAATAACAATAATAAAGTTGGAAGGGACCTTGGAGGTCATCTCATCCAACTGCCTGCTCAGGAAGGAAACCCTATACCAGTGGTTCTCAACCTTTTTCAGGTTGAGACCCCACTTGCCCCGCCCATGCATGCCGCGACCCCGACCCGGGCGCGTGCGTGCATGCGCACGCGCGCCGGGCCAATCCGCGCCTGCGGGGGGCGCATGCGCCGAAAAAAAAAATTTAAAAAAAAATTTAAAAAAAAAATTAAAAAAAAAATGGCGGACCATGATGGGCGGATCTGCGCATGCGTGGCGCGCGCACACGACGGGCCGATCCGCGCATGCGTGGCGCGCGCACACCAAAAAAAAAAGAAAATAAAAAAAATTTTAAAAAATTAAAAAAAACACAAAATGGCGGACCGCGGTGTCCGGCGACCCCCGCAAAACGGTCGTTCGACCCCAAATGGGGTCGCGACCCATAGGTTGAGAACCACTGCCCTATACCAAATGGCTGTCCAGTCTCTTCTTAAAAACTTCCAGTGTTGGAGCATTCACCACTTCTGGAGGCAGGTTGTTCCACTGGTTAATTGTTCTAACTGTCAGGAAATTTCTCCTTAGTTCTAGGTTGCTTCTCTCCTTGATTATTATTATTGTTGTTGTTGTTGTTTTATTTTCTATCCATGTGGTTTCCTTGGAAAAAATATAGGAACGGTTGACCATTTGCTTTTTCTCATAGTGAGAATCCACCTATGGTGTCCTTTCTCTCTGCTTCCTGCTATAGGAGCCTGCTTGCTTTAGAGGCAGCCAGGATGGCTCTTACAAACTGGATGATCTTACGGAAAGTATTGGAAATATTTATTTATTTATGAAATTTGTTTGCCACCCATTTCACCAGGAGGTGATATATTTCCTAATCTTGCTTTACACTCCCAGTGTACTTCATTTATTCCTTGCTATATGATGAGGTTGCACAACATGACTTTGGACCAAAGGTGGTGTCAGTACTACAGATACTCCTCGATTAACTATCATAATTGAGCCCCGAATTACAGACAGAAGTTGTGCCTGTCATTAGGTGGGTAAGAGCCGTGGTGGCGCAGTGGTGAGAATGCAGTACTGCAGGCTAATTCTGATGACTGCCGACTGCCAGCAGTTTGGCAGCACAATTCTCACCTGCTCAAGGCTGACTCAGTCTTCCAACCTTCTGACTCTGTAAACCGTTTAGAGAGGGCTGTGAGCACTATAAATCTAAGGGCTATTGCTATCATGTGACCATACCTGATTGTATTAGCTTTTCTGCGATGGTTGTTAAACAAATACTCTGGTCGTAAAGCAAACAAGGCAGTCATTAAGCGATTGCTGTAGTCGTTAAATGAATCCATTGTCTGCCATGGGTGTTTCTTTGCCAGAAACCAGAAGTTAATGCTTGTTTCCCAGAAAAAAAAAAGTTGTAAATCACAGTCATGTGGCCACATGAATGCAGGCCAGGTGCCCAAAATACATGATTACTAAGTGGAGGCAGTTGTTGGAACTTTGAATTTGGATTGTAAGTACCTTTGGGGAGAACTCCATCTTAACTTTGAATGGTCACCAAGTGACCAGTTGTAAATTGAGGACTTTTGGAGCCCGTAGATGTTTGGAAGGAGTTGTTCACTATAATCTTCAGCTACAAGACAGGATTGAAACAAATACATAATAGCATGATGTGTTCAAATGTATGCTTTTCTAAATCCTACCAATTTCACTGTTAAGTAAACACTGTTACTGAAATCAGTGAAACTAATCTGTGTTTAAGATTAGCTGAATTGAACCAAAAACCTATAATAAGGTGACCAACGTTTTTACAATGAAAAGGAGGACACAAATAAATTGAAGAAAAAATATCGTAAATAAAAGAAACATTTTATTCTTTGCAACAATAATACAGACAACTTGCATGTGCAAAGTTTGCCAGCCGGGTGTTTTGGTGCGCTCAGCAGCAATTCCTATTGGCTTTTGAAAGCCAATAGGGGGAGTAGCACAACTCATGCAAAAGTTGAAAACAAAAACCATCAAAAAATGTTCTGAGTGTTCTATGAGGAAAAAAAGCCCTGCAGAGTAGTCTTCATATATCGAAAAGGAGGACATGTAGGAGGACACTTTTTGAGGGAGGACAGAACTTACAAAAGGAGGACTGTCCTCCCTAAAGGAGGACGGTTGGTCACCTTACTATAACAAAATAACAGAGTTGGAAGGGATCTTGGAGGTCTTCTAATCCAACCCCCTGCTCAAGCAGGAAACCCTGGACCATTTAGGCAGTCCAGTTTTTTCTTCAAAACCTCCAGTCTGGGAGTACCCACAACTTTTGAAGGGAAGCTGTTCCACTGGTTAATTGTTCTCACTGTGAGAAAATTTCTCCTTAGTTCTAGGTTGCTTCTCTCCTTGATTAGTTTCCATCCGTTGCTCCTTGTCCTGCCTTCAGGTGCTTTGGAGAATAGCTTGACTCCCTCTTCTTTGTGGCAGCCCCTGAGATATTGGAACACTGCTATTGTGTCCCCCCTAGTCCTTCTTTTCACTACACTCACTAGACATACCATTCTTCATATGTTTTCGCCTCCAGTCCCCTAATCATCTTTGTTGCTGTTTTCAACAACTTTTTTTATATATATTGTGGCAATCAAAACTGGAAGCAATATTCCATGTGGAGTCTTACCAAGGCATTATAAAGTGGTACTAACACTTCCCATGATCCTATTAATATTAGGCCTACTTTTGGAGCAGGGAAGATAGTCTTTCTGGATGGTTCTTGTTTTATTCTAAGAAAAGTGTAAGAAATTAAACTTTTAACCTTTGGTATATGCACAATTCCTGCTCCCTCCCTCTTTCTAATCACTTTGAAATCAAAACCACGCAGTTGGGCTTAGCTCTTGTTCCAAACATGTCCAAGTGGTGGATTAATAGGTAAAATGAGAAATGTCCTGCTCTGTGAGCAAGGAACATGTGCAAACAGGTGGATGCATTCCCAGGACTTTGAACGATGTAGGCTTTATTACTTCCTTTTTTTAAAATAAAGATTTTATTGGTTTTTTTTATAAACATATGTTAATTTTTCCAGTCAGTGAGTTGTCTGGAATTAGCTATACTTGTTCAATTCATAATCCTTCATTCTTTCCTCTAGCCAACAATAAAATAAGTCCCAAGTTTGATAATAGTCTGTATCCTCTTTATCTTTCAACCTCATAGTTAATCTGTCCATCTCTGCACATTCCAATATTTTCCTGATTATTTCTTCTTCTGATGGCAATCCTTCATTCTTCCAGTATTGTGCAAAAATTATTCTCGCTGCTGTGGTGATGTGTAAGATTAAATATAACTTCTGCTTATTAGTCTTTTCAGGCATAATACCTAGTAAAAACAATTCAGGTTTAAAATCAACTTGTTCACCCAATATTTTTTCTAACCACATAGGTATCTTTCTCCAATAGGCCTTAGCCTTACCACATGTCCACCAAATGTGATAATATATGCCTATGTTATGTTTACATTTCCAACATCTATCAGACATATTTTTAAACATTTTTGCTAATCTTGCTGGTGGCAGGTGCCATCTATAAAACATTTTATACAGATTTTCTTTATATGAAGTTGACACTGTTAGTTTGTAGTTTCTCTCCCAAAACATTTGCCATTTTTCTAATTCTATATTATAGCCAAAGTTTTTCGCCCGTCTTATTATTGTTTCTTTCACTTGTTCACTTTCCACATCCAAAATTAACAAAAAGTTATATATTTTCTTAATTAATTTCTCATCTGAGGTTAACAAAATCTTATCAAACACAGTTTGATCCTTATAAAATCCATACATTTTAAAATCTTTTTCATATCTACTTTGTATCTGTAAATGGGCCCACCAGGACAGGTTAATTCCCTGATTTTCCAGTTCTTGTTTAGATTTTAATTTCCCATCAATATTTATAACTTCCATTTCCCATGTAATTTCATATTTTTAAACATGAGGATGGTTGTGGTGGTGGAATTCAATGATGATATCAGGGATTCATTTTTAGGGAATTCACATTTTGATTTCCAGAGCTCAGCCTAAGGCTCAAATCATATCAAGCTGCCACTTACAAACTGTAAGCAAGAAAAAAAAATCTGTCTTGATTCTTTTCTGAATCTTCAGCTCCATAGTTACATTTCAGGCGGTGTTCCTTTTTTAGCTATTAATTATATTTGCAGAAATTATAAAAAGCATATTTGAGATATATTTTTCTGCTAGTTATTTTCTTTTGGTCTTTAGTCATTTTCAATAAACTCTTACTTCGACTGAAAGGGGAAAAATATCCTGCACATATAAGACCTTTAATAACTAAAACAAATATTGATATATTTCAGGAAGTAAATTTTGGCTTTGTTAGGTAAGATTTAAATTCAGGGCTTTTCCAATGTATGAACACTGTAATTTTGGGGATGGGCTCATATTATTTGTTTATCCCAAACCCCACTTCAGCAAGCAAGATCTTCAAAAAAAGTTTTACCTAAATATTTGCATATTCCCTATTGAGGGAAGCTAGCCCATAGAAGTAAATATTAAAAGGGCAGAAAACTATATTTTTCATCAAAAGGATTTTTAAAACCAGAAACCAATCCTGGCCACAAATCTCTTTGCCCCAAGCAGGAGCCAGCCCTATACAAATGCAGATGTAAAACCATCAGAAAGTTGGAGCCAGAGAACTCAAGAAGACAAAGAGAAAATCTGCATACCCCACCCAAACTCTAGGAGTCATTAGCCCCATCACTAGGGAAGCAGGATATGATAATAGGATTAAACCACAGATATCAAGGCCTAGAAAAACACTCAGAAATAGCCTCAAGGTTCATGCCACAGGAACAGGAAACTATTCCAAACAAGGCTGGAGGGGGTATAAAAATCCCTTGCCCATGTGCTCAGCCCTTCTCTCCTCTGCTCTTTCCTGCAAGAACCATCTTTCTGCTTCTTCAATAAACTGTAACCATCTTCCCAAAGCAGTCACCATGTTGCTTATTTATTCCTGGCTTGGATGAATCACGATGAAGACTTTACTTCCCACACTATTTTAAATAAATGTATTTTTTAAAATAAATAAATAAATAAATTTGTATATCACCCAATTTTTTTGTCTGTTTGAATGATATCTCACTTTTGTATCCAAAAAGTCCTATTAAGATCATTATGACCACCACAACAAAATGTACTAAAGTAAAATATATATATATAATTAAACTGAACATTTATATATAAAACAAACTGACTTGAAAATTGTAAAAAGTTTGTTTGAAAAGACACCATTTTTTCCCCAAAGGAGAAATAAGATGAACCTTATTAACATACCTTAATTAACCTTACTATCCTGTTCCTGTGAATCCAACCTTTATGACAATTATATTTTAAAACAAAAATCAGAATATGTTCACAATATATTGGTTTGCAGCAAGCAGGCATAAAGTATGCTGGTTTTCAAGCATAGTTTAGTCATTAGAACGTTGGACTAAAAACAAGGAAACTGTGATCCGAACCTCTAAATGTAAATCTAACTGGCTGACTTTAACCTTTCTTTTTTCATAGCACAACATACTTCACAAGATTACTATGATACAAATGAGAGTTGGTCCACATACACCATCTTTAGTTTCTTAGAGAAAACACAGGACATGCATGTAATAAATAATCAGGTGAATAAATACCTTCTCCTCTTTAAACTCTATCCAGAACATAATGACAACTGCAGATCTTTCAATATGTGGGCATTTTATCTGAGATTGACCTATAATTTTCTGGCCAAGCAGCCCACAGGACAAATGGTAGATTAATGCAAATTTGAAGATGGAGGAGCATTGTATGATTTGAGGAATATGATTAGGGGAATGGAGGCTAAAGAACAGTTGCAAGAATTGGGTATAATCTAGTTTAATGAAAAGAAGGATTAGGGGGTGACACGATAGCAATGCTTCAATATCTGAGGGATATTGGAATAGAGGTTAATCTATTCTCCAAAGCATCTGAAGGCAGGACAAAAAGCAATGGATGGAACCTAATCAAGGAGAGGGCCAACCTAGAACTAAGGAGACATTTCCTGACAGTGGGAACAATTAATCATTGGAACGCCTTGCTTCCAGAAGTTGTGGGTGCTCCAATACCTGATGTTTTTAAGAATAGAATATAGAATAGAGTTGGAAGGGACCTTGGAGGTCTTCTAGTCCAACCCCCTGCTCAAGCAGGAAAACCTATACCAGGGGTAGGCAACCCAAAACACTCAAAGAGCCACTTGGACCTGTTTCCCACCGATAACAAAACACCGGGAGCCGCAAAACCCTTTTGATATCTAAAATGAAGATAACACTGCATATATCCTTTTTTACCTTTATTATAGGTGTGTGTGTGTGTGTGTGTGTGTGTGTGTGTGTGTGTTTGTGTGTGCGTGTGTATGTATATATATACACACACAGGTAAAAAAGTATATATGCAGTGTTATCTTCATTTTAGATGTCAAAAGGGTCTCTTTCTCTGTGTCTCTCTCCCTCTCCCTCCCTCTCTCTCTATGTATCTGCCCTTGGTCTGCCAGTCCTCTTCCCCCACTCTTTTTCTTTCTCTCTCTCTCTCTCTCTCTCTCCCCTCCCTCTCTCCTATCTGCTGCTCGCCTGGCAAGCTGGGTTCAAGCTGTTCTCCAACAAGCTCAGGGGTAGGTAACCTCAGGTCTTTTATGACTCGTGGACTTCAATTCCCAGAATTCCTGAGTCAGCATAGCTGGGCTAGCTAGCTCTCTCCTGCCCTTCCTGCTTCCTGCAGAGATGCAGCAAAGGGAGGAGCTCCGCCCAATAAGCTTTTCAGCTCCTCGGAGAACATTGCGAGTGCACTCTCTTTTACACAAATACGCACAGAGAGAGAGAGAGAGAGAGAGAGAGAGAGAGAGAGAGAGAGAGAGAGAGAGAGAGAGAGAGAGAGAGAGAGAGAGAGAGAGAGAGAGAGAGAGAGAGAGAGAGAGAGAGAGAGAGAGAGAGAGAGAGAGAGAGAGAGAGAGAGAGAGAGAGAGAGAGAGAGAGAGAGAGAGAGAGAGAGAGAAAGAAAGAAGCAGGGAAGCGCAATTGCCTCTATCTGTCTCTGTCTCTTTCTGCAAATGGCAGAGGAGGCTGGGAGCCACAGGAGAAGGCTCAAAGAGCTGCATGTGGCTCCGGGGCTGCAGGTTGCTGACCTGTGGTATAGGGTCTCCTGCTTGAGCAGGAGGTTGGACTAGCAGACCTCCAAGGTCCCTTCCAATTCTATTCTGATTGATTGATTGATTGATTGAAAATTGACTACAACATTTATAGCTTTATGCTAGGCAGGGATCTGGCTCTGATTCCATAAAGTAATATACAAGCTTGTAAAATGTAATCTAGAAATCTCAATATTTCTTTGCTAAATATGTACACAGTTATAAATCTTTTATCTATAAGGCAGGTGAGGCATTCAGTTTCTGCCATTCATCTGAATAATTCCTTTATTAATGCAAATTTAATGTTTGAAACAGAAATTCAGCAATTTATTTATTTATATTAAATTTGTTTGTCGCCCATCTCATCACTGGGTGACTCTGGGCAGCTCACGACATTAAATCCAAAGGCCCATGAAAATTGCTGCTGAATTTTCCAGCTCCATATTAAAAGCTGTAGTTTGATGCAGGGCAGGAGAACAATTAAATTTTTAAGCTTGTTGAATTTTATTTCTTCTGAGCGCAAAAGATGACAGAGGTGCCCAGTTTTCTCAATGCAAGTTTTATGTAACTTTCACGAATCCACCAAATTCACTTCCAGACTGTTGTTGACGTCCACAAAGACACCCATAAACTTGGGATAATGTTCTTAGGCTTTTTAGATCCTGATATGCAGTTGCTCAAATAAATATAAACATATACCAAATATCAGTGGTGGGATTCAACTGGTTCGCACCAATTCAGCAGAACCAGTAGCTAATTTTTTGTTGCCCAGACCCAGAATGTATTTCTGGAAGCAGCATCCACACAGAGAACCGGTTATTCACATATTTGAATCCCAGCACTGCCAAATATCCATCTGAAAAGGCCAGCTATCTCCTTTTTTTCTTTCATGCTGTACACAGTTTCTTTCACATAAATGTTGTTTCAAAAGTTTCCTCTGTGGATTGATTTTGCCAAAGACAAGGAGAAATAAAAATAAAAAAGCTTCTGCCCAGTTAACCCTTGGCCTTCAAGTTGTTAATGTTTTGCGCTTTGCTCTGATAGACAGCAAAATTGATTCTTTTAAGAGGTGGATTCCCCCTCCTTCTTGGTATTTCTGTTCTCTTTTTCATGGTGCTAGAGCTACTCTCTGTTGCCTGGCTATTTCTTCTAACAGAAGGTTCGTTTAAGTGATCTGTATTATGTTATTGTCTTTCTCTGATGCTGTGGTTTTAGTGCAAAGGCAGTTATAAGGTGACCAATCGTCCTCCTTTAGGGAGGACAGTCCTCCTTTTGTAAGTTCTGTCCTCCCTCGAAAAGTGTCCTCCTACATGTCCTCCTTTTCGATATTTGAAGACTAATCTGCAGGGCTTTTTTTCCCTCATAGAATGCTCAGAACGGTGTTCCGGCAGCTTTTTTTGATGTTTTTTTTCCAACTTTTGCATGAGCTGTGCTACTCCCGCTATTGGCTTTCGAAAGCTAATAGAAATTGCTGCTGAGCGCGCCAAAACACCTGGCTGGCAAACTTTGCACATGTAAGTTGTCTGCAGCGAAGGCAAATTGGCAGGAACTTTGCACCCCTCTCTGCTACCCAACTGCACCATCTCCTAGTTAGTCCTGAAGATACCTGGAGGAGACTGGAGCAGCGACACCACGGTCACTTTCTCTTGATCTTCGGCCGTGCTAGGGCAATAATGGCTGCAGGCACAAGAGGCAGGGGCAGTGTGGCTGCTGCGGGAGGGGGTGTGAGGGCCAGTGGTGGCCGGCTGCCACCCGTGCTGTGGGAGCCGCAGGGCCTGCTCTACACGGGGTTGCACAGGGTGGGCGGTGGTGCTGGCAGGGCGGCTGCAGGCAGGATGTGTCAACAGCGGGCTGCCCCCCCGAGGCTGGACCCGGCGCAGCTGGTGCTTTGGGAGCTGCAAGGCCCACTCTACACGGTGGGGCAGCAGTGCTGGTGGGGCGGCTGCGGGCGGGGGCACGGCATGTAAGCATAATTACAATATAAAATGTTATTGTTACAAATATTTTTATTATGCATTTATCATATTATAGTGTATTCTGTATTATTGTTACAATGAATAAAATGTTTCTTTTATTTACGATATTTTTTTCTTCAATTTATTTGTGTCCTCCTTTTCACTGTAAAAAAAGTTGGTCACCTTACAGTTTATCTTATTAAAGTTATACCCTTTGGGAGAAATCCATTTAAGTGTGACCTGCTGCATTACTTCCAAGCCCTTTTGCGTGCTGTATTGAATGCTGGAGAGTTGTCGATGCCTGTACTGCATTTAAGCAAGGGCCCTTTTGATAATTTTCATTCAGTTTAAAGAGCTCTTCTGTGCCTCCAGAATTGCTTGGAGGCACTTTGGCCTTCTAAGGACTACAAATATTTGAACAGCAGTTTCAAAATATATCCATGTGAATGTTCAGGTCCATGTACATGGAGAGAGAGACAAAAAAAGAAGGAAGTAAGGAAGGAAGGAAGGAAGGAAGGAAGGAAGGAAGGAAGGAAGGAAGGAAGGAAGGAAGGAGAGGAGGGAGGAAGGGAGGGGGGAATATGAATGGAAGGAAGAAGTGAGGGAGATGAGGAAGAAGGAAGGAAGGAAGGAAGGAAGGGGAGGAGGAAGGGAGGGAGGGGGGAATATGAATGGAAGGAAGAAGTGAGGGAGATGAGGAAGAAGGAAGGAAGGAAGGGGAGGAGGAAGGGAGATGAAGAAGAAGGAAAGGAGGGGGGAATATGATTGGAAGAAAAGAGGGAGGCAGATGAGGAGGAAGGAGGAAGAAAGAAGAGAAGGGAAGGAGGGAAGGAGATGAGGAAGAAGGAGGGGAGGGAGGGAATGAGTGGAAGGAGGGAGGAAAATGAGTGGAAAGGAAGGATAGGAAATGGGAAGGGAGGGAGGGAGGGAGAAAGGGAGGGAGGGAAGGAAGGAGGGAGGGAGGGAGGGAGGCAGGCAGGCAGGCAGGCAGGCAGGGAGGGAGGAAGAGAGGGAGGATGACTGTCATATTGCTAACCAATATTGCCTGATTCTCCAAGAACTACATGGCAGTATTTGCATATAAAACAAAGCTTCTGCTTGAGATTATTCACAAGTGGTTCTAGTTGCGTCCGGCTGACACTGCAGAACAACCTCTGTGTTGATTCCTCATTAGTGAACTTGAATCTCCTAGAACGTGCAGCTCTTCAGTTGCCTGAGATTCCCTAGTCCCTTCTTTTCACCCCTTTTCCAACTTTTACTCAACTTTCCTAATCTGCACCCATGTGACTCTCTGCATGCAAAGCCCGTTATTTATTTTCTCAGATATTTCTTAGCCTCCAATTATCCCCAAGTATGGTTTTTTTCCATGTCTGGGAAGCCATGTCCCAGGACGAGAGACAGTGTTTCCATCTCCGTTTTGTCACGGCTGCACTACGAAATATTAATTTAGCTTTGCTCTGTTTTTCGCATCGGCATATGTTGTGACAATCAAGTTTTGTGTTTGGGAGAACTTTGCTTCCACTGACAATGCTTTCAAGCGTGCATTATTCATAGCTACCTCTGCAGCATATGGAGTCTATTACTTCTATTCTTCATTTATCACCATGGATGTATAAAATGTACGTAAATGGGACTTGGTCTGAGGGACTTGCTGTGGAAGGAGCTAAGAAAGGGAAAAGTAGACAGGACAACTTCTTAGTCGCTAAATGTCTTTGGACACTGTCAATCATCCAGGTTGTCCCAAAGGGGCTGTTTTTTCAAAAGGCAACTGGACTTTCTTATTTTCAAGGAACTGAAGAAGCTTCTTGGATAAGAAATGAAACATTTTCAAAGGAAAATACTGAGAAAGTCCAGCTGCCTTTTGGAAAAAGCACCTTTGGGACAACCATGACTTGGAGCCATAATGGTAGATCCTTCCTAAATTTCTTTTACCCTCTCTTCTCTAATGGTTTCCTAGACAGCATCTCCTCCCCCCCTTTCCTCAAAGTTATCCATTACAACGAATCCAAATTAAGCAAACGTGACCCCCTGTGGATTTATTTGCATCGTTGCTGAGTTCTTTATGTGACAGCAGGTGGCAATTATGAATTTCTCCAGCATTAGCATGAACCCACTGATTGTACTCTATGTATCAGTAGTAATGACAAAAATATTCTTGTGTCATATGTTTAATGACAAAAATGCAACGGATTCTGAATTATAACAGACTAAGGTCAACATCACGTGAAGTATTAATACCACTTTACAATGCCTTGGTGAGGCCACACTTGGAATGCTGCATCCAGTTTTGGTCACCACAATGTAAAAAAGATGTTGAGACTCTAGAAAGAGTACAGAGAAGAGCAACAAAGATGATTAGGGGACTGGAGGCTAAAACATATAAAGAACGGTTGCTAGAATTGGGTATGTCTAGTTTAATGAAGGGAAGGACGAGGGGTGACATGATAGCAGTGTTCCAATATCTCAGGGGTTGACACAAAGAAGAGGGAGTCAAGCTATTCTCCAAAGTGCCTGAAAGCAGGACAAGAAGCAACGGATGGAAACTAATCAAGGAGAGAAGCAACCTGGAACTAAGGAGAAACTTCCTGACAGTTAGAACAATTAATTAGTGGAACAACCTGCCTCCAGAAGCTCCAACACTGGAAGTTTTAAAGAAGAGACTGGACAGACATTTGTCCGAAATGGTATAGGGTTTCCTGCCTGAGTAGGGGGTTGGACTAGATGACCTCCAAGATCCCTTCCAACTTTATTATTATTATTATTATTGTTGTTGTTGTTGTTGTTGTTATTGTTATTGTTATTGTTGTTGTTGTTATTGTTGTTGTTGTTATGGTTGTTGTTATTCACATGTCTAGCCAGAATGAGAATACAAGTAGTCCTCATTTTGTGACTGCCTCATTTAGCAACGGTTCACAGTTACAAGGATGATCAAAAAGTAAGCCTGGTACCAATCCTCACGTTTATGACCTTTGAGGTCTGTCAAGCAATCAATCAATTTTTATTATGGTTACAGACCAGCACTGAGGTCTGTAAAGCAAAGGAAAACTGAAGTATAATCAGAGACAAGGCTGCAGTTTCATTTTGTGATAGCTTTGCTTAACAACCTACTTGCCGATCCCAATTATAGCTACGGTATTAAAAGGAGGGCTCCTATCCTGAGAACCTAAAGAATTAAGCAACCTGCTCAGGGAAACTTCAATATTTGCACAAGCTAAATATATAAGAAGTGTGGAAATATTGAATCATTGGCTCCTTCTCTATTGATATACATGCATAGAGTTTTTAATACCGGTAACTGTTTTGGATGTCCAAATGACTTTTGTGTAAAATTCCTTCCAGCAGATAAGGACCCCCAGAATAACACAAGCTATTGTAGAGTTTGCATTTGCAGCCTGCAGAATCTGTAAGTTGTTAATGGAAAATTAATTCTGGGGCCTGGACAGTCCGTTTGGTATATTGGTTAAAGCAGGGGTTTTCAAACTTGGCCCTTTTATGACTTGTGGACTTCAACTCCCAGAATTCCTCAGCCAGCATGCCTGGCTGAGGAATTCTGGGAGTTGAAGTCCACAAGTCATAAAAGGGCCAAGATTGAAGACCCCTGGGTGAAAGTATCAGGCTACAAAACAGGCGATTGTGAGTTCCTGCCTTAGGCACACAAAACCAGCTGGGTGACTTTGGGCCAGTTGCTCTACCTCAGTTTTATGAAAAAGGGACTTGTGAGCCAAGAAAATCTTGCCAAGTAAAGTGCAGCGAATAATCCAGGCAGTCGCCAGGAGTCAAGAATGTCAAACACTCACAAACACACAAAAAATGTGGGCCTGAGCTTTTGAACATATTGTGTAGGGCCGTGTTCTGCATAAAGCACTAGAGTGTTATATCATTTTTATCTTATTTAATTATGTAGTGGCCTTGCTTTTTTTTGTTCCTTTTCTCTTTTTTTATTGTATTTAATTGAATTGTCCTGATGTCTGTGTGGGGTCTGTGACTTAGAATTGAGTAATTGTGTTGAATATGTGAGAAAGGAATTTAAAGCCAATGGATTTCTTGTAAGATAGAAAAGTGTGAAGATGCAGACCACACTCCCCCCCCCCAATTTAAACTGCAAAACTAAAATTTGAGAACTGTGTTTGACAACAGCTGGTAAGCTGAAAAAAAATATAAATTGCTTTTGCTGCATCTGAAATGTTGGGAAGATAAAAAGAAAGCTTTCTAAAATTTAAGCATTGACCTCCTTCTTTTTATCTCTTTTTCCCCTACAACTCAGACTTCTATCAGCCTCTAAAAGAGATTTTCAGACAGGTTGTCTCTTACTCTTTCTCTGCTGAAGATGTAATAAATATGTAATAAATATATAAAATAGAAGACAACTTGTGCCTCACCCTTTAAACGTTGGCTTAATGAAATCTCTCTACTTTCTTTCTACAAATCTTTCTACTGAAAGAGGAGAAAACTGATACCGGTATGATTCTGAGGAAACAGTTTTAAGTCATTGTTCAAACACTGAATTCTAATAATGCACTTGAAGACAGTTATACAATTTCAATAGCCGGATATTTAATTTTTTTTCTTTTAAATTTAAAATATAGGTATATGCATATGTCTGTGTATTTAGTTGTCAAGTTGTTTTTTAGGTTTTATTGTAGCCTTTTCTTTTCTTTCTGTTCTCTTGGGATTTAAAAAAAACATTTTATCCCTTTTCTCTCTTTATTTTCTCCTCCTGTTTCGTATAATGAATATTTTAAAATTTTAGATAGATAGATAGATAGATAGATAGATAGATAGATAGATAGATAGATAGATAGATAGATAGATACAACAGGTTAGTTTTTCCTTTAAAATATAGTATTTTATAGAATTGTAGTATTATTATATACTTATGTAGTTACTTAGTTTTAAACAGTATTACAAATTAACATCCAATGTTTTTCAAGAAAGGTTAATTGTAACATATACTGTTAAATAAATATTTATAAAAGCAAAAAGAAACACGCAAAACTACAAGAATAGCTCATATATCTTTTTCCAATCCTTTGAGGGAAAAAATGGAAAATGTGTGGATAAGTAGTCAGATGAAATATTTTGTGGCAGAAACCTTGAATGTTAGCACAGAATTTTTTACTTCCAAGTCACGCTTATGTATATCTGCTGTCTGTTTTATGTGCTTCTATCCTTTTGAGCTACTTATTCTTATGATATCTATAAGCAACTTTTAATTGCATTAGTTATGTGAACTTGAGACCCAGTGATACACATGGTTCCAAAAAAACCTGATTGTGCCTGGCAATCACTGATGTCATTACCACTTTGTTGTAACACTAATAATAATTTCCAATGCACTTACAAAGAACAATAATAACATATGTGGAGTAGTTAATTTTAATGGGGAAAAAAATCAAATTGAGTTTCTGTCCAAGCTTCATCCCTTTGTTTGCAGTGTTTGCAGTGGCATCTCCCAATATAAAACTTTAGTTGTATATTAGGGTGATTAGCAGCAAAAGCTGGTGCTGCAAAAATGAGAAAGAAATATGCAATCTAAGAATAAGTTTTATTGTTTGTTTGGCTGTTTTAACACAACAGATCATGACTTGATCTGGACACCATACCGTGGTTGATATGGCTGACATGCAAAGTTCTCATGTGTGAAATGCTTTAATCTCTGCCTGGCATACCCTGGCTAACCTTGGAGGGATACAGGTAATCCTTGACTTGTTTACTGACCATTTGAAGTTACAATGGCTCTGAAAAAAGTGACCATTTTCACACCTACAACCGTTGCAGTATCCCCATGGTCACGTGATCAAAATTCAGATGCTTGGCAACTGACTCATAGTTATGATGGTTGCAGTGTCCCGGGATCACGTGATCACCTTTTGGGATCTTCTGACAAGCAAAGTCAATGGGGGAAGCCAGATTCACTTAACAACCGTGTTACTAACTTAACAACGACAGGGATTCACTTAACAAATGTGGCAAGAAAAGTTGTAAAATGAGGCAAAAGTCACTTAACAAATGTCTTGCTTAGCAAGAGAAATTTGGGCACAAATGCGGTCGTAAGTGGAGGACTATGGGTATTCTAGGTATTTGTCACAGCTTAAATGAGGAAGCTACCTTTTGCATTAATCCGTATTGTTGATGTTTGCTACCAACATTTTCTCCCTTACAAGCTGGGGCTTGCCTCTCAGATTTAGTTCTGTCTGTTTCTAATTTGCCTCCTGCTTCAGCTACCTTGTGCTCAGTTGAACTAAAAAAATCAGAAGGTGTATTGATTTAGCTCCGTACTTCTTTTATATTTCCTGGGCCAACCATGCCAGCTATTGATTGATTGATTATATGCAATCAAGCCAGTGTCAACTCTCAGTGACCACATAGATTTTTTTCTCTAGCACGAAGGTCAAACTATATGAGATAACTAATATTGAGGAGCTGAAGACTTTCATTTTTCCCATTTGCTAGATCAAAAGACCAGAAGAATTCTATAAATTATGGATTTAAATACTAAAGGAATTTATTTTCTTGAAGTTAAGTTAAATTTAGGCTCAGGATTCTTTAATCCCCATGTTAGGGATGCGAGCCCTGCAAGGGATCAAGCCAATATTAAAATAAACAGTGAAAATGTTCAATTCTCATAATTTCTGCCCACATTGATCCTATAGGACTAGTCTGGAATAAAAATGTGTAAAGCTTAAACTTGCAAATTTGTCTTTTGTTAGAAACAGCCTAGAAAGAATTCCACACATGTAGGATTAAGCAGACAAGTATTGTAAATTTTTTCTAAGCACTGAAAAGGAAATAGTCATTCATTATTCAGAGAAGATATGTAGGATGCTTGGAAAGGAACGGTCTGTCAGACTAGAACAGGGGTCTGCAACCTTGACAACTTTAAGACTTGTGGACTTCAGCTCCCAGAATTCCTCAGCCAGCATAGCTGGCTGAAGAATTCTGGGAGCTGAAGTCCACAAGTCTTAAAGTTGTCAAGGTTGCAGACCCCTGGCCTAGAAGCTTGTGTGTTGCAGTCCCCTGGCCTAGAAGCTTTTTTAAACGTTGAATGTTTTTATTCATTCTCAATAGGCAAGTGAACACCAAGAAACAAAACAATCCCACCAGTTGGAGATTGGAGTTTAGATTTCAGCCCTACAAAGACCAAACAAGGATTCCAAAACAGTTCTTCCTTTACCTTACAATTCAACCATATCTATTCTAGTGAAAAGAAGGATTAGGGGCAACATGATAGCAGTGTTCCAATATTTGGAGGGCTGCCACAAAGAAGAGGGAGTCAAGCTATTCTCCAAAGCGCCTGAAGACAAGACAGGAAGCAGTGGATGGAAACTAACCAAGGAGAAAAGCAACTTAGAACCAAGGAGAAATTTCCTGACAGAACAATTAATCTGTGGAATGACTTGCCTTCAGAAGTTGTCCCGTGCTCCATCACTGGAGATCTTTAAGAAGACAGTTGACAACCATTTGTCTGAAATAGTATAGGGTTTTCTATTTGAGCATGGGGTTGGACTAAAAGACCTCCAAGATCCCTTCCAACTCTGTTATTCTGTTAACTATCTATTAATTCAGTTTATCATAGTCAAGGCAATAGAGCTCACAATTACTATGGTAAAAAGATATCAATAGCCTTCCATTCCAAACAAATTATCCTTAAATGTTGATTCTGCCTTACAGACTTAAACCAAGCAGGTAATGGAGTCAGTATTTATGGACATGAAATGTACAGTAGTTACTAGCTGAACAGTTTATAGCCAGTGGTGGGATCCAGTCGTTTGCACCAGTTCGGCAGAACCGGTAGCTAATTTTTTGTTGCCCAGGCCCAGAATGGACTTCCAGAAACAGCATCCACACAGAGAACCGGTTGTTCACATATTTGAATCCCACCACTGTTTATAGCAGTTGCTGTTCAAGCAGCAGAAGCAATGAAGATGCCAGAAATATGATACCACTTGAGGACTAATTATATGGAGAAGATCAGCTGGCCAGATCTCCTGCTTGTTGGAAGAGTTACGTGTCAACCGAAAATGAGTAGGGAAAAATGGCTGCAGCCACGCTCATTTTCAAGGATTCTGAAGGTCTTTCTGATGAAAAGCTTCTAGAAGTGGTCCTTGACTTACAATCATTCATTTAGCAAACGTTCAAAGTTACAACAGCACTGAAAAAAAAATGATTTACAAGCAGTCCTTGCATTTACGATTGTTATAGCATCCCCACGGACCCATGATCAGAATTTGGGCCCTTGGCAACCGGTATGCACTTAGGACATTGATTGCCCTTTGCAACTTTATCAGCCATTGTTCGAAAAGCAAAGTCCATGGGGGAAGTCAGATTTGCTTAATGTCCACATGATTCACTTAACGATGGCAGGGATTTGCTTAACAACCATAACAAAAAAGCCTTGCTTAGCAATGAAAATTCGGGTCTTAATTGTGGTTGTAAGTCAAGGACCACCTGTATTTGGAGACATTTCTATCTGAAGAGTTGCCGATCAAAAGCACCCGCAGAAGGGGTTTAAAAAGTCAAGATGGGGGCCTCATCCATAAAATGGAAGCCTCACCCTTTTTTTTTAAATGCACTGCATCTCTAATACACCTAAAAAAGCAGTAGCTAAAATAGTTTTTTTTTCATAAAACTGCATTGAAATAGGAAAAACAGATTTTATGTAAATAATATCCACTCCCCCCCCCTTTTTTTTTTTTTTGCAAATGAATATCCACTTTGACCCTTAATTTTCCATTCAGTGAACCGAGGCTGGAGGAGAAAAGGGTCATGCTCAAACAATGTTGTGCTAGAGGAACATCTGAAACCATCTAAAGTTACAGTCCTTCAGCAATGGGATTTGCTGAACAGTTAGAGGAATAACTGCAGGATGCATATTTTATTTCTATAAAAGGAAGAGGACCCTGCATTTATACTTAAGATGAGCCACCAAAGAGAAAACTCATAAAACTCCTCTGCCTTCATTACCCTATTTTCAGTGATAATAAGACATTGCTTCTACTGCAAATGTAAATTATTTAGAAGACAAAAATAGTATCTCTTTCCCAAGCTACTTGGAACTTCTGGAAAACTTAATTAAAAAAGACTTGAAACTGGTGCATCGAGCAAACACCTCTCCAACTATAGATATTACATATAATACAGAACTATAGTGGCGTTTGTTTGATTTTCATTCAGCATGTTCTGATTTATAAACAGCCAATGTTCTTAATTCTGATCTCGAGATACAAATATAAAATCTCCATTTATCGGGTAGTATTTATCCCTAGCAAAGTTTGTTTTTAAATATCCAGAGTAGTTATTCAGTTTCTGAAGTTAAAAGGAGCCCTGGTGGCACAGAGGTTAGAATGCAGAATTGGAAGAATTGCAGGCAAATTCTGCCCACAGCCTGGAGTTCAATCCTGACGGGGCTCAAGGTTGTCTCAGCCTTCCATCCTTCCAAGGTTGGTAAAATGAGGACCCAGCTTGTTGGGAGCAAATATGCTGACATTGTAAGCCGCCCAGAGAGTGCTGTAAAGCACTACGGCGTGGTATATAAGTCTAAGTGCTACTGCTAACTACTAGGGAGGAGTTGTAATGTGGATCCTGTCAATCAACAGCAATGTTTCATTGCTTAAGATGAGAACATACTGGTAGTAACATTGCAAAAAGCGATAGCAACAAGAAGCCGTGATCTAGCTATGGTAAACAGTTGCTGATTCCTGGGAAGCATATCCTTGCAATGAAAGATCTCAGGTCATCCAGTCTGTGCAGCACATTTTGGGAGATTTAGGGATCAGTTTTTGGAAGAGGATTTAAGTATCTGTGAAATTAATGGATATATTCGTTAGCATCAGTAGAGCACAGGGTCGGCCTCCTCTGGGTCCCGTCAGCGAAACAATGTCGTCTGGCGGGCCCTAGGGGGAGGGCCTTCTCTGTTGTGGCGCCCACCCTCTGGAACCAACTGCCTCCTGAAGTCCGCGTTTCTCCGACTCTCCCGGCCTTCCGAAAGAATTTAAAAACCTACCTCTGCCGGCAGGCCTGGGGATGATTGTTGATTGTGGTGTGACTGAGGAGTATGTGTGGGGTTTATTTTTTTAATGTTTTTTTTCCCCGGATTTATATTGAATTGTTTATTTGTATGTTGTGAGCCGCTCCGAGTCTGCGGAGAGGAGCGGCATACAAATCCGAAAAATAAATAAATAAATAAATCTCTCCTGAGCAGGAAAAAATAGAGCTTGGTTTGACAAAATGCCCTCTGTGGAAATTGAGAGGATTCTATGAGATTAATGGCAAAAGAAAAAAAAGGGGGGGGAAAGTCACACGGCCAATTTTATACTAGAGGTTTTTTTTATTAGGCGTTGTGGGATTTTGTGTTAAAACCCTACTTGGCTGGTCTGGTAGAAGAGTCCTGCCTTGAGCAAGAGGTTGGACTACAAGACCTCCAAGGTCCCTTTCAGCCCTGTGACTCTATGATTCCATGACTTCCTGATTCCAGTTCAACATTCCATTTGTTTTCCACCACACCCTGCTGTGGTAAAATGATGATTTCCCTTGAGGGTCTTCAAGTTCAGGGCTGTACATGATCAATCAATTAGAATAGAGCTGGAAGGGATCTTGGAGACCCTACACCATTTAAGACAGGTGACAGTCTTTTCTTTAAAACCTCCAGTGATGAAATACCCACTATTTCTGAAGGCAAGCTGTTCCACTGATTAATTGTCCTTACTGTTAGGAAGTTTCTCCTTAGTTCCAAGTTGCTTCTCTCCTTGATTAGTTTCCATCCATTGTTCCTTGTCCTGCTCTATGGTGCTTTGGAAAATAATTTGACCCCCTCTTCTTTGTGGCAGCCCCTCAAATACTGGAATACTGCTATCATGTCACCCCTCATCTTTCTTTTCTCTGGAATGGCCACACCCAATTCCTGTAACTGTTCTTCATATGTTTTTGCCTCCAGGCCTTTGATCATCTTAGTTAGAACATAAGAACATAAGAAGAGCCATGCTGAATCAGGCCAAAGCCCATCGAGTCCAGCATTCTGTGTCACACAGTGGCCCACCAATTGTACATGGGGATCTTGAGCAGAAAGAGAAGGCAAAACCCTCCCTTTCCCTTGACCCCCAACAAATGGTACTCAAGGGAATCCTGCCTGCCTCAACCAACATAGAGGCGGCACATGGACATCCGTTTTAATAACCACCGATACACTTGGCATCCATGAATCTATCTAGCCCTGCCTTGAAGCTGTCAAGGCTGACAGCTGTCACGACCCCTTCTGGAAGTGAATTCCATAAACCAACGACCCTCTGGGTGAAGAAATATTTCCCTTTATTTGTCCTCACTTTCTTAGCTATGAGCTTTAGGGAGTGCCCCCTTGTCCTGGTATTGTGTGATAGAGAAAAGAATTTTTCTCTATCCACCTTTTCTATCCCATGCATGATTTTATACACTTCGATCAAGTCACCCCTTAAACGCCGTCTTTCAAGGCTGAAGAGACCAAGGCGTTGCAATCTGGTTTCTCTTCTTTGCACTTTCCCCCCCAAAGTCTCAACATCTTTTTTTCTAATGTGGTGACCAATACTGGATGCAATATTCCAGGTGTGGCCTTACTAAGGCTTTATAAAGTGGTACTAATACTTCACGTGATTTTAATTCTATGCCTCTGTTTATACCACCAAGGATTGTATTGGCTTTTTTGGCTGGTGCTGCACAGTGAGAGAGCTGCCAAACTATAAATTCAAACACATTCACAAGTGCATTTGTCTCTGGGAAATCTTTGACCTAACATGCCTTCAATGGCATAAAAAATGTTAGGTACAACATGGATATCCTGGTAGTGTATTAAGACCATATTTTTATGAGTGCTCCTTGGCACATACTCTCTAGTTCGAGGCGCAAGAAAAACATATTGTGGGCTTAGCTATTGGTTTATAATTGGATTATGCTGGCAGAAAGAGGAAAGAAAACAACTAAAGGTAATTATAGCCACAGGGAACGTCATTCAAGAACAGCAGGAATGGGAAACCGATATTGTTGAGCCACCACTGGTAGCATTTGTCTTAATTTGGGCCAACCACATTAGCATACCTCAGAAGACATCAAGCCCTCAAAGGAAGCATTAAGTTATTTGAGCTGAGTTATTTTTCCTCCAACTTATTCTTCCAACTCTGTTATTCTGTTACCTTCTCCAAACTTCTTGTTCAACATGAATCTCCCCTTAGCCATTTCTGCAAGTGGCTGCAACGTAGGTTAGAGCAAATGACCAAGCAGGCTAAGCTCAACTGTCTACACAGGCTAACTGAACTTGTGAGATGAGGTTCTGTTGAAGGGAAGGGTTTACATAAAATAAGGAAACTGTTAAAAGTGTCCTTGAAAGGGGAGGAGGTGGCCGGCTTCAGACTTTGGGGAGCCTCTTTATTTTATTTTATTTTTAATTAAAATCCCAAGGTCTATTCGCGAATCAAGAGATACAATCTTCACGGCGTCCTTTTGAGGCAGATCAAACTGGAACTAAGAATGGAACTGTCAAATGGCAGGTCAGGAGAGCAAGGCTATTACCCATTACAGTCAGGGCACTGAAGAAGAGGCTAACTTCCATTGGAGGGAAGCTATGCAATGGTTGAAATGATCAGATAAATCAATACCTTACCTGAAAGGCAGTGGGGAAGAAACCACTTAAAATATAATGCTAGGGAATTATTTCAGTATTTTTTCACACCCTCCCATTTGCTAATTCACTGGACAGAAAAGTATGGGCAGGTGTCAAATGAGCTTTTCAGAAAAGTCCTTCTGGCTTCCCAGGAGTCATGAACAGTGATGACCTGCATGCAGAAGTGCAGATCTCTGTCTGGGTTACCATAAACCAGAAATTGAAACAGAAATTTCTGAAATTGTATTACACGTAGCTTAAGGAGAAACAGTATGCTAATTCTTCAAGTTTATTCCCCAGCCCATTTTTATAACTACAGTAAATAGTAAGAGAATATTTCACCAATATTTACCAATATTTCAGATAAGGCATCAGCTAGCACTAATAATGTTACCTAGTTGGGGTAATGAAACGTCTGCAAGAAAACAACCCAGCTCAGAGAGCACCAGGGACCCTTCATTTCAACTCTGGCCTATAAATATTATCCTCAATCATCAGCTAACTGCTTTTTATTTTTATTTTTTAAGAAATTGTTGTTCCTTTATATTAATAACAGCAGAGCCTGAAGACGTTTGCTCAGATTTAGTGCCAGTATTCACACATGTTAACTTTGTTTAATATTAACCTTGGTTGGGGTTGGGGATTTTGGCTTAGCACTTTGTCTGTACCTAGACCACTTGGTTATCTAGACAATGTGGACAAACATTTTGGATAAACCCAGAAAATGACTGAATTCAACAGGTAGGAAGTAATGCTGCCCAAAATCAATTGGATTGAGATGGGCAGCTCTGGAAATTGAATGAATGAATGAATGAATGAATGAATGAATGAATGAATGAATGAATGAATGAATGAATGAATGAAATCATTTCTGTACCCCAAATGACAATGGTTCTGCTCCTAAAGGAAGTATCAGCAGATTTAAAGGTGTTTTAAAGGCTGAACAAGAATAAATTATCAGAAAAATGTAATCAGGGAGCTTGGATAGAGGGTGGACCATGGGAATGGATGAACCACTAGAAAGCCTAATGAGGATGTTGAGATTTATGGGATAGTTCCCTGAGACCATACTGGACAACTGCTGAGAAATAGATGGAGTGGCCAATTATAATCTTGAAAAGAGAGAAACCTTACTACAATATTTGGTTGCTGATAAAACTTGAATGGATGCCCAAGACCCCGCACCTAGAAGTTGGGGTGGCTCAGTGGCTGGAGATTGTCTCTGCTCCGGTGTTCAAGTCCTAGCACTGCGAGATGGGGTGAGCTCCCATCACTCGCTCCAGCTTCTGCCCACCTAGCAGTTTGAAAGCATGTTACATGCGAATAAATAAATAGCTACTACTTCAATGGGGAGACGAGCTGGCGCTTTGTGTGGATGGCTAGAAACCTGCTGGTGCTGGACCTTCCCAGTTGCAACGCCCATTTGCCAGGTGGCCTGGTGGAGGGAGAGGGCTCTGGATGACACTGCAGGAAAGCTGCTTATCTTTCTTTCTGGTGTGGAACTAGCTTGCCCCCTGTGGTGCCTCTTGGGAAGTGCTTGAGAGCTATCAGTCTTAGCTTCCAAACTACTACTTTGTATTGTTATTGTAGTCTCCTGGCAAATGTAACACTGCATTAAGCTAAGCAAATAAATAACCCCACACCTGAAGAGACAATGATGTCTGGAGGAGGGTTCAAAACAGGCAAGATGGTTCTGCAGCATTGCAATGAAAGCTCCACCCTCTTGTACATAGATGCAATCATCTACAAAAGGGGCGGGACTTGTATCACCCTGCCCTGTCTGTCATCCTCTCAGCCTTAGTCTTCTTATGGATGGGACTGGGAGGCAAAATAAATGTTTGCAATTCCAAAAAGAAAGCCTTGTTTGTTGACCTCCTCCCCACCACCAGCCAGTCAGCCAGCTGCACCAATATAGTGGTAGGATGACATTTGATACAGCCTATTTTTAGTACATAAGCCCAGTCGATTATTTCCTCCAGAACACCCAAATGGCATCATGACATTAGCAAACTGAACAACAAAGAAGAAAATAATATTGGTGCTAGAACTGGAGGCAAACAAAAAGCAAAGTACTTTAGATATCATCCTTCACATATCTTAGAATAAAAGTCAGAGTTATCAGATCTGGGACATTAGTGAGAAGTTTTAAAGAAAAACGAGTCTTCCATGGGAGGCCCCAATTTCACCTTTATTCAACTGCTAAACTCTACATCTATCACTCAGTTGGTTTATTTATTCATTAAATTTATAGAACACCCATCTCACTATGTGTCAGCCATCCCAACCTGGTCAGTTAGAAAGAAAGACCCCCAAATCCATTTTAATGAAAGTACACTTTACTAAAGCCAAGTGGTTGCAGATAGCAAAGCTAGTGGACAGTCATTTAAAAATGAGCCAGCAGTGTGCTGCAGCTGCCAAAAAAAGCCAACACAGTGCTGGGCTGCATTAACAGAGGGATAGAATCAAGATCACGTGAAGTATTAATACCACTTTACAATGCCTTGGTAAGGCCACACTTGGAATACTGCATCCAGTTTTGGTCACCACGATGTAAAAAAGATGTTGAGACTCTAGAAAGAGTACAGAGAAGAGCAACAAAGATGATCAGGGGACTGGAGGCTAAAACATATAAGGAACAGTTGCTGGAATTGGGTATGTCTAGTTTAACGAAGAGAAGTATGAGGGGGGACATGATAGCAGTGTTCCAATATCTCAGGGGTTGCCACAAAGAAGAGGGAGTCAAGCTATTCCCCAAAGCCCCTGAAGGTAGGACAAGAAGCAACGGTTGGAAACTAATCAAGGAGAGAAGCAACCTAGAACTAAGGAGAAACTTCCTGACAGTTAGAACAATTAATCAATGGAACAACCTGCCTCCAGAAGGTGTGAATGCTCCAACACTGGAAGTTTTTAAGAAGAAACTGGACAGCCATTTGTCCGAAACGGTATAGGGTTACCTGCCTGAGCAGGGGGTTGGATTTGATGACCTCCAAGGCCCCTTCCAACTTTATTGTTGTTGTTATTATTATCTGAACGTTTGCGCCCAAAGCATCTGGTTAATTTTTCCTTTCTCCTCCCCTTTCCCTTTGGTTATCTCAATCTGTCTGGCTACATTCAAACCATTTGTTTTGGTAGCAGTTCCTGGCTTGGCAGACTGAATGGTCTCTCATTCCATTTCCTGACCCTGCAATGGCAAGAGACTCCCACAGGACAGGAGGAAAAGTAGTTTTTATTTCCCTCATCCCAGCCCCCCTCTTCCTCCCCACAGCTCCCTTCCCCCCATTGCTTATGACAGACTGGCATTCTGGCGAAGTATGGCTGATGCAGTAGGGTGGTAGTCCTGACACTATGCAAAATGGCTTCAGGGTCCCTGGTGCTCTCTGAACTTGGTTGTTTTCTTGCAGACATTTCATTATCCAAACTAGGCAACATCATCAGTGCTGGTAAGGAGTGAGGCTTACATTCAGATAGCTACTTAGCCATCAGCAGACACATAGGCATAAACGACATCTACATATTGTGCAAAAGAGACAATCAACAATCCAAAAAGGGAACAAAAAAGACCAAAACACTTCCCCACCAGCAATCAGCACTCACATAAGCATAGATTACCTCCAAGATTGACATCAGACCAACAGTAAAGAAGTAAACAATATCCAAATCAAGGAACTGCTAAACAATCTAAACAAAACAATCTAAACAATCTAAACAAAAAAAAACACTACTCCCAGCAACACTGACAGGGAAGCCACTAGAACAGTGGTGGTGAACCTATGGCACGCGTGCCAGAGGTGGCACTTAGAGCCCTCTCTGTAGGCACGCACACCATCGCCCCAGCCCCGCCACCCTCCATGGCCCCCTCCTCACCAGCAGCCCCCCCGGAGGAGAGTCGCCTCAGGCGCAGCCTACGCAGAGCAATTAACCAGTGGAATGGGTTGCCTCCAGAGATTGTGGGTGCTCCATCACTGGAGGCTTTTAAGAAAAGACTGGGCAGCCACCTGTTTGAAATGATATAGGGAAGATCTGTTTGAGCAGAGGGCTGGACTAGAAGACCTCCAAGGCCCATTCCAACTCTTGATGTTCTATGTTGCAAGAAGGGCACAATCACAGATACCATTCTGACTTTTTGATTTCTCCCCCCCCCCCACCTCCCCTGCATACATCCTTATTCAGAGGAACAAAACACTAACCCATTCCAGAATGTTATTTTTTTTAAAAAAAAAAAAGCTGGAGAAAATGAAGACATTCAGACTCTGCCTATTTGCATGAATCAGCATCCTGCTGATTGCAGCTTTTACTCCTCCTCAAATTTTTTTCAAGATTTCCCCCACCCACTGAAAGATTAACTTCAGGTTAGCTACTGATAGTTTTTCCATTCTTGTTTTTTTTTTTCTAGCAGATGCAACTCAAGAAGACAACTGAGTTCTTCGTAGCTGCCCCTGCCTTTAATTTCTTTGTAGAGCTTAAACTAGGGATTCCACCTAATTTTATGCATTTATTATGTTTTTAATGAAATTAAATCTTTACAAGAGTTTATAAAACATGCAATTTGGGCTTCTTTGCTGGATAAGACAATATTTGTTGGGCTCTGGAGTTATTTGACCTCAAGTTAAAAAATAACAGCCAGTCGCAGAAAATAAAACCTGAACTAGCCCAGAGCCTTTTATGTTGACACTTTTTTCCCTTTTATCTTCAGTAGATATGTAATATATGTTTGGCAAGTTCATGAAAGCTTTTAAAGGAAGTGAATTAAGATCTTGAAGCGTTCCTCTGCACAAAGCAATTTTTTTCCTCCCTTGACAGTCTGACCATTTGCATTTGATTCAAATCTATTCATTCACACCCAAAAATTATTGGGCAAAATCCAATTTAAGGTCAGCATCTCCCCCGTGGTTGTGATTGCAGGAGAAATGTTCAAGGCAGGCTTGAGGCTTGAGCAAGATCTTTTAAAAAGTTAATTTATGCCCAAGTCTGAAAATCTTGCCGTTTAATTTAGTTTGGCAGTAGTCCATCATGACAAATGCTAGGCGCAAAGGAAAGGCATATTGACTTGCCAGGAGATATGCAATTAGGTTTTAAGAGAAATGAGAGTAGAAGGTGATGTAAAAACAGATTAAGTTTGGAGAAGTGGGCTGAAGATAATACAATGCATTTTAACTGAGACAAATGCAAAGTTATTCCTTTAAGGGGAAAAAACTATTTTAAAGCTAACTAGACAACCCATACTCCATGGGGTCATCGTTTCAGAAATATTTCTTTACCGAAGAAGAGAAATAGAATGACTATGGGTAGGCAAAAAAAGCAGTGGGAACAGGAGTGACTTCCGACTGGCTTTCCTGTTGAGTTTCCTTGTGGGAATCTGGCAGGGAGAATTGGAGATTTCACCTCCCTTCCCTTCCCTTCCCAACAGGCAGGATGCAGAATATAGGAGGGATAAGGGATTGCAAGACTGGCTGGGAAACTGTCACAGAACATTGAAAACAAAGAATACATATCGGCAGCAGCAGTGCAACAACAGCCAGTGGCACTGAAGCAGCTACAACTCTCCCAAATTTCATTCCCTCAAGAGTCATGGCTCTCATATTTTTTGCGACATTCTGTAAGTTTGCCCATTTGAAGTACTTGGGGTCAAAAATTGACGCTTTATCATTCTAGCCAGTTAAAGGTCATGAAAATGGGAGTTTTAGTAGTATATAGATGATCTTGTGTACGTTATTTGGCTGTTGGTTTTGTATCCTGTCTTTCCTTCATAAACAAAAGGCAGCTTACATGGAGGAACTTCCTTCATTTTATCTTCACAACAACCCAGTCAGATAAGTTGAGGTGAGAGAGGTAGTGATTGATCCAAAGTCCTGCATAGATTTTCCATGGATGAAGTGAGGCTTGAACCTGGGTGTCCCTAGTAGTAACCTAACACTTCAATTACTACCCCAAACCATTATCAAGATTTCTTCTTCAATGCATAGGATTCATGAAATGTGTCTTTAATCACAAAGGTGTGGGGGCACCGATGCACACCCCCATATTTACATATGAAAACATTTTAACAAACTACACCTGGATGATAACCCAAAGGTGCAAGAAAGAGTAATATGTCCTACTGGCTTTGCTGCTCTGACTTTGTAATAGCATTGATGCCCATGGTTCATTTCCAACCATGGCAAATCTCCCACAACCTGCATTGGATCCCCCAATCATCTAATGGGGCTTCCAACCAATTGGACCAATGCCAGATGTGATATTGCTTTTAGTAGTATTGGGTTATGTATAAACCCCCTAATATAAATTGAGAAGGGTTTGCGGTGGCTCAGTGGTTAAAGATGCTGAGCTGACAGTCTGGGTTTGAGACCCAAGCACTGTGTGACAGAGTGAGCTCCTGTTATTTGCTCCAGCTCCTGCCAACCTAGCAGTCCAAAAGCATGAAAATGCAAGTAGATAAATAGGCACCACATTGGTGGGAAGGTAACAGCATTCCATGCACTTCAGCTTATAGTCATGGTGGCTACAGAAATGACTTTGGCCAATGCTGGCTCCCTCGGTTAAGAAACCAAGATGAACACTGCCCCCTAGAGTTGGACATGACTGCACAGAGGAAAGCTTCACCTTTACAAATTGAGAAAAATACAAATTGTAAAGGAGATCCTCAAGTTTCACTTTGGCAAGTCTGTGGTTGTTGTGATTGTGCATTCCAATCTGTTGGTTCACTCAGATCAAGCACCTGGCTTGTATAGAGAAGACTGAAATACTATAAAACTTGATTTTCAGTATTATTTGCCTCTCAGCTGCAAACCTCTTGCCATTTGCTCTCCTCTCGGTGAATGCGGTTACTCGATTTAGCTGCGTAGTTTTCTGTGCGGCAGCGAGAACGAAGCCCGCACCATGTTTTATATCACATTGTGGCAATCGAGGTTCATTAATGAGTCTGGAAGATTGAGATTGGCTTGAAAGGCAAGACCTATACAAAACAATTAATTAAGAAAGTGAAAAACAAATGAACTTCTCAGAATGAAATTGGATCCCAAAGACGAGGTGGCAAAGCCCCAGAAGGAAAGAATTCTAATTGAAAAGTGGAGCTGCAAGACTTACAACCCAGCTTCAACATTATCTTATCAGAAAATTAGCACAATGTAATTTTTATGAAGTTTTTTTTTAAACAGATGTTATTTTTAACCACATCAAAAAATCCCCACCTCCTGGCTATTGGCGCAAACTGTCATAATTGCTATAATTTCAAGTCTCAACTGCCGAGTGACAGCTTTGATAGCTATCTTAGACTCGGGATGTATTAGTAAGACAGCTGGGAGACGTATCTTTTCTTTGTGTGTGTGTGTGTGTGTGTGTCTTGTACTAGATTTGGACTTCATTTGTGCTTATTATTTAATCTCCTTCTCGAGAAAGTATGAAAGAATGATCTTCCCATTTGCCACGCTGGAGGAAATCAGGAGGTTAATAATATTGAGGGAGGTAAAGTTGACTGCAATTAACGTACCAATTATACCTGTGCTTTCAAAGCAAAATTGTTTTATTTTACATTCCATAGTGAGTTCTGCCATGTTTCAATACATCACTGAAACTTATATTAATGTGTTGAGACCTTATATGTGAGATAAGCTAATGAAGCCCATTCTTATGAATTTAGCTGCACGGATACAAATCAATGAGAATCTATGAAATAATGCAATGAGATATACATAGCGAGCGCCAGATTGGTATAGGGGTTACGACATTAGCTAAAAACTGGGAGACGGTGAGTTCTAGTCTCGACTTAAGCACAAAGCCAGTTAGATGACCTTGAGCCAGGCGCTTTCTCTCAGTCCCAGGAAAGAGGCAATGGCAAACCACTTCTGGAAAAACTTGGTAAAAAAAACTGCAGAGATTTATCCAGGCAATCTCCAAGAATCAAACACAATTGAACAACAACAAAAAAAAAATAGCACCAGTTAATTTTTTTGATCTGATGGAGCAGATTTCTCTATCCTATTCTATTCTATTCTATTCTATTCTATTCTATTCTATTCTATTCTATTCTATTCTATTCTATTCTATTCTATTCTATTCTATTCCTCTTTAAAACACTTGGCAAAGAATAGGATATTTCTAATAGAAAATGGTGAAATGTGGGGATTTTATTGAGTGCTGTGCTTTGTCATATATATATAGAACACACCTCCACCCAATCAGAACACAGCCGAGCTCCCAGCCAATCAGTTCAAACCCCCACTGGCAGTTAAAAGGAAGAAACAGCTACAATCACACATTGCTCCTAGTAGGTCTTTGGTTATTTGGGTTTTCTCCCGCGTAAAATTGGAAGTGTCTTGGCAATGTTTTGACGAAGTCCCATTCATCATTTTCAGGCTGGTGTTTTCGGCTTCGTGCTTCAAAATGTCACCAAGACACTTCCAATTTTACGTGGGAGAAAACCCGAATAACCAAAGACCTACATACAAACGCCCGCGAAAACCTTCGGGTTTTCTCCCACGTAGAATTTGAAGTGTCTGGGTGACGTTTCGATGAAGTCTCATTCATCATCTTCAGGCTGGTGCTTTTGGCTTCTGCTTCTAGGAGCAATGTGAGATTTTAGCTGTTTCTTCCTTTTAACTGCCAGTGGGGGTTTGAACTGATTGGCTAGGAGCTTGGCTGTGTTCTGATTGGGTGGAGGTGTGTTCTGATTGGTTAGGGGCTTGGCTGTGCTCTGATTGGCTAGGGGAGTGTTCTGTTTGGGTGGGGGATTTGTTGTGCTCAGGTTAGTCTGATTTACAAGGGGATTAGAGATGGTGAACTGCATAGCTGTTTGGCTTCGCGTTCGTGGTCGTGCCTCATCTTCATGGTGGGTGTCAGTTTGTTTCGTGTATGGATTGTAGGGGTTTAAGGTGGGTAATGATGCAGCTGTGGTCTGGCTTCTGGTTTGTGGTCGTGCCTCCTCATCAGTGTGGGTTTGGGTTTGCTTTTTGCCTGGATGTGTGGTGGTGACATCTTGTGTGGTTTTTGTGAGTGTAGGTCTGGTGTCATTCCCCGTACTATGGACTCGTCTGTCAATAAGGGCAGGTTTCCAAATGGCTGGTAGGCGGGAGGCATCATCTCGTTTGTTCATGCTGTGAGGGCGTTTTTCTATCTCGATGGCTTCTCTGATTATTCTGTTATTAAAGTGTTCAGTTTTGGCAATAGTTCTGGTCTTTTTGAAATCAATTTTATGTCCTGTGGCTCTAAGGTATTGGACCAGGGAAGAAGTTGGTTCTTCTTTTTCAGTCAAAAAAGACACAGAAGATATTGCACATCTTCTGTTTGACTGCCAACTATTTACTTCATTAAACCACAATTCTTAGAGTCACTACTTGACTGGACAGCCTATTGGATAGTTAGAATAGGCTGTCTTATTCCTACAATGGCACTTATTTGTTACTAGCAGGATTGCCAAGTTTAGAGTCAAGGCCGTTCAACTGAGAAATTGTTTTATACAACATAATAGGGTCATAGTGCCATTTTGTCTTTTTGCACTCTCCCTTTACAAACATCACAGGGAGGGAGGAAGAGAAGAAGGGAGGGGGAAGGAAGGAAGGAAGGAAGGAAGGAAGGAAGGAAGGGAGGGAGGAAGGAAGGAAGAAAGGAAAGTTCCCATGAATTTTCAGCAATTCAACTGTTGTTCAGTAGCAGTTCAATTTGACACATTGCACTACCCTTTAAACCTTCTGGGTGATAATCTGATGAAAATCTGATAAAACAAAATAAAATAGCTCTTATTTCAGATTGGGAGGATATCTTTTGCATATCTCGGAAAGTTATTTATTTGATCTTTTTGTCCTACATCAAAAGAACAATATTCCTAACAGTAAACCAGAAACATGGAAAGAAATTCTCTTGAGGGCAGGTAATTCTTAAATTCTTGCCTTTCTCCATTTTAAAGAAAATATACAACATTCTTCTAATCTCCATTCTGAAATCTTCATCTTCCAAAAGTGGCATATCTCCACTTCAAAACAGCAGGGACATATATATATATTTGACTGAGCACCAATCTGGATTTTTGGTGAATTTGAATCCTAAATTGAACTATGGTGGTAATTGGGAGGTGGATCCCACATTTTGAAAACCTGACTTCCTGGGAGGTTTTCATCTTTTGATATCAAGAACCGAAAGAGAGTTGCTATCAGAAATTATAGTGTTAATTCAGCCTCAAAGATTCCAAAGAATAAGTGTAATTGAATGAAGCTGCAAAGTGTGCCGAAGGAACATCAAGCTGACTGATTTCTTAGGAAGGTTCTTATTTTTTTTTAATAGTGCATCACCAATGATTTGGGTGCTAATCTAATGGAAAATGTGGTGCGTAAACATTGCTAGCTGTGAGCAATATTATAAATTTGTGCATTTCAATTTCTCTACTTGCACCAACTTTCCCAGTGATGAGTTTTCAAGATACTTATTTACTTTCTTTTACAAGCATCACGCTATCGTTAACCCTTGTTTATACTAACTGCACTTTTTCTCCCTCGTGCAGTAAAGTGTTATGGAGAACTGGTAACCTGCAACCTGATGGTTGTGCTGTCCCACTCAAACACACAAACACATTTATTTTATTTATTTATTTTATTTATTTTATTCGGATTTGTATGCCGCTCCTCTCCGAAGACTCGGAGCGGCTCACAACATATATATAAAACAATTTCAATCTAAATCCAAACAAAAAAACATTAAACATAAAACCCCACACATACTCATCAGTCACACCACAATCATACACACACAAGTAACTGTGATTTAGTGGGTTTATTAATATTCCCCCACAGCTCCTTTCACCAAAAACCCAGAACTGTCCCAATTAAGTCCAGTCACAAGCAGACCAATGCTCATTCACAGAGCAATGGCCAATGAGTCCACAAGGCACTCAATCAAGTTTCACAAGAGTCCACAAGTTTCCCAACCAAAATAAAACCCCCAGACAAAATAAACCCACAATACAAGAGGGTTCACAAGGCAAGAAAAGTCCAGCGTTCACAAGGCATGAGTCAAGTCAAGGCACGGTGTCAATCCAAAGCAAGGCCAGAATCACAACGACCAAAAAACACACAGCTAGGAAATAAACACATTGTTCCCAGCATTGCCTCCATCTTTCTGCTGTACTAAATTGTCAGCTTCTGGTGCAGCCCATCAAGAAAGGCAGGGCTTTCTCCTCCTGAGTAGTCTGGTTGACCTTCTCTGCTCCTGCCTTCTCTCTGCCCTACCTGTTCTTGGATCAGGTGCAGAAGGCAGTTCTTCCTCTTCACTGACTGGCTGCAGCTGCCTGCTTTCTTCACCTGAAGCTTCAGGGTTGTCCTGTTGCACCTATACTTGAGCCAAATCTCTCTCAGATGGCTGCTTGGAGCCACTGACCAACTCCAGATGTGCCTGGAACTGGTTCATCTTCCTCCAAGCTGACACCTGGAGAGATAACTGGGGAAGCATCCAGAGGAGTCATCACAATGGTAAATTTTGAAAATGCTCTGTAATCCATAAAAAGCAGCCAGATAGACTCACCTCCCAACCATCTATCATCTTTTTTTTTCTGTGATGATGTTGATGGTGATGTTATCCATTCAGTCATGTCCACGTGTTGGTGATTCTATGAGCCAAATTTGAGAAACATTGGCCTAGACCAGGGATAGGCAACCTTGGCTCTTTTAAGACTCGTGGACTTCAACTCCCAGAATTCCTGAGCCAGCCATGCTGAGGGGAAAAGGAGAGTTTCCAAGCTGAGCCATGCTGGCTCAGGAATTTTGGGAGTTGAAGTCCACGAGTCATAAAAGAGCCAAGGTTGCCTACCCCTGGCCTAGACCATTTGGTTTCATAGACTTACAAAGAACATAATAAAATTGTCGACAACACAGAATTAAAGACAGTTAATGGATACAGCATTGCTTCCCAGTTTTGTGAAAATAACATATGTTGAATATATAGCATAAAATGAACATTTTCTAAGAACGCTCTTATTTCTAATATTTAAAAGTAATTCTAGGGTCTCAGAGGTCATAAAAACGTGGTAATCCATAGACTTCTACTGATAGAATACTTGCAGCTCAGGGTTAAACTGTGGAGTTCTTGGTACTCTATGAGTTTGGTGGTTTTCTTGCAGACATTTCATCACCAAACTAGGTGATGAAACATCTGTAATGAAACATTTGCAAGAAAATAGCCAAGCTCAAAGAGTACCAAGGACCCCATATATTGCGCTGCCAAAGTTTGGCTTAAAGGAAAAATTTAAACCAGGGCTCTTCAAACTTGGCAACTTTAAGACTTGCAGACTTCAACTCCCAGAATTCCTCAGCCAGCCAGGAATTCTGGGAGTTGAAGTCCACAAGTCTTAAAGTTGCCAAGTTTGAAGACCCCTGGGTTAAACCACTGAGTTAGGAAAGCAGTCTAGAAATGAGGTGAAGCTTCAAATCCACTCAACAGCTTTTTATGAAAATGATGGGAGAAACATATCAAGGTAAATAAAAATAATTACTACCTGACTTCTTGTTACTTGTCAAACTATGTGTCGTCCTCAACTTACATGTGTTTAGTGATCATTCAAAGTTACATCAGCACTGAAAAAAAAATGACTTGTGACCTTTTTTTCACTTACAACTCTTGCAGCATCCCTGTGGTCATGTGATCAAAATTCAAACGCTTGGCAACTGGCCTGTACTTATGACGGTTTGCAGTGTCTTGGGGTCATGGGATCCCCTTTTGAAACCTTCTGACAAGCAAAGTCAATGGGGAAGCCAGATTCACTTAGCAATCCTTAACAAGTGCAGTGATTCACTTAACAACTGTGGCAAGAAAGGTCATAAACTGGGGCAACACTCACTTAGAAATGTCTCGCTTAGCAACAGATGTTGTTATTAGTTGCAAAGTCGTGTCCAACCAATCACGACCCCATGGACAAAGTTCCTCCAAGCCTTCCTGTCCTCTACCATCTTCTGGAGTCCATTTAAGCTCACGTCTACTGCTTCAGTAACTCCATTCAGCCACCTCATTCTCTGTCGTCCCCTTCTTCTATTGCCCTCCGTCTTTCCCAGCATTAGGCTCTTCTCCAGTGAGTCCTTCCTTCTCATTAGGTGGCCAAAGTACTTGAGTTTCAACTTCAGGATCTGGCCTTCTAAAGAGCAGTCAGGGTTGATCTCCTCTAGGACTGACCGGTTTGATCGCCTTGCAGTCCAGGGGACTCGCAGGAGTTTTCTCCAGCACCAGAGTTCAAAGGCCTCAATTCTTTGGCGCTCAGCCTTTCTTATGGTCCAACTTTCACAGCCATACATTGCAGCTGGGAAAACCATGTCCTTGACTATATGCACTTTTGTTGGCAGGGTGATGTCTCTGCTTCTTAGTGTGCTGTCTAAATTTGCCCTAGCTTTCCTCCCCAGGAGCAAGCGTCTTTTAATTTCTTGGCTGCAGTCCCCATCTATGGTGATCTTGGAGCCCAGGAAGATAAAATCTGTCACTACCTCCATTTCTTCCCCATCTAAGCAACAGACATGTTAGGCTCAATTGTGGTGGCTAGTGGAGGACTATCCGTATTCTGAAAGAAAAGGTTAGCTTGAAAGTTGTCAGTCCCACATATAATGCAAGATAGTTCTAGCAGGAAGCTTCCACATTAGGACGAGTGACAATTTAATTCATGCTCCCTCGATATAGGGACAGGGGGTGAAATATACTTATTTATATAATATATTGCATTTGCCAAGCACCCTTGACTGAAGTGAGACTGTATCAGCAAAGAAAAAAAAGTGCTTTCTCTAACAAAAATCATCCTTACCTACCTCTTAAACTTTCTCCTGTTCTCAGCCTAAGCCACTCAAATAGGTATTTACTTTTGAGTTTGTACCACCTTGCTTGCTAGAACATCTTTTGGTAGGTCTTAAGCAGCTAGACCACAGAAAAAGCCTTAATTGCAATCATCAAAAGGGGATATTCTCCAGCTCAATCATAAAATAAGTGGGAAAATAGGCAGGGGAAGTTAAAAGGTCACGGTGCATTTGCATAAAGATGGTGAAAGCATGACATTCAGAAAACTGGGGAGGAGCAGGTACTACTTTTTCCCAGAACCCACGGTGAAGTATCCTGTCTCAATATGTTGCATTTCTTCATTATGACCCAAAATATCAATGGGAAGACCAGGAGGGCCGAGTCTCATTAGAAGTTTATCGTATGGCCAATGCATTGTGTATGTTTATGAACATTTGGGTGACTTAGATCAGAGCTCTCCAAACTTGGCAACTTTAAAACTTATGGGCTTCAGCTCCCAGAATTCCTCAGCCAGCATGGCTGACTCAGGAATTCCAGGAGCTGAAGTCCAAAAGTCTTAAAGTTGCCAAGTTTGGAGATCCCTGAGTTATATTAAAAGAAAAAAAGAGTCATATCATAAATGATTGTATATGTCAGAGGTAGGCAACCTTGGCTCTTTTATGACTCGTGGACTTCAACTCCCAGAATTCCTGAGCCAGCCAATTCTGGGAGTTGAAGTCCACGAGTCATAAAAGAGCAAAGGTTGCCTACCCCTGGATATGTGAATATATTCTGATTCATACTGTTTCCTGCCCCCCCCCACCCCACCCCCAAAATTGGCATTGAAACTTCATTCATTTTATTTATCTGGAGGGACATATACAGAGACAACTGACATATGTCAGTCATGCATGACCCTTAATGTGTACACACATTCTTAGACACAACCCAAGGCCTGCCACTTGAATGGTGCTATGCATATCTATTGGGAGTGAGTGCACGCCCAATCAGAATAAAATGTCATGGTTGCAAATAACACGGTGAAAATCTGTGCCCCCCCCATTTTAGATGTCCAGGTGACATCACAGCTGACACTGTCAAAATAACATCACCACTGCATAAGAAAGAATTATCAGCAGGTTTGGGCAATCTCAGTTTGCCAAAGTATGCAGAGTCTGTGGTTTGCCTGAGTGTATTTGTGGGGGGGGGGTACTTGAGAATCAGGGTTAGGGTTGGGTGTCAGCCCTGTCTTGAACTTGAATCTTTAGAAAGAAAGACCCTCGACTTCATTTGTAGCAAAAGGTATACTTTTACTACAGCAGTGGTTCTCAACCTTGGGGTCGCGACCCCATTTGGGGTCGCGCGACCATATCGCGGGGGTCGCCGGGCACCGCCGGCCGCCATTTTGTTTTGTTTTTTTATTTTTTTTATTTTTTTTAATTTTTTTAATTTTTTTTATTTTTTTTATTTTTTTGGTGTGCGTGCGCCGCGCATGCTCAGATCCGCCCGTCGCGCCGGCAAAAATAAAAAAAATTAAAAAAAATTTTAAAAATTAAAAAATAAAATAAAAAAACAAAATGGCGGACCGCAATGGGCGGATCCGTGCATGCATGGCGCGTGCGACGGGCCGATCCGTGCAGGCGCAGATCTGCCCGTCACGGCCGCCATTTTTTTTAATTTTTTTTTAAATTTTTTTTAAAAAATAAAAAAAACAAAATGGCGGCCCGCGATGGGCAGATGCACGCATGCGTAGCGCGTGCGATGGGACGATCCACGCATGTGCAGATCCGCCTGTCACAGCCGCCATTTTGTTTTTTTTGGGATTTTTTAAAATTTTTTAAAAAAAAAATAAAAAAAACAAAATGGCGGCCCGCGACGGGCGGATGCGCGCATGCGTGGTGCGTGCGATGGGCCAATCCGCGCATGTGCAGATCCGCCCATCACAGCCGCCATTTTGTTTTTTTTTGTTTTTTGATTTTTTTTAATTTTTTTTTTTTTTAAAATTTGCGCGCGTGCACACACGCGCGCACGCCCAGGTCGGGGTCGCGGCGCGCATGGGCGTGCCAAGTGGGGTCTCAACCTTAGAAAGGTTGAGAACCACTGTACTAAAGACAAGTAGTTGCAGTGTAAGCAAAGCCAGATCTGAATATTCTTGCATAACGACAGTGTTTTCCCCTTCCTCCAGGACCCTTCCCCCCTTGATCATGTTGCTAATGTCTAATGATATTCAAACTAGGTGTTTTGATAACAGTTCTAAAGTTTGGTGCCTCTTTGGTGGGTGTTTGTATTCAGTTCCCATGCTGGTGTCCTTGGATCATTCAACTGTTGACTCTAGTTGGCACTTCTAGTTCCTGTCATCCCCCCTTCCCTGCATCCCCCTCATTCCTCTCGCCCTCCTTCTCTATAGCAGGATGCCTTCAAAGCAACATCAGGCTGAAACAATGTGGTCTTCTAGTCCAGCCCCCCCCCCCTGCTCAAGCAGGAGAACCTAGACCATCTCAGACAAGTGACTGTCCAGTCTCTTCTTAAAAACCTCCACGATTTCTGAAGGCAAGCTGTTCCACTGGTTGATTGTCCTCACTGCCAGGAAGTTTCTCCTTAATTCCAGATAGCTTCTCTCTTTGATCAGCTTCCAACCATTGTTTCTCGTCCTTCCCTCTGGTGCTTTGGAAGGAACGTGACCCCCCTCTTCTTTGTGGCAGCCTCTCAAATACTGGAACACTGCTATCATATCGCCCCTGTTTCTTGTTTTCTTTAGACTAGCCAAACCCAAGTCCTGCAGCCGTTCTTTTTTTTTTTTTTGTAAAAAAATTCTTTTATTGAAACAATCAACATCAAACATAAGATCGTATTAAAAAGCAATCATCATATAACCTGCAATACAACACTATGGATTAGTCTTTGTAAACGTCTGGTTTAGTAAACATTCCTCTTATATATGTTCTAACTACTGTTTCTAGTCTATCACATATTGTTCATTCGAGCTTCAGAGGTAAATTCGTCTCAGTAGTAGTGCAATCTTTTATGATCCCTAGCAAAAGATCCGTTCTTTGTATGTTTTAGTCTCCAGGCCTTGGATCATCTTAGTTGCTCTTGTCTGAACTTTTTCCAAGGTCTCAACATCTTTCTTGTAGTATGGTGACCAAAATTGGTTGCAGTATTCCAGGTGTGGTCTCACTAGGATTTTATAAAGCGGTACTAATGCTTCATTGGATACAAAGTGTACCTGTCCACTAAATACCTTAAATCCAGAAAGCCCTTGATGTCTTAATTAGTTAGTTTAGTTAACCCAGCTAAAACAGAGCACATGCTTGGAAGCATAGTCTACTGTCAGAGGAAGTGGAGAATTTATTTTACTTTTTTTTTCTCTTTTCTGTTTTTCTTTTGTGGTTTTTACTTTGTTAAAAAAATTATTCAATATATATATTTTTTAAAGAGAGAATGGAATAGCTGGAACAGCTAGAAGTTGGAACTTGTTGCTAATTCCATTTATTTTTCTCCATGAAGAGCATGGGATCTTGCATAAGATACACTGTGAGGACTGATAGAGGACAGGAGATAGTTAAAAAAAGACTTCCAAATGTAATAATCTAACCGGAGCTTGAGAAATAAGGCAGAGGATCAATTAAAATCTGTGAATGAATAAATAATTACCTAAGAGTATACACACAGCTGATCCACTTGGGATTGTAACAACAACACAAAAGCAGTGCAGGTCAGATGTTCAGTAGACTTGATATGCAAACTGCAATGCCAATATTTCACAGGTGTGTACAAGTGTCTGGTATGTTATCAACGAACACAATGGTGTGGGTGGCTGCTAAGCAGAAGATGGTGTTTCCTTAAATCTCTGAAGCTTTTATTCCAGGGTGTAAATTTATATCCATGTCATATTGAAAAGTTTAGTTGTTTCTTCTCAATAACTCACTAACCTTGAGAGACTTCTTAATATGTTTCTGGAACTGTTCGCTATGGCTTTCCCTGTCCCATTGCTAGAGAATCCAATTGAAGGATTCGCATTATATTATGTAGTATTTTGTTTTATGGATTTAGAGAACGGACTGTCTGCTTTTCTTATGAAAATGATCTCAAATTAGGGATACAGAAGCTGCTGCAAACCATCTTTAGGCTGTAACCTTGCAGGATCCTAAAATGAGAACAACAAAGGAGACAAAAGGCACAGTGGTATTCATTCATATAAAAACTAGGAGTAAATAAAGACTTTTACAATGAGTAGAAAAATAAGAGAAACTATGTCACAGCTGAGGCTTTTATAGCCAGAATTATTTTTCACAAGTTTGAAAAGTCAAGTTTAAATTTAAATAAAGTAAAGTCACTTCTAATTGAGTTTAGCTCCTGGTATTTTATCCATGCTATGATCATGGAGTGAATGGTTTGCATTTTCTCTTTCAGTTCTGAGTTTTCCTTGGTATTCCCAGAGGTTGCTTCTTCTAAGAACTCATAGTTGATACATGGTAAATTCCCAGCAGTTCAATAGGGCATCCCTGAAAGATCTTGGGTTGATGCTTATAGTAAGGGAAAAGGTTCTCAACAGCTGTCCGCATGCATACATCTTCATGTAGCACACAGAGTATATATAAACTTATGGTCTTGAACTTGGCTGGTCACAAATTGCAGCCAGGGCAGTTCTTCAGGTGCAATATAATAGCCCTACTTTTTTTACACCATACACAGCTTCCAAAATGATTTGGAAAGTCAACCTCATTGAAAACGCACAGTTGTAGTCCAATCTTGAGGAGAAGACTCTTGAGAGTCCTTTGGATTCTAAGGATATCCAATCAGTCAAATCCTAAAGGAAATTAACCTTGGCTGTTCTTTGGAAGGGCAGATACTGAAGCTGAAGCTGAAGTTGGCTGCCAACTGAGAAGAGAGGACTCACTGAAGAAGATGCTGATGGTGGGAAAGATGGAAGGCAAAAGGAGAAAGGGACAGCAGAGGATGAGATGGTTAGATGGTGTCATCGATGGATTTGGGCAAACTCCAGGAGACAGTGGAGTCTCCTGGCATATTATAGTCCATGGAGTGCAAAGAGTCAAACACAACTTAGCAATTGAGCAACAAGCTCAGCCTTGAGGTTACAAGCCCATGAATCACTTCCATCTTTCCCACCTTCAGCATCTTCTTCAGTGAGTCCATGTGTGTTTCACTGATAGAATGGAAGAGCATTCGGAGTTTTCTAGAGTACAGTTGCTTGTGCTGAAGGAACCCAAAGCCAAAGAGAGAGTTTTGCTAATTCCTACACATCTATCTATCAATCATATTCCTGGTCCAGCTAAGATGTGAATGTAATTGTGACTCATTGGCTATATTCACACTGCATATTTAACAGCCATTGAAAGGTTTACTGGCTACTTATCCAAATGAACATATCCATTTAGTCAGTGTTTTATGTAGCTTATAGCATTGTGTGAAATCTACCCCTTTGGTTAAGTTATATAGTTCAGTGTTTCTCAATCTTAGCCATTTGAAGATAGATGGACTTCAATTCCCAGAGATTCCCCAGCCAGCACAACTGGCTGGGGAATTCTGGGAGTTGTAGTCCACCCATCTTCAAGTTGCCAAGATTGAGAAACGCTGATATAGTCCATTATTTTGTAGAGCTATCATTTCTGGCTACAAAAATCCAGACCACCTCTAGATGGGAGTGGTTTTCTTTGCTATTTCATTGTTATTTGGATTTCTGCAGCCCAGATATTGTAGGAACCTAGAAAATGGTTTAATTCAATAACCAACCTAAGTGTATTGTGTGAATGCAGCCATAGAGTTTGGATGGCATTAATCCACATATTCTCATTTACCAATCCATTTCTCCATAGCTCTTCCTGTATCAGTCACTTCCTTCAGCCTTACTGACAACACAGCTGAGGAACAACAGAAGAAAGCAAGCCCATTAAAATTAAATTCCTGGGAGGAAAAACCTAGAGTCTTCATTATAACGGCTTAAATTAACATACAGGTCGTGTTTGCGATATTCCCCTTTTCATTGTGTGGCACCAATCGGCCATTATTTTTCTTTCTTCCACCTCGTGACATCTTCCTTCCTTTTGCAGTAACTCTTGAAAACCTTTTCCTGATCCAAGAAGAGCACCCAGGATAGGGCAGGATTAAAGAATCAAAATAAAGCAAGACATCTGGGTGTGCTGTGCCCACTCCTACATTCCTCAAACTCTCTCAACTCAACTAATGTCGGTGTAAAAATTCCCAAACAAACTTCATTGTACGTTGAACAAGAGGGAGACTTTTTTTAAAAAAAAAAGTCTGGTGGTGCATTTCATGAACCCCAAACCACTGAGCCACCTGGGAGAAGGAAACCACATTTTTTTTTTAAATTCCCTCCCCTTCTACTCCCTCTTTTTTTTCACTTCACTTAGTCTTTTCTACCTGATTTTTTTTTCCCCATCCCGGGGAGTCCTAGTATCTAATGGATTAGCAGTGATCTTCATAGATGGCTCACACCTGCAGTTCTGACTACTCCCCTCTTCTACTTTGTTCAATCAGCCATACCTTGGTAAGTCCATCAGCTTCCAGACTGACATGCAAAGCAAGACCCACCTGACAGACCTGACACCTGGGCGGAAGGGAAAAGTGTGTGGGGGGAGGAAGACGGTGGACTTGCTCAATTAAAACTCCTGGGAGACGTACCAAGAACAACAAGGGGAAGGTCTGTGCACGATGCATAAAAGTCAGAAGAACAAAATGGGTAGCACTGGAAGTGACTCATGCAAGCAGTCAGAAAACAAAACAAAAGCTTGTGGCCCAAAGAGGAAACCCCCCCCCCCGGTGTACAATGTAATTATTTGTCCACAGCTCAATCCAGAGACACTCCGAAGGAATGGGGCTCTCCGGCCTCTTCCGCCCATTGCAATTGTAGTGACGTGCAGACAACAACACCTAGGTATACCTGCCCTCGCTGCCCTGATCAGCATGAAGGCAGCCCTTGACTTACAACCATAACTGAGCCCAAAAAGTGAGACATTTGTTAAGTGGGTTTTGTCCCATTTTAGGACCTTTCTTGCCACCGTTGTTAAGCAAATCACTGCAACTGAGAAATTAGTAACCTGGTGGTTAAGTGACTCTGGCTCACCCACTGACTTTGCTTGTCAGAATGTCACAAAAGGGGATCACATGACCTCGGGACACAGCAACCCTCGTAAATCCCAGAAGTTTCTTCAATCTCTGACTGGATGGTGGGGAATGGAAGGATTTATACTCCTTGCAGACAGCTGGTCATTTGCATTCTTTGAGAGAGTCCTTGAGGCCACTTGGAGGTTTGCCTGTGTCCTCAGGGTCACCTGAGTAGTGCAAATGGGTGCGGAGCCTTCTTGGCTGCTGGGTGTTTTCTGCCCTGTGTCCCTTCACTGTTGAGGACAGGTTCAGGCTGTTGGGGATGAGTCTGTGTTGTCTGCCTCTCAAACTGAAGCACAAATGGTTCCTGTCGTCTGCAGTGTTTTCTGGAAATCCGTTCACGCTCCCGCACTATTCGAAGGGGGTTCATCCAAAGTGCGTAGCCAAATGTCCACGGAGATTCCCAGTCATCCAGGTCATGGTTGTCCCAAAGGTGCTTTTTCAGGAGGCAACTGGACTTCCTTGTTTTTCTTTGAAGACGTTTCGCTTCTCATACCAAGAACCTTCTTCAGCTCTGACTGAAATCCAGTTGCTTCCTAGGGGACAGGCATGACCTGGATAACTGAGCATCCCCATAGACATTTTCAAGCAGATGTGTTTGTTGTGGCAAGTTTTTTAAGCACAGGGAGATTCTTACAGAGGTGCAATGTGGGATTTGAGAGGGAGGTGCATCTGCAAGAAGAGTTTCAATGAGATAGGAGAATTTTGTTTAATCTGCGCTTTTGAATCAGTACATAAAGCTGGTGTAACGTGGTTCAGATGTTGGACTGGCACTGGGGAGTCCCATATTTGACTTTACATTCAGATGTGGAAATTCACTGATTTATTTGGGCCATGTGCAGTTGCTTTCACTCCAAGCTACTTTACAGGATTACCACTGTGGGGAAGGGAGAGCCCCATTTAGGCTCCTCTGAGTTCTGGAAAGAAAAGCAGCATATCAAGACAGCCCATTTGGTCTACAGGTTAAGGGTCCAAGCTAAAAAGTAGGAGACCATGTCTTCAAGTCCTGTCATAGCCATGAAAGCCAGCTGTGTGACTTTGGGCCAATCACCAGGAGATGGTGAGTTCTAGTCCTGCTTTATCCATGAAAGCCAGCTGGGTGACTTTGGGCCAATCACCAGGAGATGGTGAGTTCTAGTCCTGATTTATCCATGAAAGCCAGCTGTGTGACTTTGGGCCAAACACCAGGAGTCTGGGAGTTCTAGTCCTGCTTTAGCCATGAAAGCCAACTGGATGACTTTGGGCCAGTCACTCACTCTCTCTCAGTCCAACCCATCCCATCTCACAGGATTGTTATTGTGGGGAAAATAGGAGGAGGAAAGTGTGTTGGATACATTATTTACATAACTAATACAGATGGGATAAATAACTAATAATCAATCCATCAAATATGAACCTTTTTTTTAAAATTCACCCATCTCTTTGCACTGCAGAGCCATCTGCTATGTTTTTAAAGCTACATTTGACAAAAGTCTGCAGAAAAAAATTATATACATTGTTTCTGAAAGCAATGTACAAAAATGCATTACGCTGGAAGAAATCAGGGGAAAAATACATCACAAGCAAAACTTTTCTGAAAAAGGTAGGTAGATTTGCAGCAAGACCCTTAGGAATAGGGTGAGCGAGATTTGCGAAGGAAACGGGATGTTGAGAGAAACCAGAATTCGACACTTCGGCCCATCTCTGATTTCAGGAATTTCATGTTTTTAAAAATAAAACGTGAATGCAAAAAACTCCAACTCAATTGAGCAATATTCTTCTTGAAAGCAACAGGCATTAAAGTACAGTGTGCGTGTCACAGATAGCAATCAGAGTGATGCATAAAACAAATGGTGCATTACAATTGGATTGCATTATGTGCCAAAGAGCTGAATTATCTTGCAACTTTTCAGACGTAATGGGGAAACATAGCTTGCTTTCTTCCTGTGTGGTCTCTCTCTCTCTCTCTCTCTCTCTCTCTCTCTCTCTCTCTCTCTCTCTCTCTCTCTCTCTCTCTCTCTCTCTCTCTCTCTCTCCTTTCAGCTCACACTTTTCCACTTGTTATCTCTTCCTGACCTACATACCTAGCATAGAGACTCTCTCAAGCTTATCAATCAAAGCTTGAAGCACACTGGAGCTGGCTTAGCTGGTTCCTGCATTAATCAAGAGGAAGACGTAATTGGCCCTTACCTGGATGGCTAGAAATGAAATCCTTGAAGAAAAACAATAAATGTGAATGGCTGGTAAGTTGAACGAGAAGCAAAGCAACAGTAGAACAGAAAACAGAGTTGGAAGGGACCTTGGAGGTCTTCTAGTCCAACCCCTTCTGCTCAAGCAGGAAACTCTATAACATTTCAAACAAATGGCTGTCCAGTCTCTTCTTAAAAACCTCCAGTGTCAGAGCACTCATAACTTCTGGAGGCAAGTCTTCTACTGATTAATTGTTCTGACTGTCAGGAAATTTCTCTTTTGTTCTAGGCTGGTTGGTTAATTTCCATCCATTGTTTTTGTCCTGCCTTCAGGTGCTTTGGAGAATAGGTTGATTCCCTCTTCTTTATGACAACCCTTTAGATATTGGAATACTGCTATCATATCATATCATATGCCGTTTTATACTGTAGGTCTTAAGAGTAGCAGCAAGCATTTCTTTGTGGAAGAAAGAGTTCTTGGTCATTTTAGAATACATTTGGGAAATAAGCAACCTGGAAGTCTGTGCATATGGCTGAACTACAACTCCCAGCATGCTTCATCACTGGATGTACCTCTTGGAGAGCTAACAGTAGTAAGAGCCAGGACTGTGGAGGTCTGAACTGGCATTTAGCAGTAGTTAGAAGGCAAAAAACTGAATGAATTATGGTAGCTGCTCACCAACCTTCGGTGATCTCAAAAAACTAACCAGGATTGGAGCTGGTTGATACTTGAATGGGAAAATATCAGGAAATCTCAGGGTTATAGGCTAACTTTTAAAAAAAATATCCTGGAAGAAGGCAACAGAAAATCAAGTTAAGTATTTTTGTAAAGAAAGTCACGCGATAGTCATCTGTGAAATCATGACAAGCTGAGCTTCACTCAGAAATTTTCTAGGAAGACCATTCATCTAATCTACAAATTAATCTATAGCTTGGTATAACAGCATAGGGATGACTATCCTTAATACCTGTTTAATGACAGGTTGTATTGCATTATTGCATTATGGGTTGGGCAATGCATTTGACAGTGCTCATAACTGTCACACAGCATTTGCTCCACCCTTTCTGTATTTTTAGACCATTTCAAGTATTGCTCTTCTAGGTCCAACCTTCATGAGACCTTGAAACCTGAACAGATTTGTGATGTGAATCTTTCCCTGTCTTGTCCTCTTCCTCTCCTCCTCCCTCTCCCCCACCCCATCCCCCCACCCCGCCTTTAGGATGCTAAATGTGCTGAACAAGAACTCACATTTCCAATTCACTTTTTGTGTGTGTCTCTAAAGATTTAATGGCATTGCACTGAATTTGTAAAGTGACACCACAAATCAGTTTTTTGCTAAAGGTTTCTATGCATTATTTATTTATTTATTTATTTATTTATTTATTTATTTATTTATTTATTTATTTATTTATTTATTTATTTATTTATTTATTTATTGTTCCTTTGCAGTTTAACTTCCTTTTGAAGACACCTTATCTAGGTTGACATAATAGTTTTCTCAGGCTTGAGAATGCTGGTTCCTGCCTTGCTAACTGGACTCCTGACAAAGATATTACTGGAATCCAACCGAAGCAACTTGGAGGCATCCAGTTCCTTCAGTGAAACCGAAACACTCATTCAAACCTTTGCACATCCTTACAATTGATTTTTTTTTTTCTGCTTCCGTTTTCGTCCCATTTGGGATACTCCCAATTCTGTTTCTTGTAAAGGCACTGTGCGAAAGGCAAATAGCTGATGGGACGTGACAAGTTGGTTGGGCTCCAGAAGAAAGAGTGAATTGACCAAAAATACATGAAATTGACCCAGTTATTAAGGGACAAGTGGTTCTGTGAACCCAAAATGTTTCCTGGTCTGAAGCCAAAGACAAAATGTGCATCTCCTTATTCAATGTAAAAATAACCTAACTGGAATAGCTCCTGAAACTTAATTCAAAATTAGCAATAGAGTGCAGGTAGTCCTCGACTCAAAACAATTCGCTTAGTGGCCGTTCAAAGTTACAACGGCCCTGAAAAATTTGACTTATGACCGTTTTTCACACTTATGACTGTTGCAGCATCCCCACAGTCATGTGATCCAAATTCAGACACTTGGCAACTGGCTCATATTTACGATTGTTGCAGGGTCCCGGGCTCATGTGATCCCTTTCTGAGACCTTCTGACAAGCAAAATCAATGGGGAAGCCAGATTCACTTAACAACCATGTCACTAACTTAATGACTGCAATGATTCGCTTAATAACGGTGGCAGGAAAGGTCGTAAAAAGGGGCAAAATTCACTTAACACTTAATTTTTCACTCAGCAACAGAAATGTCAGTCGTAAGTCGGGGGCTACCTAGGTCAACATTGATTGCACACAGAACAGTAAGATTTTGGGTGAAAATGTGTTGGATTACCACTATCCCAAGTCCAATAGTCTTTTTGAATCGACATAATTGCTTGGAAATGAATTCAATCCTCCTGCTTCTTTTCAAAGTTTAAAAGAAAGGGAGTCATGAAAACAAGAGTGTGCCTTTTCTTCTTTTTCTGTCTAAAAAAAAATAATAAAGGCTTTTTCCCAGACTAGAGCTAAACTTTATCCACCATCATCAGTCAAGGCAGACAGTTGAGAGCAATACTAGAGCAAATAATTGTGCCTATCTATCAACAGCTTTTGTCCGTGAGTTACTGAGTCTTATACTAAAGTGGGCACCAAACAGCACTGGGAGTAGATTAAAGGCAACAGATCTCTCTCTTCAGTTGCTTCCCTGCTTACCAGCTGTTATTTTCTATAGGAGGAGACAGGAGCTCCCACAATATCTATAAAAATAATATAGACAATCTCGCCTGCAGCAAACTCATTTTTCTCCTCTGCATGTCATAAAACAGTTTATTCTTCTCCTTTTAACATTAAACTTCCTTCTATCTTGTCATCTGGCCCTGACGTTAATTATGTTTGCACAGTATTTTAATCATCTATAAATCTGGGGAAAACATTTCCCCCCCCTACACACACACACACACACACACACACTTTGGGTTTTTGCTTGCCCTTTGCATTAAGAAACAAGACCCCTTTGATCCTGAGACGCCGCGCGTGGAAGAAACAAATACATTTTATTAGCATCTGTAATGGTTCAGTCAGATCAAGAAATACCATTTTGGAAGGCTCAGATCGATCTGCAATAGTTAAGAGAAGAAAAAAGAAACATTTGCATTTATGTGTAAAGTATGTGCACTTTCACAGAATGTGTAGATTATTTACAAATAATCCTCGGTTTACAGCCATTTGTTTAGTGTCCGCTCAAAGTTACAACGGCATTGAAAAAAGTGACTTGGGATTATTAGGATCATTGCATCATCCCCGCGGATGAAAAATCAGGCACGTGACAACTGAAACGGTGCCGTGTCCCAGGGTCATGTGATCACCATTTGAAACCTCCTCAACTGGCTTCTAACAAGCAAAATCAATGGGAGAAGCCAGATTCACTTAACAACTGCATAATTCCCTTATCAACAACGGTGATTTGCTTATAAAATCATGCATGGGATAGAAAAGGTGGATAGAGAAAAAATCTTTTCTCTATCACACAATACCAGGACAAGGGGGCACTCCCTAAAGCTCATAGCTAAGAAAGTGAGGACAAATAAAGGGAAATATTTCTTCACCCAGAGGGTCGTTGATTTATGGAATTTGCTTCCAGAAGGGGTCGTGACAGCTGTCAGCCTTGATAGCTTCAAGGCAGGGCTAGATAGATTCATGGATGCCAAGTGTATCGGTGGTTATTAAAACAGATGTCCATGTGCCACCTCTATGTTGGTTGAGGCAGGCAGGATTCCCTTGAGTACCATTTGTTGGGGGTCAAGGGAAAGGGAGGGTTTTGCCTTCTCTTTCTGCTCAAGATCCCCATGTACAATTGGTGGGCCACTGTGTGACACAGAATGCTGGACTCGATGGGCTTTGGCCTGATTCAGCATGGCTCTTCTTATGTTCTTATGTTAACTCTGGCAAAAGAAAGTTATAAAATAGGGCTCAGTTCACAAATGTCTTGCTTAGCAATGGAAATTTTGGGCTCTATTGTGGTCGTAAATTGGGGACTCCCTATACTTCTCAGCCACCTCTGTAGCTGTATTTACCTACCTACCAGAAGGTTGTTTGTTTTTTTTTTAAAAAGTCAAATTTTCCTTTATATGAAACTTGGTTCCTGATAATCCATGTCAATATTCCTTTCTTGGCAGCAAGATGGTGTCAGGCACAAAGAATTGGCGCCATTCTTAAGGTTACAGCTGAGAATATTTATTTAAGCCTATACACAAGAACTAAAGTTCAACACTAAATTGGCACCAGATAAGGGTCAATGGAATTCAGGAGGGGTCGGACTAGGAGTGCTTATGACAACGTAATGCTTCTAAGCTGATGATGTGCTTAACTCCACCACCATCGCCCAGTTCTGCTTGCTCTTCTCCTACAGATAGAAGTTATTGGGCTGGATCATCTTCCTGGCTATTTTTGTTCATCTTCACAGTCTAGCCCACAGCCCTGATAATCTCCCACTCGAATATTAATTAGGTCCAACATTTGGGTAGCTTTTTTGAAGTCAGCCAGAAAGCTTTTGCTGTAAGGAAGAATATTTTTAGCTTTCATCAAAGCAGCTGATGTACTGAGTAAAGAAGATGACCTTGGCAGAGATAGATCAGATCTGTTACCAAAGTGATGAGGAGAAAAACATAGCCTGAGTCCAAAATAATCAGGAAATATGCAGAAGCAGCTCAGATACCTCCCTAACTCAGTTGGGTGTAAGAAAGGGAGGAGGTGCAGAACAATCTGATTTGCAAGATTCTGTTATTGTATGCTATCTCAGTAAAGTATATCAGCAAAATATCCACAATCTTCTGAAGAGACTGGACAGCCACTTGTCTGAAATGGTAGAGGTTATCCTGCTTGAACAGGGGGTTGGACCAGAAGACCTCCAAGGTCCCTTCCAGCTCTATTCTAGTTGATTTATTGAGCTGACCAATTCTTTGCAACCTCCCCAGATAAGAAGAGGATGGGATATCGCCCACATGGGCTCCAGACAATGGCTTATTGCAAGGAGCCTGCACGACAGCAGCCTTTGGTAGGTTTCAATACTCGGAGAAGAAATTAGCCATCTTGTTCACAACAAAAACAGAGTCTTTTAAAGGACACTAATTAGATTCAGAGGTTGTCTATTGTCTTGTCCTAAGCCAAGCACACACAAATACACAAAAAGGTAGTTTGCACACTTTACTACACAAGGTTTGCAAACACACTCACTGACAGTTTAGAGACAAATTCCCCCCTCCATCCCAAAGTTCAGCAAGTTTAGGTTACGGAGTTCCAAAATCAAAACAGCAGTCAGATCTTGTAGAAAGTATGTCAGCTGGTCCGCTTTCAAAGTCAGAGTTGTGAGGTTCAAGAGTCAAGGGGCACAGAGAATGAGAGTTAATGAGTGGTCATCGTCAACAGAGGACTTGATCTTGTTTCTGTAGTTTAATAGAAGCAGTCCTAGTATAGCTCTTTTAGTGGGGCAAGAGTCCTTCCTCATGAGCAATCTCATTTTGGTCTATCTTTGCAGCCTGATGACCACTTGCATTAGGAAGGGAAAGTAATTCCTTACCCTCTTGTTTGGAAACTGACCCCATCTGCTCTGGCTGATCAGAGAGTACTCATTTAATGGCTGATTGCCCTTTGTCTGCTGGCAATTCTGGAGCTGGCTGCTTCCTATGATTCCAAATCTGAGCTCACTATGACACCTACTAACCATCTTAAAGCTATTAGAGATCTTCAGAACAACAAGCTTGAAAAGTCACCAGGTGAGTTTATTATTATTATTATTATTATTTATTAAATTTCTATGCCGCCCTATTCCGGGAACTCAGGGTTTAGCTTCAACTCTGAACAAAAGTAAACAATAATTACAAGCTGAAGAACTTAAAGAATTTAAAATAAAACGGAAAAGAGCTAGATAAGATTTGGGCATAAGAAACTTATAAATGGATTAAGGAGTCAATTAAATTTGGAATACTGACTCTTGCTATAAGTTTTGAATTAAGTATAAAAAAATGAATAGCTTCCTCTGGGAACCAAAATTATTTTGGCTACCTTGGCTCATAACAAAGAAACAATTTCATTCTACCACTTTTTAGGTTAATGATTGTCAGAAAAGCTCTCAGCTCAATAAAGACCTCAAGGAATGTATGTATGCAAAACAGCCTTGTTCCCCTTGAAGTCAACGGTGGGAGCCTCTATGCCAGTGGTTCTCAACCTTCCTAATGCCACGACCCTTTAATACAGTTCCTCATGTTGTGGTGACCCCCAACCCTAAGGGCTCTCCAAGCGCGCACTGACGCCACCCACTCACCCACCACACCCAGGGCTCAACGCACTTCGCCTGTCCTCCCCTCACTTCCGAAGGTCGCCAGCCTGCCCAACTCCAGCTGGCTGGGAAGGGGGGGCAGGAAGGCCGCTCCGCCGGCTCCACCTGACCTGGTTGGAGAAGCGGCCAGGCGGGGAGAGGGAGGGGGAGAGAGAGACAGAAGGAGAGAGAGCACCAAGAGGGCGACAGCACTGGCAGAGCTCAGTTCAGCCTCCTCCATGGAAAGGGCCACGAAGCAGCGTGGCCTTCCTTAGGAGATGCTCGACAGAAACAAATCCAGTGATGCAACGACCCCCAGTTCGAAGCTGTGCGGAGACGGATAGACAAGCGGTGTCTCAGTTCCAAAGACCATCGGAAATATGTGTTTTCCGATGGTCTTAGGCGACCCCTATGAAAGGGTCGTTCGACCCCCAAAGGGGTCGCGACCCACAGGTTGAGAACCACTGCTCTATGCAATTCAGTGGAACAGAATTGCACCATCCCTGAGCTACTGTATTTCTTGCCTTCATGTGAATCACCTTTCCCCAATCTGATATGGTAGAATAGTAATCATCAGGATTTCCAGTCAAGATGCTGCATTTAAAAAGCACAAAATTCTAGAAGGTGATCTTACATAATAGCATCTCCTTGGACAGGGAGGGGGGGAAATAGTTTTAAAGTTTACTAGAAATATTTTTAATAAAATAATAACAACAATAACAATAACATAAATATCCAGGAAAAGAGGATGGGCTCTGAATATAGGTAGTCCTCAACTTACAACAGTTCATTTAGTAACTGTTCAAAGTTACAACAGCACTGAAAAATGTGACTTATGACTGTTTTTCATAGTTATGACCTTTGCAGCATCCCCATGATCATCTGATCAAAATTCAGATGCAACTGGTTCATATTTATGACCTTTGTTGTGTCCCGGGATCATGTGATCATCTTTTGCAAACTTTTGACAAGCAAACTCAACGGGGGAAGCCAGATTCACTTAACAATCGGATTACTAACTTATCAACTGCAGTGATTCATTTAATAACTATGGCAGGAAAAGTTGTAAAATGGGGTAAAACTCACTTAACAAATGTCTCACTTAAGAACAGAAATTTTGGGCTCAATTGTGGTCATAAGTCGAGAACTACTTGTAGTTTTATTGTGTATTTAAAAAAACCCCAAATGATAGAAAGGGTATTTGTCACATATATGTTTTGGTGGGGGGGGGGTGTTTTGTTCTCCCATCTTCTTTAGATCAGATGGAAAGCATTAGAGTTATCAGGAATTATTTAGAAATCAATCCATTTGGGTTAATGTAGCTTTAATTGGAAAGCTTTTTTTGTCCAATTGCAAACTTCAGAGAGAGAGAAAAAAACTAAAGCAACTTTCTTGTTTTGCTAAGTTCCCAGGGCTGCAGTGAACATTTTAAACTCTTTTTAGTCAGATTTTAAAAATTAAAATGTTAAAGTTGCATCTTTAGACAGCTTTCTTTTTTTTTTGCTTTAGTCTTTTATTATTTTAAAATCTTCTTTCTATTTTTCCTTCTATGTTTCTGTAGTTTTTAAAATCTCAGTTAAAATTTTATTTTAATAAAATGTATTTAGAAAAACTAAAACACCTATGTTATACAGAGGATAGAAAGATACGATGCTTCAGTTTTTAATCATATCCTTCATATTTTCTTTTTAAATTATCCAGACTGCCTATAGCAACTTTCACTTATGAGTTAAGTGCAGATTAACAGAATAACAGAGTTGTAAGGGACCTTGAAGATCTCTTAGTCCAACCCCCCACACACACACCCAAACAGGAGACCATACACCGTTTTAGACAAATGGTTGTCCAATCTCTTCTTAAAAATCTCCAGTGTGGAGATTCTGGAGGCAAATCGTTCCACTGGTTTATTGTTCTTACTGTCAGGAAATTCCTCCTTGATTCTAGGTTGCTTCTCTCCTTGATTAGTTTCCATCCATTGCTTCTTGTTCTGCCTTCTGGTCCTTTGAAAAATAAGTTGACCTCTTTTTTGTGGCAGCTCTCAAATATTGGAACACTGCTATCGTGTCACCCCCTAGTCCTTCTTTTCACTAGACATACTCAATTCCTGCAACTGTTCTTCATATCTTGTAGCCTCCAGCTTCCTAATCATCTTTGTTGCTGTTCTCTGCATTCTTTCCAGAGTGTCTACATCTTTTTTATAATATGGTGACCAAAACTGGATGCAGTATTCTAAGTGTGGCTTTTACTAAGGCTTTATGATGTGCTACTAATACCTCATGTAATCTTGATTCTATCCCTCTGTTAATGCAACCTAGGATTGCATTAGCTGAAGATTGTGTTTTGAGAATTACAGTCCAATGCAATCCTGTGGGAATTCCATGTTTTCTTTTACACCTTTCATTTATCTGCTATGTGTGACCTAAATCAGTGACCTGAAATTATACATTTTAGCACTGTTAGTAATTAGAGGAAAATAGCCTGGGAGCAAAAAAGAAAAAAAAAGGAAGGAGAATATTAATAATAATCTCCTTCAAATCAAACACACTTTGAATTAATTTTATATTAAAAGTGTAAGACTGGAAGGAAGGAAAGAAACTTTTTAGTGCACAAACAGGAGATGGAATTCACACTTTGTGTGTTATGCCAGTGGTCTCCAACCTTTCTGGCTTTGTGTGGAATGGTTCTGAGTGAGTGGCAGGTGAGTGCGCACACGCAGCTGCATTTGCACAAGCAGCAGGCACACAAACCTGCCACTCGCACAAATGGAGCTGCACATACGCATCTCCCCGCCTACTGAGTGTGCAAATGGAGCTATGCGCACATGTGCAGTTGCCTGCCTCTTCCATGGCCTGATTTTGAATTCAGTAGTGGGCCACGATCCGGGGATTAGGGACCCTGTGTTACGCAACACAACATTTTTTTGCTTATTTTTTTAGCTTAGAATGCTATGTGAACTCAGCCACCATGGTTAGTAAACAGAATAACATAATAATAGAGTTGGAAGGGACCTTAGAGATCTTCTAGTCCAACCTCTGCTCAGGTAGGAAATCCTACACCATTTCAGACCAAATGGTTTTCAGACCATAGTTTACAGCTTAGTGTGATGTCTGAATCAAGGGAAGTGGTCTACTCAATATCTCTTAGTTAACTAAACAATGACTTTGTATAAAGTGTGTAGCCAGGAGACAGTTTGGCTTTGAACCATAATTGGAAAGAATCAATGAGACTTTAGTTGATTTGAGTCATGTATGTCCCTTGATTTCAACTGATTATTACCAGGAAAGACCAATCCAGGAAGAAAAGAAGATGAAATGTTAAGAATGAACAGCCTCCATTCTCCTATTCGGGCTGAACGTAGCTCACAAATGTTTGTAACAATGCCAGCCTCTTTTGAATTATCCGTAGGTGGCTTATAACCAATTATATAAACTGGTACAAGATGATAATGTTTGACAGCAGAGGCATTATGGAGAGAATAAGATATACTTTATCCTGAATGAAGGTATTAGTGAAAAACAGATTAAAACTTATGTGGAGATCTGTAACAATAACTAGGCTAATTCTATTGTCTTTCTCCCAAATTATTTTATTAGCTGCAACATATTCCTTCTAACAACAGAAAAACCCTGATTCTGTTGCCTTCAAATAAAAATTCCTTTATATGATCATTGCAAGATTTCCCATCATTTTTTTGTGGGGGGGAGGGTCTTACATTGATTTAAGTCCCTCCGGTTGGTCACCATGATCTCATTTGGGCCAATCAGCTCAGGAAACCCAGTTTACCTCAACACAACCTCTTTGCTGTCATAGCAACAGGTGGCTTCTTTCTGATCATATTTGGCTCTTTTGCATAATGCAAAGGCCCCTGCTTGCTTTTTAGATAATTACTCTTTCCCCCCTGTGAGCCTATTTGAATACATTAGCAAAACAAGTATGCGAAATTTGTTTATCCCAAGACAATCAATTGAAAATTACCTGCAAACGTAATTCTCATTAGGGTACAGGCGGTGAATGGTGTGCCATATGGTGAATGAGAAGTGGCAAGAAGCAATAAAACCTTTGCTAGACCACACAACAGGTTGCTAAGTTTATCATATTTTTTCCATCTGGAAATTTAAATAGCCAGTTTTTCTAAAAGAAAAAAAAGTGGATTTTATTTTATTTTTTCTTATTAATAAAAAAAATAAACATACTAGGAAAGCCTTGTCAAGCTGTAAATCTGAGCTGAGATGTTGGGAAGGAGGCAAAGTCACATGAAGGAACTCAGAGTTTAGAAATAATTATCTTTTCTATGGAACCCACAGTTATTGAGCACCCATGAGAGGGGGACAGAGATAGAACAATGAAGCAAGAAAGAAAAGATGGTGACTCCACAATAACTTGACAACATCATGGGGAACACATCGCCCCAATGAGAGATCAGTCATTCCAACTGAGGGAACTGATATGTCTAGTCCAGGGCTAGGCAACCTTGGCTCTTTTATGACTCATGGACTTCAACTCCCAGAATTCCTGAGCCAGCATGGCTAAGCATGGAAACCTCTCCCTTTCCCCTCAGCTTGGCTGGCTCAGGAATTCTGGGAGTTGAAGTCCACGAGTCATAAAAGAGCCAAGGTTGCCTACCCCTGGTCTAGTCTAACGAAGAGAAGAACTAGGGATGATATGATAGCAGTCTTCCAGTACCTGAGGGGCTCTCACAGAGAAGAGGGGGTCCACCTATTCTCCAAAACACCTGAAGGCAGGACAAGAAGCAATGGGTGGAACCTTATTAAAGAGACATCCAGCCTAGAACTAAGTAGAAATTTCCTGACAGTGAGAACAATTAACCAGTGGAATGACTTGCCTTCAGAAATTTTAGGGGCTCCATCACTACAGGTTTTCAAAAAGAGACTGGACGACCATTTCTCCAAAATGGTACAGGGTCTCCTGCTTGAGCAGGGGCTTATACTAGAAGACTCATATGATCCCTTCCAACTCTAGTATTATATGTTTTTTAACCTTTGAGTATTATGCAATGTAGGACTGATCTCCTTGGCAGTGAGCTGAAGATTATTCTCCTATAATGGACAAATAAGAAAGGAAAGGAATAAAAATGGAAAATCACCACCTGCAACAGCTTCTTAATTCTATTTATTTATGTAGTTGATGTCTTTTCATCTGATGAACTCTAAAGGCAAATTCAGAACCAGTAAAATAGGAAAACTCCACCTTCCAACTCACTGGGAAAGGAGATGTGTTATTTTCTGATGGCCATCACGGGCCCTAGAAGTCCCACTGAGGGAAACCTAGACTGGACCACTTCGAACTGATCAGCTGGCTCTACAGGAAGCAGTAATTCGGGAATGGATCCATTTCTAACTCAAGGGATTTCTGAGATAGCTATTGAGCTGAAACAAGCAAAGGAAAGAATGATTTCTTCCTCCCATATTTGGGTTTACAGGGTGCAATCTAAAAAATAACCACTTGACACACATATTCACTCCCTGAATATTAACAAAGCGGGAGAGAGCCTGTGGCTTGAGACTAAAGCTTCTGCCTAGCATTATTTATTTATTTATTTATTTATTCGATTTCTAGCATGCAGACTGCCCAGGTTCGAATCCCGGAAAGGGTGAGTTCTGACTGAAGAGAGTTAAATAACTCGAAATAGCTATCTCAGAAATCCCTTATTTCTTTGTTAACAATTTTAAAAACATATATATATTTGTGCTTGCAGATGGCTCTGGGTTGAGCTGAAACAAGCAAAGGAAAGAATGATTTCTTCCTCCCATATTTGGGTTTACAGGGTGCAATCTAAAAAATAACCACTTGACACACATATTCACTCCCTGAATATTAACAAAGCGGGAGAGAGCCTGTGGCTTGAGACTAAAGCTTCTGCCTAGCATGCAGACTGCCCAGGTTCGAATCCCGGAAAGGGTGAGTTCTGACTGAAGAGAGTTAAATAACTCGAAATAGCTATCTCAGAAATCCCTTATTTCTTTGTTAACAATTTTAAAAACATATATATATATGCTCTGATTGGCTGGGGGGTTGGCTGTGTTCTGATTGGCTGGGGGAGTGTTCTGTTTGGGTGGAGGCTTTGTTGTGCTGGAGAGGTTCAAAGTGGCCAATGTTGCAGCTCTGGTCTGGCTCCTGGTCTGTGGTCTTGCCTCATCATTGGTGTGGGTTTGGGTTTGCTTTTTGCGTGGATGTGTGGAGGTGGCATCCTGTGTGTTTCTGGTGTCAATCTTTGAGTTAGGAATACGTTTGTCAATAAGGGCGGGTTTCCAAATGGCTGGTAGGCGGGAGGTATCATCTCGTTTGTTCATGCTGTGGGGGCGTTTTTCTATCTCGATGGCTTCTCTGATTATTCTGTTATTAAAATGTTCAGTTTTGGCAATTGTTCTGGTCTTTTTGAAATCAATTTCATGTCCTGTGGCTTTAAGGTGTTGGACCAGGGAAGAAGTTGGTTCCTCTCTTTTGACTGAGTTTTTGTGTTCTTCAATGCGTGCATTTATCCTTCTGTTGGTTTGTCCAATGTATGTAGTGGGGCAAGCAGTACATGGGATTTCATATACTCCTTGATTTTCTAACTCAATTTTGTCTTTAGGGTTTCTTAGGATGGTGGATATTTTTCTGTTTGTGCAGAATGCTGTTTTGACGTTATATTTGTGCAGGACTTTGCTGATCTTGTCTGTGGTGCCTTTTATGTATGGGAGGAGGGCTTTGCCGTTTTCTTGTTCTCTGTCATGGATTTTAGTGGGAGTTTCTTTTTGGATTAAGTTGGAAATCTTATTTCTTGGGAATCCGTTGGATGTTAGTACATTAGTGAGAGTGTGTAGTTCGGTTTTTAGGTGTTGTTCGTCAGCTAGGCATTTGGTTCTGGAGATGAGTGTTTTGGCTACGGAGTTGATCTGTGCTGGGTGGTGGTGTGAGCGTGCGTGCAGATAGCGGTTTGTGTGTGTTTTCTTCTGGTAGATGGTGTGTCCTAGGGAGCCACTGGATTTCTTGTAGACTATATATATATATATATATATATATATATATATAATATATATATATATATATATATATATATATATATATATATATATATATATATATATATATATATATATATATATAGAGAGAGAGAGAGAGAGAGAGAGAGAGAGAGAGAGAGAGAGAGAGAGAGAGATACAAAATATGACTATCCCCACCCACCCTCAACTTCAAAACCGATTATACTCTTCAAGTTATCACAAAGTCTCATGCTACATAAATGGCTAAGTGGCTCCTGTATTTTCAGGGCGAAAATGATCTGAGTACCTCTTAAATAGAAAAAAGGAGCTGAAAAGGACCTCTTAAACAGGTAAACAAACAAATAAAATATGGATTATCTTATAATCTCATCTCTGTCCTCCACTAAAGTGACTTACTACAATTTCTTTCTGGTTATGTTACTGTAAAAGTTATGTCCATATATTTCTGCCTGATGAAAGCATCCCATAATATTTTATGAGGCTCATGAAGTGCACTTAAGCTTTCCAGACATACCTTACTTGTTTAATAAACTATTAAAACTGAGGCCTTTTTAAGGCCCTGAGACACCCAGAGGCAGAATGTTAATTTAAGAGTCCCAAATTTCTTCTGATTCCAACGCTAGGTCAATCGCAGTCCAGATATGGTAGACCCATGCAAGCCCCCTTGCAATGACTAAAAGTTGTGTGTCATATTCCAAAATGCTGGGAAATATATACTTGTCCACTTTGGTTTATCAGTTCTTCATGGTTTCCACTGCAAAGTCTGTTATCACCCTACCAGAACATGGTAAGTATTGAGTTTAGGAGCTTTTTTTAAAAAAAGGCAGTGCCATCTTAGGCTTCATTAACAGAAGAATAGTATCAAGACCACATGAAATATTAGTGTCCTATATACTGTTTTAGTAAGACCACATCTGGAATACCGTGTCCCATTTGAGCAATACAATAGAAACTTATACCGAGACCTTAGAAGAAGTACAGAGAAGATCAACAAGGATGATTATAGAGCAAGAGGCTGAAACATACAATGAACGGTTGTGGGAACTGGGTATGTCTAGTCCAGGAGTAGGGAACCTTGGCTCTTTTATGATTTGTGTACTTCAATACCCAGAATTCCTGAACCAGCGTCTGGCAGTTGAAGTCCACAAGTCATAAAAGAGCCAAGGTTGCCTACCCCTGGTCTAGTCTAATGAAGAGAAAGATTAGGGGTGACATGATAAAAGTCTTCCAATATTTAAGGGGCTGTCACAAAGAAAAAAGGGACAACCCATTCTCCTAAGCACCTGAGAGTAAGAGAAGTAATATACCAAAGAGAGATCCAACCTAGAACTAAGAAAAAATTTCATGAACGGAGAACACTTAATCAGTAGAAGAGCTGACCTCCAGAGGTTGTGATTGCTCCATCACTGGAGGTTTTCAAGAAGAGTGGACAGCCATTTTTATGAAATGGTATAAGCTCTGCTTGAGCAGGGGGCTGGACTAGAAGACCTCCAAGATCCCTAGTAATCTTATTATTCTATATTCCATGTTCCGAATACTTTTAGCTCTGGACATTCCAATTTTGGGGAACTTCTTCCCCAAAACAAGCATCTGATGTATATAGTGTAGCATCCATATTCACCCATTTTACCACCCTAAGAGCTTTAGAGACTGGAATTATAAGTGTCCAAGATCATACAGTTGGTTGATTTCTGCACCAGGTTCTCTATTCAACAACATATACAGGTAGTCCTTGACTTATGGCTACAATTGAGCCCAGAACTTACGTTGCTAAGCGAGAAATTTGTTAAGTGAGTTTTGTCCCATTTTATGACTTTTCTTGCCGCATTTCTTAAGTGAATCACTACCGTTGTTAAATTAGTAATACAGGTTGTTAAGTGAATCTGGCTCCCTCAATGACTTTGACTGTTAGAAGGTCACAAAAGAAGGTCACATGACCCTGGGATGCTGCAACCGTCATAAATATGAAGCAGTTGTCAAGCTTTCAAATGTAAGTCACGTGATCATGGGGATGCTACAATGGTCATAAGTGTAAAAATGGTCATAAGTCACTATTTCCAGTGTCCTGGTCACTAAATGAACTGTTGTAAGTTAAGGGCTACCTGTAGTATAAACCTCTGAAGATCTGTATTTTTGTGCACAGTATATTTTACAGCCATCATTTTTTTTTTTTTTTTAGGTTTCATCCTTTATTTTCAGTAAGAATTAAACTGCAAAGTACAATGGGAAGAAGGCTACTAGCATATCCATGCAGGTCTAGAACTGCCCAATAGTAGAATTTATTTAGAAATAGTTCATTTTGCAGCCACAAGTCAGTCACTTCCCTTCAGTATCCACTTTCTTAGGTAAGGAAGGAAGCAAGTAATGATTTCTTGCGTGCAGGAGATCCTCATGTTCATAAGCTATACAGCGTAACTTTATTTTTCCAGTGACTGGAGTCTGGCTCCTATGGTTTGCACATTGAGCACACTGGGCTTATTTGTGAAAGGATGCCACTGGCCTTGGATACTGGGGTTATCTGTATGGTAAGGTTTTCGGATACGAATAATTTCTAGGCCAGACTGGTTGGCCATCTTTTGGACGATATGTGCAATCTCTTCTACTGTCTTGCTGGTTAAAGGCTCCTCCTTCACAGTTCCATTCAAGTATTCAGCAACCAATGTGGGGATCCTGCAGTTCTTTGGGTTTACATAAACCACAACCCCAGGATTCTGCCTTGCAAAGTCCACTATCTTTTCTTCAACGTATTCTCTGGCGCCCAGCGAGTTCGACAAGTGCTGGCTGACCGTCAGGGTGATGCGCTGCAGCTGACACACGTAGCGGCCCACGCCGTTCCGCAGGACACTGGCCAAGAAGCGGCTCGGGGTACCCCGGCCGGTCATCGTCGGTGGCAACGCAACGCAACGCACACCGGAACTCAGCAGCCATCATTTTTATGGATCTAATGATATAATATTAAAAAAAACTAGGCATGTGTGTCTTGTGTAGGTATGTCATTGTTGCTTTCTGTTTTTATTTGCTTGGTTTGTTTGTATTGGAATATTGATATACAGAAGCTACTATGGCCTTTTTCTTTTAAAGGATGGGAAATTGCAGATATTTGTAGTACTCCCAGTATAAACAGCTTTTATTTATTTTAATAAAATATTCATCCTGTCACTTCAAGGTAGTTTACCTTGGTGTTATTTAAAGAGAAATAAACAGAAAAATTATCTCAAAATAACCCATCAAGAACAGCACTTAACATCACCACCCTGCACCATTACCTGTTCAAAAATATGAGATAATCAAAATAAAATCTTATATAAAAATATGGGTTTGACATTGATAGCTTTGACTAGCAAACAATCTAACAAAGTAAAAAAAATAGAAATAAGAAATTATCTTGCATAAGATCTAAGGATATAGAGGCGGGGTCCTCAACCTTGGCAACTTTAAGACATGTGGACTTCAACTCCCAGAATTCCTCAGCCAGCTTTGCTGGCTGAGGAATTCTGGGAGTTGAAGTCCACAAGTCTTAAAGTTGCCAAGACTGAGGATCCCTGATATAGAGGAAGGTTGCAGGATTTATAATGTAAAGACCAAAGGAGGTTCAAAAAAGGCTTAGACAAGTTGAAAATAATTTAACTTGATGCCTCAAAATAATATCTGAGGTCAGTCAGGTGTCAAGGAAGCTACTCCACACAGAGTTGAAAGGGACCTTGGAGGTCTTCTAGTCCAAACCTCTGCTCAAACAGGAGACCCTATACCATTTCAGACAAATGGTTGTCCAATCTCTTCTTAAAAACCTCCAGTGTTGGGGCACCCACAACTTCTGGAGGCAGGTCGTTCCACTGATTAATTGTTCTGTCAGGAACAATTAACTGTCAGGAAATTTCTCCTTAGTTCTAGGTTGCTTCTCTCCTTGATTAGTTTCCATCCATTGCTTCTTGACCTGCCTTCAGGTGCCTTGGACAATAGCTTGACTCCCTCTTCTTTGTGGCAACCCCTGAGATATTGGAACACTGCTATCATGTCCCCCCCCCTCGTCCTTCTCTTTGTTAAACTTTTTCATTAGACCTTGAGAATTCTTCCCATCATATGCTTCACTGAAAACCTGAGGAGATCAGATGCTTCAGCGGGTATTTTATGCATCAAAGCCAACTCTACTATTGGGTAAAGTGAAGTATTGTGAGCAGTTACTATAGCCTGCATAAGGCTTTTATGTATTTTATGCATCAAAGCCAACTCTACTATTGGGTAAAGTGAAGTATTGTGAGCAGTTACTATAGCCTGCATAAGGCTTTCTGAACCATTCTTGCTACTATATATTCATAGGAGTGGGCCCTAATCATTTTCCTATAGCAGTGGTGTCCAACCCACAACCCACAACCCAGAGGCTGCATGTTGCTCTGTACAGCTAGTAATGCAGCCCCACAAGATCATAAACTTTAACATTATTATGTGATTTATATACATTAACTATATTCTATACTTTATATGCGGCCCAAGACAATTCCTCTTCACTTAGTGTGGCCCGGGCAAGCCAAAAAGTTGCACACCCATGTCCTATAATCTAAACTCTGCAATCTTTTTACTGTGGTTGTATCTGTTCTTATATAGCAGCATGGGAATAGTAATTGTTCCATTTGTCAGTGCATTAATTTATGTGAAAAACTGACCTAATGCCCTTTAAAACTTTCTCAAATGAACCTTTGGAAAGATAGGATCAGAACTTCTTGCAACAAGCAAACTCAATAATTCCCATGAACAGCAGCTTCCAGTGCAGATTTTTTTTTAAAAAAAAAAATACAACTCCCTATCACCCATTTTTGTACCCTTTTAAAAGCCAAGTACCTGAATTTCTGGATTTTTATATCTCCATCGGCTTAAGAGGGACTAGCGTTTAGATTTCCATGAAATGTTTGCCTCGGGCTGCGTGCCCTATCATGCTGGAACTGAGAGATCCCTTGAGATATTATAAATGTTCAGACACTTAAATTCCTAAAGCAAACATTGCTAACAAACATGGCAGCCCACACACCTGAAGGACACCAACGTTACAAGCTTCTAAACATGTCAAAAAGGTTTAAAGGAGGATCAGATTAATAGGCCCAGGTTTGAAACTTCACATATTTCCCCCTTTTTTGCACTACCTTGAAAAAATAACTATTCAGAACTGGAGAAAGCTGTTTTTCAGTTTTTTTGCAAGCAACGAACTGAAGGTAAGTTAGGAAAGAATAAATCAGTGCTGTTCTATGCATTATGATTTAGGTTTTATTTGATTTTCAGTTTTTTTCTAAGTGCCAAATTTCTGGTACTTGATTTAAAACATATCAAAGGGTGTGAGGGTTAGATGGACAGGCTCATTGCAAAATAGATGAAGCAAGGAAATAAAAATATATCCTCCATGAACCCAGGGTGCAGGGGCTTGCACCCTGGGCTTCCTTTTCAACAATTAAAAATGGAGGTTTACAAGAGTTTTCTCTCTTGTAGAAATCAAATGCACAAATTAGACATATTTGGACTGTATTTCCTACAAATACTTAGATACAATAGTTATAAAATAAAATACAATGTACTTTATAACACCAATTTTGCAGGGTTTAAAGATGCACTGTTTCATATCCACCAGGTTCAAGAATTTGAGGGAAATTATAATGATTCATTCTGGGGTGTCCAACCTTGGCAACTTTAAGACTTGTGGACTTTAATTCCCAGAATTCTCCAGCCGGCATGGAGTTGAAGTCCACAAGTTTTAAAGTTGCCAAGGTTGGATACCCCCGATTCAGATGCTGAATCGGGAGAGGCAGAGCCTGTCTGAAGTCTATTCTCAACCATGAAAGTTTCATGGCTGATTTGGGAGCAATAATTATCTTTCAGCCCAGCCCACTTCACAGATTTGTTGTTCTGAAAGAAAGAAAGAAAAAATCAAAGATGTTGATTTTTGATGTTGATCAAAAATCAAAGAAAGAAAAAATCAAAGATGTGTTGACAACATTGCCCTGAACTCCTAGAAGTGTCAGGAACAAATAACCAGAAGATTTCTTAAGTCCAAAGCACAGAAGAGTTTATTATTGCTACCTCTAATACAAGAATCTAGTCAAACTAATAGTCAAAGATAAATTGGCGCTAGATAAGGGTCAAAATAATTCATGGAAGGCTGGACTTAAGTTTCTTGTGGCAATGCAATGACTCCAACTGATGACGCATTTCATTCTGCCTTCCAGATCAGCCTGTTCTTCTACTACAAGAAGATTGGATATAAATCTAAAAAAAATAATAATTAGGTATTTATAGAGCCAACTCTTGACTTGGCCTCTAAAAGAACATGTGACATGTATACTAAGAAATGCTTTCAGTAAAAATGATAGTACGTAGAGGGCCATTTTATAATGTTTGGATTGCATTAGCGTCAGTGCTTAATTCTTGCCAAAACAAGGGCTGGATTTGATCCAACTGCTCAGTCAGCATACAGTCAACTTTCTGTATAGCTGTTGAAGGGATTGTCCCACAATAACCCTGCCTCAGCTCTGCTTTTCCTCCTGGAAACACAGCTTTGCAAAAAAGAACAACAGTTTCTTCTTTCTTATCCCATGTCCTCATTCCTGTCCAAGTCTAGAGGTGACCCCAAACATTTTGATGGGGGGGGGGAACAAAGCTGCACTTCTCCCACTCTTGTGTACAAAATGACTGGCCCTTCAGACCTTCCTAGATACTGCTAGTTTTCCCCCCAAAAGAGACAGCATATCTTTTTATACAAAATAATAAACCCTGGGTCTTTCACAGAGGTGTTTAACAAACAGCCATTCCTCAAAGAACATCAGGATTGTTGTCTATAGGGGAGACAGGAGTTGAATCCCCCTCGGATTAGCTGTCCCGGCTCGCCAACTGCTCTGCCTTGATTGGAAATCTGAGGCTCTACCTGAACTTTTCTACTAATTCAGTAATTACTGCTCTGCCTGAGATGGACCCCTTTCCTGCAATTACTCAACAGGCGCTATCAGTCAAAAAGGTTAGCACCTGAATCTAGATTCTAATTAACACCTCAGGTAGGCTTCAATTTTTTTTTTCAATTAAAGCTTAATAGAACAGGAACTTTCCTTCGCATAAGATTTCACCTGTTGGCTAAGGTAAACACTTTAGAGCTAAGAGACAGACTCATTTTGATCTTGAAATGTGGTATCAATCAGCACAAAGGTCCCACAGTAAAACAGCCAGATAATTAACTACAGCCCAGATGGTAAATACCTACAGCTCGCTTGAGGTTTCTGTTGCCCACTGGGATTTATGTTTCTTATGAATTGATATTTTTTTTCTACTTCATTCAAAACTTATTGGCCCTCAGGTACTGGAAATGAAAGAATTATGTAAAAGATTCTGAGGAAAAATCAGCTTTCTTGTTTAGATTATTGTTGTAAGGACCAACAGTGTTTAGATGGCCAAAATGGCATCACTTCCATACAAAAGCATCTGCAGTAAGCTGTTAGATGCAGACTTAAATTAACCCCAAAGATTATCAGACCATACAGAGAAAGGGAAAGGTTTCCCCTATCTGGTTGAGTCTGATTGTAGGGGTAATAATAATAATAAAGTTGGAAGGGACCTTGGAGGTCATCTAGTCCAACCCCCTGCTCAGGCAGGAAACCCTATACCATTTCGGACAAATGGCTGTCCAGTTTCTTCTTAAAAACTTCCAGTGTTGGCGCATTCACCGCTTCTGGAGGCAGGTTGTTCCACTGGTTAATTGCTCTAATTGTCAGGAAGTTTCTCCTTAGTTCTAGGTTGCTTCTCTCTTTGGTTATTTTCCACCCATTGCTTCTTGTCCTGCCTTCAGGCGCTTTGGAAAATAGCTTGACTCCCTCTTCTTTGTGGCAGCCCCTGAGATATTGGAACAATGCTATCAGGTCCCCCCTCATTCGAAGTTACAACAGCACTGGAAAAAGTGACTTATGACTGTTTTTCACACTTACGGCCCTTGAAGCATTCCCTGTGGTCACGTAATCAAAATTTTGATGCTTGGCAACTGGCATGTATGGATGACAGTTGGGGTGTCCCATGGGGTCATGTGATCACCTTTTGCGACACGCAAAAATCAACAGGGAAGCCAGATTCACTTAACAACCCTGTTACTAATTTAAGAACTGCAGTCATTCCCTTAATGACTATGGCAAAAAAAATGGGGCAAAACTCACTTAACAACTGCCTCATTTAGCAACAGGAACGCTAGGCTTAATTGTGGTCGTAAGCTGAGGACTTCCAGTATGTTATCTTAATGCTATAATATTTCCACCTAAATCGATAGGCAACATCTCCTAATGGCTTCATGTCGATCTTGCACCAAAATCCCTTTTTTTTAGGGGGGGGGAGGCTTTTTGTAATAGGCCCAATTTTATCTCTGAAGTTTCTGCTTTTTCCTCCAGGTAACCACGATCAGGGTAGGACGGCACAGCAGTGGACAGGTGTCTGCCCTGAGATTTAATGGCTGGGTGAAGCAGCTTCTTTGTTAGGAGGCAAAATCCGATTGTTTTGACATTTCATTGTTTCATTTTAATTAGGCTGTTGGAAAGAGATTTTATATTTGAACTGTTTGGGGTTGGGATGCCACGCTACCAAAGAGAAATCAAGAAGATTAATTGACAGGTCCTATACTTTGCATAACATCTAAAGGAAACCAGCTTTCAAGTGGATTTTCAGAGTAAAAATAATTTTTTTTTAAAAAAAAGGGTTGCAGAATAATGAAGCAGAATGATAAAGGGAGCACGTAAACCATCCCCAGAGAGCTGATACACCAGCAACTAAGGATCAGATTTAAACTCACTTAGCAGTAATTGTTAAGAAACAGAAGAGATCCGTTTATGAACCGGGAGTCAAAAGTTACCGTGTTGTTGCCACACAGCAGCTAAAAGGCTTTTCTTTCCAAAAGATTAAAACTTCAAAGAATTGAAAATAAGAGACGCAAGAGGTGGTCATCTGTTTTGGCATGATAGGGTTTGATTTCTTTTTCTAAAAACAACTATCTTCTTCTTGCCACCAGCCTATCCTGCTTCCGCCTATTTGGGTGTGTGTGTGTGTGTGTGTGTGTGTGTGTGTGTGTGTGTGTGTGTGTGTGTGTGTGTGTGTGTGTGTGTGAAGGGGAGCTCCCTTCATTTTGCATCCTCTTCAAGGCAAATAGGAATTTATGTTCTGTGGCAGCAATAGAAAATAAATTATTTAGAGTAGGAAAGTTCTTTTCAAAGAAAGGAGGGAGGGAAGGAAGGAGACAGGGAAGAAAGGCAGAAAGATAGCTCAATACACACAGGTTTCTGTGGGGTGTGATAAAAAGTTCAAAGTGGTGCTCCCTCCCCCACAATGTTGTCATTGTTGCATGATGTAATGGAGGTGGGAATGACCTTGATAAACAGGAGGACTAGACAATAATCAAACAAGTAACCGCTGATTCCTCAGAAGGAATGGGGGTAGGGCAAAGTCTCAGAAGGGACAACCCACCCCAGTAACAGAGTTGGAAGGGGCCCTGGAGGTCTTCTAGTCCAACCCCCTGCTCAGACAGGAAACCCTAGAGCATTTCAGACAAATGGTTGTCCAATCTCTTCTTTAAAAACCCCAGTGTTGGGGCACTCACAACTTCTGAAAGCAACTCATTCCACTGACTGTTCTCACTGTCAGGAAATTCCTCCTTAGTTCGAGGTTGCTTCTCTCCTTGATTAGTTTCCATCCGTTGCTTCTTGTCCTGCCTTCAGCGCTTTGGAGAATAGCTTGACTCCCTCTTCTTAGGGGCAGCCCCTCAAATATTGGAACACTGCTATCATGTCCCCCCTCGTCCTTCTCTTCATTAAACTAGACATATCCAACTCCAGCAACCGTTCCTTATATGTTTTAGACTCTTGCCCTTTAATCATCTTCGTTGCTCTTCTCTGCACTCTTTCTAGAGTCTCAACATCTTTTTTACATCGTGGTGACCAAAACTGGATGCAGTATTCCAAGTGTGGCCTTACCAAGGCATTATAAAGTGGTATTAACACTTCCAATGATCTTGATTCTATCACTCTGTTAATGCAGCCTAGAAGTGTGTTGGCTTTTTTGACAGCTGCAGCACACCGCTGGCTCGTATTTAAGTGGCTGTCCATTAGGACTTAAATTTCTTGGGCTCTAAAGACAAAGGGAGAGAGAGAAATAACAATAGCAATAGCACTTAAACTTATATACCGCTTCATAGTGCTTCACAACCTTTTCTAAGCAGCATATTGCTCCCAACAATCTAGGTCCTCATTTTACTGACCTTGGAAGGATGGAAGGCTAAGTCAACCTTGAGTGGTCAAGAATCAAACTCCTGGAGTGAGGAGTGAGTTAACCTGTAATATTGCATTCTAACCACTGTGCCACCACGGCTCTCTTTCAGACATGCAAGACTGATGTCAGCCTTGCATGACAGTCCAGAAGAGAAGCACATCAAGAAATTCTAACTCTGTACTTTCTTTATTCATGTCCTAAGCACCTACAAATTATAAACATTATATAACACTCAACTCTGAACAAATAAAATAAGTATAAAATAGACCACAGAAATACAGCACATAAAAATATTAAGAATAAATAGAAATAAAGTTAAATGACATTTGCCCGGTATTGGGCCTCATTGACAACATTTTCTCTCACCAGGTCCTCCTCCATACATGGTGAAGGACCTCATATGCATCATAACACGTGTGAGATGAATTGCTCTTCTCCACATTCACACAGAGTATCTTCTATAGGGAAGCCCCATGTTGCACTTTATACTAAGGTTGCACTTTATACTAAGATGACGTTAACAGAAGCTTGCAAATCAGAAAGTATAGTCCTCCCCCTACAATGGAGCCCAAAATATATATGTATGTATGTATGTATGTATGTATGTATGTATGTATGTATGTATTTATTTATTTATTGGATTTATATGCCGCTCCTCTCCAAAGACTCGGAGCGCCTTACAACATATGTATAAAACAACAGATCATAATCTGAATCCAAACAAAAATATTTAAAAATGAGAACCCCACACACATTCATCATTCACACAACAATCCACAATCATCCCCAGGCCTGCGGGCAAAGATAAAGTCTTAAGGTTCTTTCGGAAGGCCAGGAGAGTGGGAGAAACGCGGACTTCAGGAGGCAGTTGGTTCCAGAGGGCGGGCGCCACAACAGAGAAGGCCCTCCCCCTAGGGCCCGCCAGATGACATTGTTTCACTGACGGGACCCGGAGGAGGCCGACCCTGTGTGCTCTCACCGGTCGTAGGGAAGTATGTGGCAGAAGACGGTCCACTTTATGACCTTTTTTGCTACAGTTGTTAAGTGAATCACTGCAGTTGTTAAGTTGGTAACACAACTGTTCAGTGAATCTGGCTTCCCCATTGACTTTGCTTGTCCAAAGAACACAGTAGGTGTTTACATGACCCTGGGACACTGCAACCATCATAAATATGAGTCTGTTGCCAAGCGTCTGAATTTTGAACCCATGCCCACAGGGATGCTACAATGGTTGTAAGTGTGAAAAATGGTCATAAATCACTTTTTTCCATGCCGTTGTAACTTTAGACGGTCACTAAATGAACTATTGCAAGTGGAGGATCTCTCAACTTTTCAATCCAAGAAACTATGAAGCATCCCTTTGGAGATATTTGCCATACCCCTATTCTTTTTGTGAATTCAGGTGCCTCTTATCCTACCATTGTACAGTCTGCAGTCCTTCCCCGCCTCCTAAATTCATTGCTAATAAACATATGCATATTTAAAAGAGGGCAGATCTTGGATGGGATCATGGGGGCTGCCATCTTGACTTCTTTCACCATACTCTGCAGACATCCCTGATCATTTGGACTTAAGTAATGCAAACAGCAACCACATCTTACCCTCACTTGCAGGAAAGGTCGCCCTGTATTTCAAAAATCTTGACCGAACCCAAATGTCTCACCTTGATTTTATAACAGCAGCCCTGCAGAAAAAGACAAGCCACCACACACAAAGGTTGGGGAGAAGGATGGAGGCCCTGACTTTGTAAAAGCGGTTATATTCAAGTTGATTTGCATGACCTTGAATGACCCTCTCCAAGTGCAATGGCTTCTTAAAATGTCTTCCTGGCAAAAACAATAATGACGTGCAAGTCTCCTTGAACTCCTAAAACCAAGTTGCTTGTTTTCTAACCCAATGGGCAATGGCACGAAGGAGCATTAATTGATTTGGTCGATACTTTTCTCAAACAAAGTTTGGCCTCCCCTGTTTGTTTGCGTGTTTTGCATTTTCTTTTCCCTGGGTTTTTAACACAAGCCGTGAAAAATACCCCAGGTTTTCCTTTCAGAACACTGGGATTCTTTAGTAGATGAACGCACACAGAAAGCAGTCCCTGCTGGCACAAAGTTTGAAAACTATTGGTCCGAGGGATAATAGGATCTGGTTAGTGAAACCCATTGTTCAAAGTTATGTTTAGCTGGGAAATTTAGAGAATGACCTAAGCTGGCTCAATATCCTACACAGCTCCTTCTTTTATTCTGATAATTCTAGATAATCCATTTCCTCCATGAGTTCCTGGCTAAGAGAAACTCATAAAATTTACATTTGGTGGCATTCGGGTGCGGTTCAAGGTGCTAGTGACCACCTTTAAAGCGCTCCATGGCATCGGACCCGGATACTTATAGGACCGCCTACTGCCAGCAAATACCTCCCGCTGTCCGGTACGCTCCCACAGAGAGGGCCTCCTCAGGGAGCCGTCGGCCAGACAATGCCGGCTGGCGGCCCCCAGGGGGAGAGCCTTCTCTGTGGGAGCTCCTATGTTATGGAACGAGCTCCCCCCCCCCCGAACTCCGTACAATGACAGATTTACGCACCTTCCATCGGGAACTAAAAACGTTCCTTTTTCGACAGGCCGGCCTGGCATAGAAGCTTCGGTTCCAGTGGGGTTAGAATGTTTTAGGGGGATTGAGTAAATTTTTAAGATTTGTAAGTGTTGGGTTTTAAATGGGGATTTTACGGCCAAATTATTTAATTCACTTTTAATTATTTTAAATTATATATATTTATATGTTTTTTAAATTTTAGGCTGTACACCGCCCCGAGTCCTTCGGGAGAGGGGCGGTATAGAAATTTGAAAATAAATAAATAAATTCAGCAGATGACATGAAACTGCATTTAATATCAAGTGGTGTTTTCTAGATGACATTAGGGAGAACCTGATAGGATACAGCTGTTCTCAGCAAGAGATTTTTTTTTCCCCTATATGACACCTGTTGGAATCAAGCAATGGCAAGAGGCAGTTGACCTAGAAGACTTCAACCTGTGGATAAAATAGCCCGTTCAAAAGTCAAATATGAATTTTACGTTTTGCCTCCAAAGATCGGTAAGCTTTTAGCACCACACGTGGATTCCGCACTAAGTGACCTTGGACCTAGGTGATTTTGTGACAGTGTTCAACAGCTGAGACCATCTTTATTTTGACATCAGCTGGATGTATTTGGAACCACAGCATAACAGAGTTGGAAGCGACCTTGGAGGGCTTCTAGTCAACCCACCTGCTCAAGCAGGAAACCCTATACTGTTTCCGACAAATGGTTGTCCAATCTCTTCTTAAAAATGTCCATTGATGGAGCACCCACAACTTCTGGAGGCAAGTTGTTCCATTGATTAATTGCTCTGTCAGGAAATTCCTCATTAGTTCTAGGTCAGTGATGGCGAACCTTTTAGAGACCGAGTGCCCAAACTGCAACCCAAAACCCACTTATGCATCATTGGGTGCCGGGTAGGTGTGGCCCAATGGGTGGGTGTGGCTGCGGTGGTAACGGCAGACTGGGTGGGACTAAAAAGTTCAATCAATCAATTCCAACTTTGCAAGATCTTTTTTTTTCCTGTGAGAAGTTGAAATTGATTGATTGATTGAACCTTTTTTTTTTTTGCACACGGCAGTGGAGGTCTAGAGCAAAAAGGTTTTATAAAACCCAGCTGAAGGCCTAGGACTGGGGTGACGGCGCGTGTGCCCACGGAGAGGGCTCTGAGTGCCGCCTCTGGCACCCGTGCCATAGGTTCGCCACCACTGTTCTAGGTTGGTTCTCTCCTTGATTAGTTTCCATCCATTGCTTCTAGTCCTGCCCTGAGGTGCTTTGGAGAATAGTTGATCTCCCCATCTTCTTGTCAACCCCTGAGATATTGGAAGACTGCTATCATGTCGCCCCTCGTCCTTCTCTTCATTAAACTAGACATACCCAATTCGTATAACTGTTCTCTGTATGTTTTAGCTTCCAGTCCTGTTTAGCGAAGCTAGTGTTTCCCTGGGGGGGGGTTTTGGAAAGATTTGAGTTTTAGAGAAGCATGATTGTATGGAAATTCTTGCCATATTCTACCTCTTGGCTCTTCGTTCAAGGTAAACATCTCTCACACACACATATGGTCCTACCCATATCCCGAAGGTGCTTTTCCCAAAAAAAAGGCAACTGGACTTTCTTGGTCTTTTCTCTAGAAAATGTTTCACTTCTCATCCAAGAAGCTTCTTCAGTTCTGAGGTTCTTCAACTTCTTGGATGAGAAGTGAAATATTTTCTAGGAAAAAACCCAAGAAAGGCCCGTTGCCTTTTTTTTGGGAAAAGCACCTTCGGGACAACCATGACCTGGATGATTGAGAATCCCCATAGACATTTAGCCACACTCCTACCCATAATTTTAGTTAGACTATATCTCTGAATAATTTAACGTCGGTGCCTTAGAAAAAAAAGCTAAAGCTCTTGAGTATTTTGAACTTTTAACTAATTTACCACTACAGATAGTCCTTGACTTAGGGCAGGGGTAGGCAACCTCGGCTCTTTTATGACTCATGGACTTCAACTCCCAGAATTCCTGAGTCAGCTATGCTGACTCAGGAATTCTGGGAGTTGAAGTCCATGAGTCATAAAAGAGCCGACTCAGGAATTCTGGGAGTTGAAGTCCATGAGTCATAAAAGAGCCGACTCAGGAATTCTGGGAGTTGAAGTCCATGAGTCATAAAAGAGCCGACTCAGGAATTCTGGGAGTTGAAGTCCATAAAAGAGCCGAGGTTGCCTACCCCTGACTTAGGGTTAGTATTGGGACCAGAATCTGTTGCTTAGCAAGGTGGTGGTTAAGTGGGTCACATCTGATTTTGCCATGGTTGATAAGTGAAATGATAAAAAAAACCAGTCTAGATCAATGTAACAGACTCAATCAGCTATGATTAGAAGTATAGTGAGAAGGAACTGGTTGCAAAAATCCCTTTATTTGTTCTTGCAACTTGCAGTTGATGTGAATCAGAAAGAATGGTTCCTTTGCTGCCAAGGATGGTCTCCTTGTAGCAACCATAGTCATTTTTAAATGGATAGGAGTGTTTCTTTGTTTTTTATATGGAATATTGGCAAGGAAATCTTTTTTCAAGGGTTATAAAAGCACAGGAATGGGGATCCTTCTTTCTTTCCTTCTTTCTTTCCTTCTTTCCTGCCTTCCCTCCCTCTCCCATAGATTTCTCTACCTGTTATCAGAATTCTGAGATCATCTAAGCTAAATAATCCAAGATCATCTCCAAAGTAGTAGTATAGGATATGGAAGCAGGAGCAAGGGTAATAGGGAGATGCTGTAAATACTTTCAAATTTTTGAGTATATCTTAATATAACAATGCTGTTTAATAGGAAAGTGTGATAACAATATATCAAATAAAGAACACATTAAAGAAAGGTCAATTATGTCTTTCCTATCACTAATGAGTTAGAAGTAATTGTTAAACTTTCCATTATAACTTCAGTCAGCAAATGGTTGACTCTGTAAGAAATTATCCAGAGCCAATGCAACCGGCGTAGTACAGAACGTTTAATAATCAGGTGATTTCAAAATAACCAGTGACAATTATAAATGGGAAAAAATGTCGGGGGTGTAAGACGTAACACTATTATCCTGTAACATAAGATTATAATTAGACATAGATATCATTTTGTACTTGTTGTTATCCATAGCAAATTTGTAAAATTAAATATTCTTGTTATACCTTTTTTTTTTTTTAAAAAACCCTTTTTTTAAAAAAAATGGTTCTGACAAATAATTAAGTTTAGGACCAGATTAAGCTTCAGTTGATTTTTTTGTCATGAAATGAATTAAAAATGGCTACAACTTGCCACAACATGTTTTGGCAAAATGACAACTTGAAGGCTTGATCTCTGCAGAGTTGGAAAATCTGCATTCTAACATCTCAGCTAATCTCAATGTTTTAAAACTCCCTGCCATTAGAAAGGCCATAGGGCAGCGGTTTCTATGAAGAATTATTGAAAGATTTTTTCCCCTATTTTTCCCCACTCTGATTTTGCTTAAATGGTTAGCACATTTTCACAATGGCTGGAGCAAAGGTCCCCAAACTTTGAGCCATGGCTCACTAATGGGTGAGGCCTACTGGGCCTCGTGATGGGCCGGCCAGTGTATGCGCATGGCCCTACTTGCGTGAGCCTCGTTGTGGGCGCTCGTGGCCCCACTCATGTGAACCTCGTTGTGGGCACTTTGACTCCACTCACGTGAGCCTTGTTGCGAGCACTCACAGCTCCACTCATGTGACTCTTGTTGTGGGCACTCACAGCCCTACTCACATTAGCATTGTTGCAGGCGCTCACAGCCCTTTGCGTGAGGATCACCACAAACATTGTGGGCGCTCATGCACACACACATGCACCTCCCCCTCCTACAAAATCATCCCCTCTTTCCCCCCTCCCCCTCCACTCCAGACCGCCAACCTGGAAAGGTTGGGGAACTCTGGGCTAATATATTCTCACATGGCTGTTCAAACTCAGCTTGATTAAAAGTAGCCCTCAATTTGTGATCATCACTGAGCCCAAGATTTCTATTGCTAAATGAGACAGTGGTTAAGTGAACACTGCCCCATTTTACAAACTTTCTTGCCATAGTTGTTAAGTGAATCACAGCTTGACTGTCTTCAAAAGAGTGACCTTTGTCTTTTAAATGCAGATGGGCCACTGAATCTTGTCCAGATAGATTTGTTCTCCTATGTTGTTCCTATGGACCTCTTCTTGACTAGGTCCTCATGACATCTGATGAGGTAAAGTACCTCATGATGTAGCTTTTAATAAAATGCGTTAATAAGACAAAGTCACTGAAGGAGTAGGCGTCAGCTTAAATGGACTCCAGAAGATGGTAGAGGACAAGAAGGCCTGGAGGAATGTTGTCCATGGGGTCGCGATGGGTCAGACATGACTTCGCAACTAACAACAAAGACAAAGTGCTGCTAGCTGATTCCTTCTGATTTTTAACCACCATAAACTGATAGAGCGCTTATCCTTTGATCAATTCCCACAGAATTTTAGGCCTTCTCTCTGATTCTCCCCAGAATCTGGTACAAATAATCCTCAACTAACAACCATTTCAAACCTGTGATGGTGCTAAAAGTGACTTATGACTGGTATTCGCACTTACAACTGTCATCGCCTCTCCATAGTCATGTGATCATATTTATCCCTTTCCTAGGGGGCTTCCAATAATAAAGTAAATGGAGGAAACCAGATTCACTTAATAATCACAGCAAAAAAAGGTCATAAAATCAGGCATGACTCAGTTAAGGACTGCAACGTTGGCAACAGAGATTCCAAGTCATAACTCAAGGACTACCTGTAATCTGATTTGAGTCCTTTTCCAGTCCTGGTACTTGATATTTAGGTCTTTAGCTTTTCTCATCCCATTGCCTGGAATACAACTTTTAATTCAGGACATAAATCAAAATACAGGTTAAAGTAATGACTCTTTACGAAACAAAGTCATTTTTAACAGTGTAGGTCCATTCTTCCCAAAATAGCAAAATATATCCAAAATAGAATTACCATGAAATAATAATTCCATGCAGGTTTTGAAAGAATTGGGACAAACAAGCCATTTTCACTGAAGTGCACAGAAATGGGTATATTATAACTCTAGTGTAAAGAGAGGGAGACAAATGAAGAATGAAGAAAATTGGTTATTAAGCAATGGAGAAATAATTACACAGCAATTAAGTTATGATCAGGATTTATTAGTCATGAGAAACCTTAGGAACATCTTGGCTATGGAAGTGGCTTAGTCATTCAAATTTTTGTCTGCAGCATCATAGGCAAATAAATAAATATCAATTCAACCTCTTGGTGCCAAAGGGTATTATGATGGCTTTCTTTCAGAACTATACATTTAATCTGAAGGCAAACTGTGAGATTGTTGTCAATAATGTATCCTTCATTTATTTATTCAATTTTAAATCATCCTTCATTCATCTGAACTAATTCAATCAGCTATTATTGCTCTAAAATATCTTGGGAACAAAGAGGCATTGAACTCAAGAACCAACCCTGACAGTTTTCATATTTACTAATGTACAGTATGAAAACTTCTGCAAGTATTTTTAGCTTCATCTGCAATATCTATATGGTTTCTTTTCTTTTTTCACATTTTTGTGCCTTCAAGTTAATTTTAACTCTTAATGACTTTATACTTTTCTTGGCAACACTGCAAAAATGTTTCATTTTATTTATTTATTAAATGTTATATGCCACCCACCTGGCCATCCAGTGATTGCAAGCAGCCTACAAGATTTAAAAAATGACAATATAAATCATTAATGAATTTAATAAACGTATTAAAATCGTTAAACATTAAAATCAACAAAGAGGGAGAAGGAAAAAAAATCCATATACAACAGGGTAAGAGGTGGAGTCTTCTTTTAATCCACTAACTATCTCCACTATGAAACACACCCCCATCGGGACCCCAGGCCAGTTGATAGAACCAGGTCTTCAGGCCTTTTCTGAAGGCCAAACAAATGGGTGCAGATCTCACTTCAAAGGTCGGGATGTTCCAGAGGTAGGAGCCGTGTGTCATGGTTCCGACAGATGAAACCCTTCAAAAGAACTTCCAGGCGTTATTTGCCTTAAAGAATCTTTTATTTGAGAAACAAAGTATTGGCACTACATAGTTGAACCCCAAAATTAAATTCCCCTACCCTGGATACAAAGTAACAAAATACAATTCCCACCCCCAATAAACAGTCATAAAGCGCATTCTGCAATTAGCTTGAAGCACAGGCTTTCTCCCCAGCTCTCCAGCCCACCAAAACTTTATCAGCTCAGGACCCAGTTTGTCCTTGGGTTCCCACGGCAGAGTTATTATTATTATGACTAACTGAACTCTCATCCCAATCCCCCCTCCCAGCACCAACTAATTCTGAAAGCATAGAGAAAATGGCTGCATTTTCATCTGTTGTCAAAGCAAGAGCATCCGAGATTAGCAGCGTTGACACCATGGCAGAAAAGACCCTTCTCCTGGACCCCACCATATGGACTTCCTTGACTGACTGGGTCCGCAGCATGCCCCTTCTCCTGGCACACATGGTGTGCGGACCAATCCTCCGGTTTTGTCCTTATCTTTTCCAAAGGTTTTGGTTGACTTCCCATTATAGGGGTGAGAAACAGTAACTGGCCCAAAGTCACCTTCTGTGTTTAAGAGAGGCCTAGGGCCTGGGTCTTCCTGCTCCCAATCCCACACATGAACTATTACACTACACTAGGGATCTTCAAACCTGGCCTTTTTATGACTTGTGGACTTCAACTCCCAGAATTCCTCAGCCAGATATGCTGGCTGAGGAATTCTGGGAGTTGAAGTCCTCAAGTCATAAAAGGGCCAGGTTTGAAGACCCCTGCACTACACTGTCTTTCCATGAGCTTCCTTGTTCTTGTGTTTATTTGAAGGCAACATAAAAGGATATTGAAGATGCTCAGGTCAATTAAGGTGAATGTTACAAAGTGAAGCATTTCAAATTGGAGATATAGAGAAGATGTCAACTAATATTGAATATCCTTGCTTTGACAAAATATGCAGAACTGTCTGGTATTTTTAGAGTTAATTTAGATGACGGAGAAAAGGGAGGGGAAATAACAAAAGCCCGGAACGGAAGTGAATCTCTGCCCTCTGGGCTAATTGGAAGATGTGACTTGTGACTGCAAGATAAGGGAGGGGTTTAGCAAGAAAAGTTAGATACCAGCAAGAGGAATTCAGATTCTGGCATAAACCTCCATGATGTGCCGTCAGTTTGTAACACTGTTAATAAAGGCATGCCTGGAAGTTCTTTGAAGTGTTTCATTAGTCGGAACCATGACAGAAGATGGATGATAAATCTAAAAGAGAGTTGGATATCAAATAAGGCATCCATGTTTGTTTTAACGAAACATTGTCCACCATCTTTCTCCTCCAAAAAATGGAGTCTCTCAAGGCAGTTAAGAATCTTAACCGTGAAAAGAAAAAAGTTTCATAACATCTTAAATGCAAATAAATATGTTATTGCATAAGCTTTTATGCATCACAATCTTCTACAAAGAATTGTAATCTTTTTTGCTGTAGCAAGTTTTCACGCCTAGTCCTCTGTGCATGTTTCTTCGCTCTCTCCCTGTAGTAATCTATGCTCCTCCGTGCAATTTCTGCATTAAATTAGAGTCATTATCCAATATATTTTGTTTTCTTTAAAAAGGATAACAAAAGTGGTGTGTTTTTGATCTTGGCATCTGCTTAGTAAAATACTTTCTATAAGAATAGGATCTGAGGTTAATTCAAATGAATAGGAGTACTTTTGCAAGTAAAATTATTTTCACTGAGTTTTCCCTTAAGGGGGGGAGGGAGAGAGGAAGGAAGGAAGGAAGGAAGGAAGGAAGGAAGGAAGGAAGGAAGGAAGGAAGGAAGGAAGGAAGGAAGGAAGGAAGGAAGGAAGGAAGGAAGGAAGGAAGGAAGGACTGGATAGTTTGGAGGGGAAGGTTGGATGGATTGGAGGGAAGGATCTAAAAAACATAAAAAAGATTTGTTTAATGCACAGTTTCTCAGCCTTACCAGCTTTAAGCTGTGTGGACCTCAACTTCCAGAATTCCCCAATTATAACTTCTTATTGGATTAATGTAGAACAGTGTTTCTCAACCTTAGCAACTTTAATATTTGTGGACTTCAATAGTTATATCTGGGGAATTCTGGGAGTTGAAGTCCATGAAGCATAACATTGTCAAGGCTAAGAAACACTGGATATGTAAACCGCAAATTTGGTTGCAGTGTACAAGTCACACATGGACATCATAAACTTCTAATAAATCTCTTGTTCATTTGGCCACTGCCCAAATGCCTATCCCAGGCAGATGCACTACAGAATCTTCCTTCCTTCCTTCCTTCCTTCCTTCCTTCCTTCCTTCCTTCCTTCCTTCCTTCCTTCCTTTCTTTTTTTCCCAATCAGATCCAACTCCATTTTTAACTAAACCTTTCTTTTGCCAGCTTCTCCTGCTAGGACAAAAGAAATTATTCTCTTCCTTTCTACCTTCAGAGACCTATCCTGCAGAGAAGTCCCAAGCCAGTTTATATAATTTCTTTCCAAAATTTAATTGTTTTGGAAAGAATAAAAATGACTGGGGCAACGAAGCAACTCTGCAGGCTGTGATGAGTAGCTGAAGGTCTGCCTGAGGCTCAAAAGAACATAGACTTAACTTACAGAAAAAGACCTTTAAGGATATCTTAGATAACTTGATCAGAAGCAAGAAGAGCCAGCAACAGATCCCAGAAAGCAGAAAGAAGGTGCAGCCATGTTGAGCTTGATCCTGCAAAACTCACAAGCTGAATTTTCCTATTGGCAAGAAAGGTTGCTGGCTTCAGTGTTAGTTTTTTTTTTTTTCACATTTGGAATTAGAATTGATACCAGAAAAAAAGTGGGTAATAATATCCTGCATTTTTAGAGACAGAAAGGACCAGCACGGCCACCTCTGCAAATTTGAATCAGTATTATATTACAGCCCTTTTCTCAGAGAAGGGCAAGATGGGTAGAAGTAAAGAGTTACATGCTTATTTACAAGAAGGTTTGTGAAAAAGGTCAGGGAAAGTGTATAATTATTATCAGCCTTGCCAAGGCCACACCTGGATGGGGTGCTTAGTTCTGAAACAAGAACCAACATGAGCTGAATTTGGCAAACATCCCCGGCACAGTTAACTGTAGAAATTAACAGGTTGGAATTAAAAGTATATTAAAAAGGCCACGTCACCCCGTGGAGGAGGCCAAGAGCAACCCACGTAGATCTCAAAGATGCAGAGAAGGCCAACCTTCCCTTTAATGGAGAGGTGTGGTCCACAAAGGTTTCAACTATGGAGTGATGCTCCAACTTGATCCTTAAAGACAGTGGCTTAAACATTGCTAAATTTCAGATGAGCTAAATGGATCCTTCGTCTTCCTGGTAAGTTCGTAAAGTCAGACCTCTCCCTCCCCTATGCACTTTTCTTCCTGATACTGAATCATATATAATATGTTACGTGTGTGCATTTTTAACGCATGTGTCTCTGAGTTGGTGTGCAGACATGTCTCTGAAAGGACAGGTCTACAGTGTGGGGCAGAAAAGCTCAGGCAAGTATTTAGAAGTCTTACAGAGAGCAAACAACAGCTGGTCTTCAACATCTACATGAAAATGGAATACATTTAGTTGCCTCCATGTTTTGAAACGCAATTTTAAAAACATGCAAAATGACCAAATTAAACTCTCCAAAAGGACCGTGACAACAATAACAGGATGTGGTGGAATCTCCAGATAAAGCAGGGGTCCCCAACCCAAGGGCCACAGCCCATTTGGAACCAGGCCACAGAAGTGTTAGACGAGTGAGTGCATGTGAAACCATCCCTTCTCCCCCCACACACACACCGCTGCCGCCTCCGCCAGTCCATCAAGCCAGAAAGGTTGGAGACTGCTGAGTTAGTATGAAGGGAGGAGTGAAGATACTGGCTAGCTTAGAGTCCTTACCGAGCAGGAAGCAATACAGGCTTGATCTTCCCCAGAGTCCTTGACGCCTTATCTGACTGTTCCCAAGAATACGAAGGCAGTCTGGTGAGATTCTTGTCAAGAGGCAAGCAGCAATAAAGAAGCAACTCTGGCCTACACACGTTGTCACTCCGATTTCTTGCGCCTGAGACAGAACTACACCAATGGATGTATCTTCAGGAGTAGTTCAGCCTAGGCAAGAAGATGCTGAAATCAAACTACATTTGGTGCCAGCTGTAAGTGGACAGGGGAGAAATTCCAGAACTGAGTTAGCCAATAGAATAGAATAGAATAGAATAGAATAGAATAGAATAGAATAGAATAGAATAGAATAGAATAGAATAGAATAGAATAGAATAGAATAGAGAACTGGAAGACACCTTGGAGGTCTTCCAGTCCAACTGGCTCTTCAGTCAGGAGACCCTATACCAGTGGTGGCGAAGCTATGGCACGGGTGCCAGAGGGGGCACTCAGAGCCCTCTCTGTGGGCACACGTGCCATTGCCCCAGTCTTAGGCCTTCAGCTGGGTTTTATAAAACCTTTTCGCTTTAGGCTTCTGCCGCCGTGTACAAAAAAAAAAGGTTCAATCAATCAGTCAATTTCACCTTCTCACAGGAAAAAAAAGATCTTGCAAAGTTTGAATTGATTGATTGAACTTTTTAGTCCCACCCAGTCTGCTGTTACCACCATAGCCACGCCCACCCAATGGGCCACACCCAAGTGGCACCTGACGATGCATAAGTGGGTTTTGAGTTGCAGTTTGGGCACTCGGTCTTTAAAAGGTTCGCCATCACTGCCCTATACCATTTCAGACAAAACCTCCAGTAATGGAGCACCCATGATTTCTGGAGGCAAGATGTTCCACTAGTTAATTGTCCTCACTCTTAGGAAGTTTCTCCTTAATTCCAGGTTGCTTCTCTCTTTGATCAGTGCTCTGGTGAACAACATGACCCCCTCTCCCTTGTGGCAGCCCCTCAGATACTGGAACACTGCTATCGTGTCTCCCCTATTTCTTCTTTTCTTTAGACTAGCCAAACCCAAGTCCTTCAGTTGTTCTTCATATGTTTTAGTCTCCAGGCCTTTGATCAGCTCAGTTGCTCATGAATGCCCCCATCCATGTAGGTTGTCATAAGTGTGAAAAGCAGCCCTTAGTCACTTTTTGCAGTACCGTTGTAATTTTAAACAGTCATTAAGTGAATGGTTGTAAGTTAAGGACAATTAACCAGTGGAACAACCTGCCTCCAGAAGCGGTGAATGTTCCAACACTGGAAGTTTTTAAGAAGAGACTGGACAGCCATTTGTCTGAAATGGTATAGGGTTTCTTGCCTGAGCAGGGGTTTGGACTAGATGACCTCCAAGGTCCCTTCCAACTTTATTGTTGTTGTTGTTATTGTTGTTGTTGTTGTTGTTATTATTACTATTGTATCCTAACATAGTTTTGAAGCAGCAATAAAAACATTTTAATGGAGACCCTACAATAGACTTAAAAATAATTTATTTTATTTTATTTATTTACTTATTTAGAGAATTTATATAGCAGCCTACTCACTCACTGCGACTGCAGGCAGCTTACAAGTAGTAAAAACACAAAATAGAAAAAATAAAAATAAACAATAAAAAACAATAACCTCTCACCCACCTCGGTGACAGCACACAATTTAATAAGCCATCACACTCTGGGTTCCCTAGGGCCGCTGTCACAACCACGTCTTCAGGGCCTTCCAAAAGAGTGTCAGAATGGGGACCAGTCTGATTTCCAGAGGGATGATGTTCCAGAGGGAGGGAGCCACCACGGAGAAGGTCCTTCTTCTGGGTCCCGCCAGATGTATCTTCTTCCTTGCTTCCCCACTCTAGACATAGAAACATAGATAATTAAGACCTAGAACGCATGGAATTCTGGGAGTTGAAGTCCACAAGTCATAAAAGGGCCAAGTTTAAAGACCCCTGACCTGGAACACAGAAGATAGAATCAAGAATTGGAAAGAACCTTGGAGATCTTCTAGTCCAGCAGTTCTCAACCTGTGGGTCGCGACCCCATTTGGGGTCGAATGACCATTTCATAGGGGTCGCCAAACAATGCAGTTCGCCATTTTTTCCCCTTTTCCCCTCGGCCGGCGCAGGGGGCAGCACCGCGTATGCACGGGGGTAGCACTGCGCATGTGCGATGCGGGCCGTCATGCCGTGCATGCGCGATGCAGACCATCGTGCCGTGCATGCGCGATGCGGGTCATCGCGCCGCGCATGCGCGATGCGGGCCGGCGAACTGCACATGTGCGATGCGGGCCGGCGAACCGTGCCACGCATGCACGGCGCAGGTCGGGGTCGCAGCCTGAAAAAGGTTGAGAACCACTGTTCTAGTCCAACCCCCTGCTTGAGCATTAAAGCTTAAAACATTTAAACTATTAAATTTAAACTTAATTCTTAATTTTTTAATTTTAATTTTAAAAATAAATGATTAAATATTAAATTTAAAACATTTAAATCGATCCAACATTAAAACTTGGAAAAGTAGGAAAAGAGAAGATTTTAATTCTGGCCAGGCCAATGACACAAGTTAATTTTTTTTCCCCCATCTCCTGCAGCCATCATTGTTTCTGAATAGGTAAATATGGTCCCTGCCACTGAAAAAGTTTTTCACCCCTGCATCAGGACAGGAGACACGACCTGCACAGCTTCCTAGCAGGGATTTATTTCCAGCTCAAATTGATCTGTCACTAAAACTTTAAATACAGCTTTACTGTATTTGGAATAAAAAAAAATCCTCATCAGAATACAATTTCCACACAAGGGGATTTATCCAGATTTTATTAAGACGTATGAGTCCTTTTCATGTTTTAGGCTATGATTCAATAGTTTTAAGAGCTATGAGAGTTTGGTGTCAATCTAGTTGATAGCCTTAAAAGACATATTTAAATAAAGAAGTAAAAAGTTTAGCCAATGACCACGAGAAACCATTAATACACGGAATAAGCATGCCAGAATTTCATGAAATCACGGGAGAGACTGCTGCAATTCCACAAGAATTGGTGACCTATGGTTTCAGCCATTTTTAAATTGGTACTGAGGTGATAGCGGAGTCCCAGAAGATGCGATGGCTCAGTGGTGAAAGACCCTGAGCTTGTCAGTTGGAGAGCTGACAGCCCAGCGCAATGGAGTGAGCTCCTGTTACTTACCCCAGCTCCTAGCAGGGATTTAGCAGTTCAGAAGCATGTAAATCAGTGGTTCTCAACCTTTTTCAGGCCGAGACCCCACCTGCGCCGCGCCCGTCTCCAATCTTGCGCGCGCGACGGGCCGAACTGTGCATGCGTGACACGCGTGTGACGGGCCGAACGGCGCATGCGCGACACGACGGGCTGAACGGCGCATGCGCAGCATGCGCGCGGCGTGACGGGCCGAACTGTGCATGCGCGGCACACGTGCGACGACCCGAACCATGCATGCGTGACGCGATGGGGCGAACCGCGCATGTGCGGCGCATGCGCGACGGCCTGAACCGCGCATGCGCGGTGCGATGCCCAAACCGCGCATGCGTGGCACGCGCGCGATGGCCAACGTGAAATGGGCAAAAAAATGGCGGACTACGGTGTCCGACGACCCCCGCGAAACGGTCGTTCGACCCCAAATGGGGTCGCAACCCATAGGTTGAGAACTGCTGATGTAAATCAAAGTAAATTAATAGGTACCATTTTGGTTGGAAGGTAACAGCATTCCATGCGCCTTTGGTGCATAGCCATGTTAGCCATACACAGAAAAAAGCAACAAAGATGATTAGAGGACTGGAGGCTAGAACATATGAAGAACGGTTGCTGGAATTGGGTATGTCTAGTTTGATGAAGAGAAGGACGAGGGGGGACATGATAGCAGTCTTCCAATATCTCAGGGGTTGCCATAAAGAAGAGGGAGTCAACCTATTCTCCAAAGCACCTGAAGGCAGACAAGAAGCAACGGGGGGAAACTAATCAAAGAGAGAAGCAATCTAGAACTAAGGAGAAACTTCCTGATAATTAGAACAATTAATCAATGGAACAACATGTCAACAGAAATTGTGGATGCTCCAGAGATGGGACAACCATTTGTCTGAAATCTTATGGGGTTTTCTGTGTGGGCAGGGAGTTGGACTAGAAGTCCTCAAATAACAACTCTGTTATTCTGTCATTGTTTTGGACAATGCTGGCTCCCTCGGCCAAGAGCCAAGGCACCATACCCTAGAGTTGGACCCAACTGGCAGGGGAAACCTTTACTTTTATCTTACTGAGATGATGAAGATAAAAATGAAGATGATGAAAATAAAGATGGAAGCTTGAGTGCAAGACGATCTTCTTCTTTTACCACTTTGGGTGTCAAAAAAGATACAAAGTTCTTGTTCTTCCCCTCCTGGAGATCTCAACCATTGCTAATTGATGTTGTTGTAGTGTGCCTCTGATGTTGTCTCTCCATCTTATTCTGGGTCTGCCTTGTGCTCTTTGACCTCCTCTTTTTTTGTACATGCCTTGTATGGTACGGAATCTCAAGAAATCCTCTCCAGGTGAGCAAACCACTTTATTTGCTCTTTTTGTGTGTTGTTTTAAGATTGGTTCTTCGACAGTTCTTTTTCTTATGATCTCAGTTCTGGTGTTGCAAGACTGAAAAAGACCAATTGCCTCAAGTGTTAGCACAACCTATACTTCATCATGACGATAACTTTAGCTCTTCTTAGGCCCACTTCTGCTGAGGAAACAAGGTTTTTAAACATCACGTTTGATTCATTAAAAAAAACATCAATATCATTTGCCTGCTCTTCCAGTGTGAAAGAATAACTGCCTGACTTTTCTATTAGCCTCAATCATTCATTTATTATCCAACTACATTCACCTTATTATCCTACTATCCAACTTATTTGTTTGTTAGCAAATAAGGCAAGGGAGAATGTTCACAGTGACAGGAACATAAGATTGATTGATGAACTTTATATATAAGATTCAACCAGAAATGCATATTTTTGAATTTATCATTTTCAAAGGTTACTCTTTTTCATCTTTCAAATGCCTTACTTGATGGCAAGTGAATGACTCTTTTCTCATTTTTTAAAGAAAAACGGATTTGGAAGAATATATTTTGTTTCAAGAGGAAAAATACATAATAATGGTCCAAGAATATATTGTTGTCTGTTGGAATGTGTAATTGCATCTACTTTTTCTCTTTTTCTAGACCACTTAGAAGCATTTAACTGGACACTTCCTAGGGCAGAATGCTCAGCATTTTATTAATATATTGCATTTATTACATATTTACACGTACCTTGCCTTTTTTTAATATTGGCCTCAGTAAATACCTCTTAGTTCACATTCATATTTTTTTCTCTTTCCCTTCTTAATGCAGTCCTTATTATACCTCACAAGGTCAGCTATAGCCATTGGTTCCAAAAATTGCCATTATGAAAGGAAATCTTCCATTTATCACAGAACCTGGTGATTGAAAATTCACAAAAGGCAAGGAATTCTAGTTCTGAAGTCAGATAGTGGCAGTGTTCAGCACAAATGAGATTTTCTTTACAATAACATCCTTGATTTAGAAAAAAGTTACATTCAGGAGAAAAGTAAGTTTTTATTGCTTTCTCTGTCTTGTTCATGCTCTTTTTAAAAATGTGAGCTTCTTGCACTTAGCATTGCGCAGACATGCTTGAAATGTGTGTTCCCAAAGCCGTCTTTAACATTGCTAATGCCTTGTTAAATCACAGAAATCAGGAAAAACGGCTAATAAAATCCAGGGGTTGAGGAATTGGGCTTTAATGCTAACCATTCCAACCAGACAAACAGAAGAATCGTTTGTTTGAATCACAAAAGCAAAAAAAAAAAAACGCCCCCAAACCCTTTAGGTAATGTAGTGCAATTTGCGTAGGCTCCAAATTCTCTTTCTTTGATGCAATTTATTTTACATTATTTTATTTTAACTCAGGATACATGAAGGTTTGTGCTTCCAGACTCACTGCTTAACAGTGTTTGTGACTAAAAAGGTTCTTTTCAGAATGACAGAATAATAGTTGGAAGGGACCTTGGAAGTCATCTAGTCCAACCCCTGCTCAATCAGGAGATCCTATAACATTTCAAATAAGTGGCTGTCCAATCTTTTCTTAAAAACCTCCAGTAATGGAGCACCCACAACTCTGGGAGGCAAATAATCCATTGATTACTTCTTCTCATTGTTAGGAAATTTCTCCTTAGAGAAATAACTTCAATAACTTTGCTATTGGTTATCTTAGATTGCCTATGCAGGTATGTCCTTCATGATGCAACTGTTAAGTTCAAAAGGCCATTGATATCCTGATGGTTGGACTCAAGAGTTGTTTGCAGAAAAGCAAAAAGGCAGAACAGTTGGACTCCCTGATCACAAAGTTTGCAAATAAGCAACAACTGTATTTCACCTTAAGATTATTGACTTCCGATGTTGTCTGTGTACATATCTGTGTGTGCTACGATGGAATGTTTATTCATTGTTTCTATATTTGTGAGTTTAGCTAAAACCTTGTCAAGTGTTCCTGCTATCAAGCTTCAGAGAATCCACCTGAACAGGTGTTAGATGTCTTGCCCACAAACAACACACAAAAGGTGTCTGGAACTACTTGTAAGTAAAATGGAGAAGTTCCAGCATTTAACATATTTTCTTCTGTGACCTGAGATTTTAAAAAAATATTACAAAGAATAATAAATTGGCTTCAATGGCTGCAGTTTTTTGAAGAGATGTTGACACAGACTTAACTAAGGTGAGCTTGACTAAACTTGTATTACAACGACCTAATTCTATGGCTCCATTCACATGGCATACATAACCTGTTTGGTTGTCCATTGTGTAGTTTTACCATGATATCGAGGAAATGGATTTGTACTGTAGGTAGGTC